>CM037794.1:30853129-30875994 GCA_021229015.1 Solen grandis
ATACAGTACAAGTAAGATTATCACAATTTCCAAACCTTTCTCAATAACTGGAAATTAGTATATGTTATGTGAGAATTATGAAGGTATATATATATTTTAATGTCTTTTCAATTTTCTAAAATTGGAGGAATTTTCTTGATTTTGATGAACATTTTGAGGATTATATTACTCGTCAAATTCGACTTTTAGCTTGGCATTGAATGTTATACATGTCAGGGATGAATTGTTGCATATTTTCATCTTCGGCTATAGATGGCATATCAGCAGGTGTTAGTTTCGTTAACAAAAATTGGTTCCCTAACTTGTATTATTGTTTAACAGTAAAATTAGTCAATAGAAGTTGTTGGTCAAGTTAAAAGTCAAATTAGAGCAATATTGTCATTCAACATTTTCCGTGTAAAGGGTTCGAAATTAAGCACATATTTAAGCGGTTTCATATCGAAAGATATCTAATGGTGAACATATTTAAATGCAAAAGTACTAAGTTTAGCCGTATATATAACTTATAGAGAGAGAAAACAATGCTGATTGACGCAACTATTTTCACCTCAAATCAAAGATCAAAGACATAAAATATCCTTATAAATAGCAGTGTTTTGTTTAAAATTGTAAGTACCCCTTTTTCAAAGGGTTGAATAAATTGGTCTATAGACTCATTGATCGTTCCACTGCACGGAAATCTTTAGTAAAAGGCGAAAGATTTATACGTGTGTGTAGTGAAACCAGAGTTACATGACAAAGGTCATTATGGTATATAAAATTCTGTTGTTTGGCAATGAAATGGGTTTACTATTTTAATATTTTGCAGTTAAATTAGCCGAGCAGTTGAAATATGTTATATCATATAAACAGTTGTTTGCATACTCAACATGTAAAGCATATCTTATATTTGAATTTTATATTAAAACACGTTTAATTCTGATACAGTACAAATAAGGTTGTCACAATTTCCAAACCTTTACTCAATAACTGGAAATTAGTATATGTTCTGTGAGAATAATGAAGATATATATATTTTAATGCCTTTTCAATTTTCTATAATTGGAGGATTTTATTGATTTTGATGAACATTTTGAGGTTATATTACTCGTCAAATTCGACTTTTAGCTTGGCATTGAATGTTATTTTTCATGTAAGGGTGAATTCGTTAACAAAATTGGTTCCCTAGCTTTTTATTGTTTACAGTCAAATTAGTCAATAGAAGTTGTTGGTCAATTAAAAGTAAATTAGAAGAATATGTATTCAACATTTGTTAATCAAATAAGCACATTAATATAATTAAGTTTAAAGATTTTGAAATGTAGTAGAGCTAAAGCTCAATGAAAAATCTATATGTAATATTAAAAGAAAAGTCAATAAATATATAACTTCAGAAAAAAAATGTGATTGAGATTTTACTATAATCCAAATCTTAAATAATGTTTTGTTTAAAATGTAAGTATTTTTCAATAAAATTGTTTAACTCATGACTCATCAATTTAGTAAGCAAGATTTATACGTGTTTATAAACCGTACATGACAAGGTTATGTATATAAAATTGTTTTCAATAAAGGTTTACTATTTAATATTTCCATTAAATTACCGAATAGTTGAAATATGTTAATATCATATAAACAGTTAGTATTAATATCAATGTAAAGCTACTTATTTTGAATATGTAGCTTTTTATATGTTATAACAGACTGCTCTGATACAATCAACAGGTATATACGTATAAATGACTGCCAAATAGATAATTAAAACCATTTAATTCTGATACAGTACAATAAAGATTGTCCAATTTCCAAATCTTTAACTCATTATAACTGAAATTAGTAGTACTTCTTGAAAGAAGAAGAATTGTCATATTTTAATGCTTTCAATTTCTAAAATTGGAAGGAATTTATATTGATTTGATGAAATTTAGAGATTATATACTCGTCAATTCGATTTTATTGCATTTATGTTATACATGAGGGATAATTGTTGCATATTTTCAATTTCGAGCTATAATGCATATTACAGGTTAGTTTCTTAACAAAAATGTCTAACTTTTATTATTGTTTAACAGTCAAATTATCAATACATTGTTGTCAAGTTAAAATCAAATTAAAGACAATATTGTCATTCAACATTATCAGTGTAAAGGATTCGAAATAAGCAATACGTTCAATAAAAGGATTTTAAAATAAAATTATTGAAATTAATGTAGTAGTTGATATAGCGGTAATATGAAAATATTTAAATAGTGTTCATATTTATAAAAAGTGGTAATTTAACGTATTATAACTACAAGTTGAAAATTGTATTACGCACAAATTTTCACCTCAATCAAGATCAAGTATAATTATCTATAAATGCGTGTTTGTTTAAAATTGTAAGTTACTACTACATTTTTCAAAGTAATAAATTGGTCTATAGACTATTGATCGTTCACTAACGGATCTTTAGTAAAGTCGAAAGATTTATACGTGTGTGTAGTGAAACAGAGTTACATGACAAGGATTATGGTATATAAAATTCTGTTTGATTGGCAATGAAATGGGTTTACTATTTTAATATTTCGCAGTTAAATTAGCCGAATAGTTTGAAATATGTTATCATTAAACAGTTGTTTGCATACTCAACATGTAAAGCATATCTTATATTTGAATATGATCTATTTCTACTTGTATAAACAACTCGCTCTGATACAATCAACGAAGGATATACGTATAAAATGACTGCCCAAATAGATATTAAAACACGTTTAATTCTGATAAGTACAATCAAGGTTGTCACAATTTCCAACCTTTACTCAATAACTGGAAATTAGTATATGTTTGTGAGAAATTTAGAAATAAATTTTAATGCTTTCAATATTTCTAAAATTGAGGAATTTTATTGATTTTGATGAACATTTGAGGTTATATACTCTCAAATTCGACTTTTAGCTTGGCATTAATGTTTAAACATGTCAGGGATGAATTGTTGCATATTTCACTTCGGCTATAGATGCATATCAGCAGTGTTAGTTTCGTTAACAAAATTGGTTCCCTAACTTTATTATTGTTTAACAGTCAATTAGTCAATAGAAGTTGTTGGTCAAGTTAAAAGTCAAATTAAAGAGGCAATATTGTCATTCAACATTTTCCGTGTAAAAGGTTCGAAACTAAGCACATATCAATAATAATATGAAGAATTTAAAAGAATAAGTATATTGAATTTAGTCAAGCTTGATATAGCGGTTTCCAATCGAAGATATCTATAGTGAACATATTTAAAAAAAGTACTAAATTTAATCGTATATATAACTTAAAGAGAGAAAACAATGCTGATTGACGCAACTATTTTCACCTCAATCAAAGATCAAAGACAAAAATATCCTTATAAATAGCAGTGTTTTGTTTAAAATTGTAAGTACCCCTTTTTTCAAAGGTTGAATAAATTGGTCTATAGACTCATTGATCGTTCCACTGCACGGAAATCTTTAGTAAAAGGCGAAAGATTTATACGTGTGTGTAGTGAAACCAGAGTTACATGACAAAGGTCATTATGGTATATAAAATTCTGTTGTTTGGCAATGAAATGGGTTTACTATTTTAATATTTCGCAGTTAAATTAGCCGAATAGTTGAAATATGTTATATCATATAAACAGTTGTTTGCATACTCAACATGTAAAGCATATCTTATATTTGAATATGTATCTATTTCTACTTGTTATAAACAGACTCGCTCTGATACAATCAACGAAGGATATACGTATAAAATGACTGCCCAAATAGATATTAAAACACGTTTAATTCTGATACAGTACAAATAAGGTTGTCACAATTTCCAAACCTTTACTCAATAACTGGAAATTAGTATATGTTCTGTGAGAATAATGAAGATATATATATTTTAATGCCTTTTCAATTTTCTAAAATTGGAGGAATTTTATTGATTTTGATGAACATTTTGAGGATTATATTACTCGTCAAATTCGACTTTTAGCTTGGCATTTAATGTTATACATGTCAGGGATGAATTGTTGCATATTTTCATCTTCGGCTATAGATGGCATATCAGCAGGTGTTAGTTTCGTTAACAAAAATTGGTTCCCTAGCTTTTATTATTGTTTAACAGTCAAATTAGTCAATAGAAGTTGTTGGTCAAGTTAAAAGTCAAATTCAAGAGAGCAATATTGTCATTCAACATTTTCCGTGTAAAAGGTTCGAAACTAAGCACATATCAATCAATAATATGAAGAATTTTAAAAGAATAAGTATATTGAAATGTTAAATATTTAAAGAAAAAATTTGTATATATAACTTAAGAGAGAGAAAACAATGCTGATTGACGCAACTATTTTCACCTCAAATCAAAGATCAAAGACATAAAATATCCTTATAAATATGTTTTTTTAAAATTTTTTTTGTCAGAGCTTGATATAGCTGTTTAAAATCGTAAAATCGAAAGATTTATACGTGTGTGTAGTGAAACCAGAGTGACATGACAAAGATCATTATGGTATATAAAAGTCAGTAGTTTGGCAATGAAATGGGTTTACTATTTTAATATTTCGCAGTTAAATTAGCCGAATAGTTGAAATATGTTATATCATATAAACAGTTGTTTCCAAACCTTTACTCAATAACTGGAAATTAGTATATGTTCTCTGAGAAGAATGAAGATATATATATTTTAATACCTTTTCAATTTTTGAAATCAACAAAAATATATTAGGAGCAACTTTATTGATTCTGATGTAATTTTGAGGATTTTATTGCTCGTCAAATTTGACTTTTAGTTTGGCATTTTCTATTTTACAAATCAAGGATGAATGGTTGCATATTTTCATCTTCGGCTATAGAAGGCCTATCAGCAAGGATTAATTTCGTTGACAAAATTAGTTCCCTAACTTTTATTATTATTTAACAGTGAAATTAGTCAATAGAAATTGATCGTCAAGTTAGAAAATAGGCCAATAGTAAATATACGGTGTGTGTGTGTTGTTCTCTCCCCTAAGAAACTTCTGTTAATAGAAAAGAGAATACTTAAATCTCCATGGACAAAGAAGAAATTTGCAGCAAACATTCCTGGGAATATTTCCTACACATAGGTTCAAAAAATTTCGACAAAAATTTGTCCTTGGGTGTATCTGTCCTTTTCTCTTTCCATCCCATTTGGCCAATAGTAAATATAGGGCAGGGGCATCTGCCACCGTTTGACCAATTTGAGGGCTGGGGGGTAACTGTGTTGGTTGTTGCGAGCCAAATGGCGCAAATTTGGTGGTAACAGGTTGTGATTTGGCAAAATGTGAGCCTGCTGAAGCAGCACTTCTTTGCCTTATGTACTCTATATGTTAATAGAAATAACTCTTACAGAGATTCTCTCCTCAAAGAAACTGCTTAACACTGCATGGACACGGACGAAATTTGCAACACACATTCCTGGGAAGATTTCCTACACACAGGTCAAAAAAAAAGCTAAGGCAGGGGCATCCGCCACCGTTTAATTAATTGTAGAGCTGGGATGAATTGAGCTGGTTGTTGCGAACAAAACTGTGTAAATTTGGTGCCAAACAGTTGAGATTTGACAAAATGAAAGCCCGGGGAAGTAGCTCTTCTTTGCCTTATGTATTCTATATGTTAATAGAAATAACTCTTATAGAGATTCTCTCCCCAAAGAAACTGCTTAAAACTGCATTGACAAGGAAAAAAAATTAAAGCACACATTCCTGGGAAGATTTCCTACACACAGGTCAAAAACAATTCTGGGCCAAAAGTTGTCCTTGGGTGTGTCTGTCCTTTTCTCTTTCCATCCCATTTGGCCAATAGTAAATATACGGGGGGTGTTTCGACACCGTTTGCAATTTGAGGGTTCTCTCAACAGAGCTGGTTTTTGTGAGCAATATGGCGGGGATTTGGTGCCAAACAATTGAGATTTGACAAAATGAGAGCCTAATGGAACAGGTTTTATCTTATTTACAATATATGCATTAAAGACAACTCTTATCATTCTAATTATTCTCTCCCCTAAGAAACTTCTGTTAATAGAAATAACTCTTACAGAGATTCTTTTTCAAAAGAAAATGCTTAAAACTCCATGGACAAGGAAGAAATTTGCAGCACATATTCATGGAAAATTTCCTATACACAGGTAAATAAGAGTGGACCAAAAGGACTCCTTGGGTATATCTGTTCTTTCCTCTTTCTATCCCATTTGGCCAATAGTAAATATAGAGTGAAGGGATCCTTCAACAGAGCTTTTTGTTTTGAATTTGGTGCCAAACCGTTGAGATTTGAGAAAATGAGAGCCTGATAGAACAGCTTTTATTTGTCTTATATATACTATATGCATGAAAGGCCATTCTTATCATTCTAATTGTTCTCTCCCCTTAGAAACTTAATTCTGAATAGAAATAATTCTTACTAATGGCCAAATGGGATGGAAAGAGAAAACGACAGATACACCCAAGGACAACTTTTGGCCCAGAATTTTTTTTACATGTGTGTAGGAAATCTGCTGTAAATTTCTTCGTTGTCCATGCAGTTTTTTGAGCTTAAAGGGAGGGAATAATTAAAATGATAAGAGATACCTTTCATGCATATAGTGTATATAAGACAAAAAAGAGCCCAGATTGTTTTTGACCTGTGTGTAGGAAATCTTCGCAGGAATGTGTGCTGCAAATTTCTTCTTTCTTTAAAGCAGTTTCTGTTGGGAGAGAATCTTATTTCTATTTCCTTTTTGTTTTAAGCAGTTCCTTTGAGAAGAAAATCTCTGTAAGAGTTTCTTCTTTGAACATATAGAGTACATAAGGCCAAAAAGAGATGCTTTCCCGGGCATCACAATCTTTTTCCACCAGATATGCGCCATTTTGCTCGCAACAACCAACTCAGTCCAGTCCCATAATGCCCCCAGATACTTCGGCGAGACATTAACGATCATCAGGGATTCCTCGATGGAAAAAAATATTTCGCAAAAGTTCCGTGAATGTTTCCCCGGAGATCCGCGGATGTTTTCAATGCAAGCAATGGAATTATTTGCGGTTCTCCCGAGGCCCTTTATTGAAGAACTGCTGTGCAGTTTTGTATAAATAGAAAGAAAGGGGGGGGGGGGGGGGCAGACTGGGACACGAATATTACTGAATGGGCATTTCTTCTTCCTTAAATGGAGGATAGGGTAAGAAATATGGGTTTCTCGTGTATTTTCAATTGCAAACTGGCATAAAATATTTAATAAGTGTTTTCTGGAACTCCCCCCCCCAAAAAAAAAAAACAACAACAACAAGAAAAAAAAGTGACTAGTGTACATTATCAATTAGTGAATGCATTAAATAACCATAGTTTTGGACTCAAAAGTGTAAAAGATAGTTTTGCTTAAGACTGAGAAAAAAAATCAATTTTCACTTTAAACATATTTTGTCCACAAGGTTCAAGGGAATATATGCTGGTATTAGGTTCGAACTTCCTGACTGTCTAATGTCGATCCACACAGTCTTCCCAGAAAAAAAATCAGGCGCATGTTTTAGGTCGGACGGTTGCAGAAGGTGTGGGCCCTTCCGCGTGTCGATTTTTTAATTGACAAATTTTGATTTTTCTAAATGTTTAAGTATCGACAAAACAAACAATATTCAGTAATAATAGCTTTTTTATTATACAATCTGTAATATCCGTTTTATTTCGCACATGAATTATGTATTCTGTGTATTAGCATTTCGTATCCATTGACTTGTCAGTAACTTTGCTCAATGCCTGATTAAGCTTACTGAGGTTTTCTCACGGCTTTATTGATACATCTCCTTTCAGTCTTGTTTATGTTAAAGCCTGGAATACACGCGGTCTTGTGAAGATATATGTATGTCGTGACCAGGTTAAGAATCAGCAGCCGTCTTATCTAACCACACGGGCACTGTGAGACCGATGTGTGTGACACACAGAGATTCGATAAATAATCATTTGTCCATTTGAAAGGTTGGGAGTCAACAATTCCGTAAATTTAAACATGTTTATCAAATATATGAAATTTTTTTATTACTAACATTTATTTTTTTATGAGAGATTGAAAGATGGGTATGTTTAGAAATGCCCCTAACACAATCTCTACTTGATACCTACGTACAACGTTCAGTTAGAGGGAGAATACTCATCCAAGTATGTTGTTATTAATTAAATAAGACCATGCATATTTATCTCCCATGTCTCTGGATCTTTGACCTGCTAGCTGAACTTCGTATTCATGATATATTAATCAAGTATTCTGGCTAAAGTGCAGTTTCTTTGATAAATATAAAGTTATATAAATACATACACTTCTTTTGATACACATTGGGACTTGTTCCGGGTTGAACGTATAAATATTTGCAGTTTACCGTCACATCGAACGCATTTCTTGCCTTATCATTGTCAAACACATTTTACGATGTGTGTTTGGCATGCTATGAAGCAAACACAATACTATTTGCTTTTTTTCTGTTGAATCATTTCAACTTGCCATTATGTAGTGTGCGTTTGTCTCCTTATGCTGTGAAAAAGTCGTTATATGATGCTACTGTGTCGTTATATGATGTTCAAATGTCGTAACACACATATAGTTATCAGATCTTGAACAATCGTTATTTGATGTTCAAATATCGTTACATGATGTTTTTTCCTTGTTAAAGTTGCTTTATTGCCAGAACGGTTTGTCTATGTATTTCGGCATTGCATACTGGCTCTTTAAACTTAATAGAATGTGTCGTGTGTTCTTTCCACCTATTTCATGCAAAGTGGTGTAAAGTTAGCATTCCAATACCCACAACTTCTCAATAACAGATTCTATGACCGTTCTTCATTCAACGTCGTATATTTTTAGCTCACCTGAGCACAACGTGCTCAAAATGAGCTATTGTGACCGATGAATATCTGTCGTCCGGTGTCCGTCGTCAACATTGAAACTAAAACGACACATCCTCCTAAACCACTGGGCCAATTTTAAAGAAACTTCACAGGAATGTTCCTTGGGTGAAGCCCTTTCATAGTTATTCAAGGAATTTAATTTCATGCAAAAATCTGGTTGCCATGTCAACGGAAAAAAACATATGAACATTTTGAAAACCTTCTCCAAAACTGCTGGCAAGATTTCAAAGTTATTTGGCACAGGTGTTCCTTAGGTCACTCTCTACCAAGATTGTTCAAATTATTTTGACCCGTTGAAAAACATGGCCGCCATTGGGCGGAGCCCATCTTTCTTAAATGTATGTAGTAAAAACTTCAAAAATCCGCTCCTCCAAAAGTACTGGCTGGATTTCAAAGTTAATTGGCACAGATGTTCCTTAGGTCACTCTCTACCAAGATTGTTCACATTATTTTGATCTGTTGAAAAATATGGCCGCTAGAGGGCTAAGCCCAATTTCCTTATATGTATATAGTACAAATTTTAAAATTCTTCTTATCCTAAAGTACTCACTCGATTTATGGCTGTCTGAGGGTAGAGCCCATTTTCCACACTATCATAAGATATTTGCTGTTTCTTTTCCTCCCACTAATATCTGGTTCTCAGATGAGCGACCCAGGGCCACCATGACCCTCTTGCTTAAAAAGATAGTTCTTGTTTTTCATGATTTTGTATTGATATATTATTCAGATTGATTTTTCTTTCTTTTTTTTTTGTCATTTTTTAGTGGTAAAGCGCGCAAGAATAATCAATCCCCGGGAATCGAATTAGGCACCCTAAACATATGCTAAATGTTAACAATAACCTGAAAAAAAAAAAAGAAATGAATATATAAGTTATTGGGAAGTGGGGATGAGGGAAAAAAAGAAGCTGGCTCAAATCATGTAAAGGCCGATTGTATCTTATAACGATTCAATTTTCATGAAAAATAAAATAAAAAAATAACATTTATATATTGTAGACTAATAATAATAATGATAATAATAAAATCTTTATTTACAGAAGATTACTTTACAAACATAGTAATTTCAACCTTTTTACAGGAGACCTTCTGAAATAAAATATCAATGTTCTATACAATGATGATGAAGACTGAAAATGACTTGTCTGGTTACGTATCATTGGAAATATTTCAAATCTCAGAGCAGAAACCCAAGATTAAGATCGAAAAAAAAACCCGTAATAATTGATACATTAATAGCAACGAATTATACATATCACATTTGAACGTTTACATATATATATATACTATATACTCGTACATATACATAATATATATTGAATTTTCATTATTTTTTTTTTCAAATGGACGCCTCTAAAAAAGGCATGATAATTATTTCTGTCAAAGATTGTCAAACTCTTTAAATTCACTTTAAAGGCATTGCATGAAATAATGATGAAGCAACATTTTAAATGACTGCAAATTTGTTGCCGATTTAATACAATCAGACAAATCATTCCATACGGAAGTGCCCGGAAGTCAAACTAACACAACTGTTACATAATCTGCAAATCTGTTATGTTAACGCATTGAAAATAAAATGTTGATCAATTGCGCAATTTAGTATTTTAGATGGATGTCAAAATACTCTCATTGTTTACATTTTGTATTGGCAAGTATTCCTAAAGAGGATTTGGAAAATGAACAATTTGAATTTGAAAAACCGTCATCACAATTTGTTTATTAGCTACGTCATCAATTTATGCACTTGTGGTTCGTTCACAAAGACGTGTAAACGGTATGTCTATGGAAAATTGAAGATCTGCGGAATATACAAACTAGTTATTTTTGAAAACAATTGAATGACCTTAAGTAAATGTTTCTTTTTTGTTTATGCATTTCAGTAATGTTGTCGTCAACGAATATGTACAGACTGCATCTCGTAACAAATCTGTAGCGCACACTTAGCTTTTCTGTCCGAAGAATATCCATGCTTTTGAGCCTTTTACATAGCACGAAAACAGTACCATAGTCTGCGCTCTCCTTTGGGACTTCGTCGAGGATGCTAATGCTTATATATTTTGAACTGTAATCTTTTTCATTCTGTTGACTTTAGAAATTGCTTTGTTCTGTCTAAGCATTGTATATGTAAGAAAATATATCAGATAATCATGTACTTTGTATATAAACATGTGTTACATCTATTATTCTGTAATGTATACTTGAATAAATGATATGTGTTTGTTTGTGTGTGTTTTTGCTAGAACAAGAAGAAGATTGCACTGAATACGGAAATGCAAAATATTTGATGAATTATCGCGCTTTTTAATAAAAAGTTAAAACACGAATCTCTCGTAAAATGGTAAAAGAAGTAAAAATTCTACCAAAAAACCAAAAAAACAAAACAAAACAAAAAAACACAGAGACAAACAGTTATTTCATTATTGTTCAATGTATCTAAATAAATGGATAAGATTACGAAATTCCGTTAAGGCCATCTGCATATTCGCATGTGAGTGAAAGAATCTGAAACGCCAAAATACAAAATCGCGAGGTCACGATGACGAAAACGCGAAATCACGATGTTGAAAAAACGAAAGTACGGTGACGAAAAAGCGAAGGGCAAGACCATGATGATGAAAAAGCGATATGATTTCGCCTTTTCGTCATCGTAACTCCGCTTTTTCGTCATCGTGTTTTCGCGATTTCGTCATCGTATTTTCGCTTTTTCATGTCTACGCGTTTCTATTTAGCGTCGTTGGGTTTTCGTCATCATACTTTCGCGTTTTTGTCATCCTGTTTTCGCGTTTTCGTTATCGTACTTTGCCTTCCGGTATGCATGAGTAGTGCTAAAACTTAGTAAGTTTGAGATAAGCTATATCTTTAACGAAATATCTGCTTTGTTTATTAATCTTAAATCTTCTTAGACATGCATACTTACGAAGATAATTATGTTTTACGGCTAATCATGAAATCAGCTTAGCGAGACAACTAAAGTGTATGAAATTATATATTCCGTCATATTGCTACCATGCTAAAGTATAAAATGAGTGCACAAACTTAAAAAAATCAAAATATCCAAAACTGATATTTTCAAAAGTAATTTAGTGGTATTCCTTTTTACATGCTTCGAATACGAACTTTAAAATTTTTCCAACAAATAATAAAATAGGTTTCGCAAACAGACAGTTAAAGAATAAGTTATACAAAGTCTCTCTCTCTTTTCTGCAAACAAATACATAGACCGTTAGAAAGATTCATCATGTTTAAATTGTGTTCAGTATACACGATGTTATGCAAAACTTTTCATTGAAATTGTTTGGATTTGGCAGAAGATGGAAAGTGTTTAATGTTTAGCCATATCTTCTCCCATAAGTTTTGATCTAGTTTTTTTACCGATTTATACTTCCGCTTTAATTTCAGACTGATTTTTCTAACACTGTACAGTCATACATTGAATTAATCATTCCTAAAGACAGTTTGCTATAATGCACGTGTTTATTTTTGACATTTTATAATGAGACCATCAAGATGGTGGACTACAATAGGAAAAAGACCCCGATTTCAAAATTTCGATATATTTCTCAGGAATTGCTTGTTTCAACCTTCTCCATTCAGATATCCAGTTCCTTTTAACTTTGAGTCTTTGTAAGAGATTTTCTGTACTTATAAATTCTTGAGTTTCCTTATTCCATATGTCTCTTTGTGTAAAAAAGTCTACTCTTTGTGAATGAATTAAAAAATTATAGGTCTTCAATTGAAAAATATTTCATGGTTACCAGACTCAAATCAAGGACACTTGGATTATAATTACTTTGTAAACAAAAGTCTGCCGAGGCTAGAATGAGATCCTGATAGAATTTTGGAACAGCTCTAATATCTAACCAATTTATTGCTGTGTATCTGCATGCGAAAAATTCTATTTAGAATAAGCGATCAGCATGATCAGTCTTTGTCCGGTGTCCGTCGTCTTTTGCTTTAAACGACATCTCCTCCTAAACCGCTTAGCAGATTTTGATGAAATTTCACAGGAATGATCCTTAGGTGATACTTAGCAAAAACAGCTAAACTCGTTCCGATCCGCCAACCAAGATGGCCGCCAGAGCTAATCAAAGCGCACAGTGCGCTGAGAGACGGCGACGGGATTAACATTCTAAACCCAGCGTTTCTGAAATTATTGAAGCAGTCACATGACGACAAAAACTCCACCGCTGTTGCTACAGAGGAACTGTTTGTAACATAATAATCCGGAGTAAAGGTCATGAACCTTTCATTCATAAAGAGCTGCATACCTTAGTAGGTCATTCTCTTTCTCTTGTACTAGCGAATTCTATCTGTTGTTTTGTATGTGTAGAAATTGACCAGGTATTTGCTTATTTAAGATACTAGAATGTTTGCCTATCTATTTCAAAGTTAAGAAATGCCCTGGGAGGAACCTAACTCGCCATCATGCAAAATATTGTGTGGACTACTTTAGGTCAATTACATACATACGGAGCACTACTTTTTCTTGTTACAGGAGTAGATCTTCATGTACGTAAGATGGGTTGCTGTTCTGGTTAAGAAATGTCACGTATATTTTTTCACGCTTAAAATTGATGCTTCCAGTGCAAAATAATGGCAAAAGAAAACATGTTAACAAACAGTAACACGCTAAAAGCGGTTACGGTTATGATTTAAACGCCTGTGTAACATATTCCACTCGTATTCGTTAGTGCAGAATCGCATTGCACGGATCCGCACTAAGCGCGGAGAGGTACAGTTAAAAATGTTGTGGAAAATATGCAAATTAGCAAGGCCTGATTTCGATTTCCAGCATAAGACGGCTAATCGCCGTCTAAAAATAGAAAAAATGCTTTAAACGACATCTCCTCCTAAACCGCTGAGCAGATTTTGATGAAATTTTACAGGAATGATTCTTAGGTGGTACTGAGCAAAAAAAGCTAAAATCGTTAAGGTCTGCCGACCAAGATGGCCACCAGAACTAAAAATTAATAAAAAATTAAATACAATATAATTTATTATGTGTATTTTTTTCCCTTACTTAAGCATTTTCTCTCTAGCAGTTGAATTCAGGTGAACGATAAGGGCCATCATGGCCCTCTTGTTCAAGTCATGTTTACCAGTTGTATTCCAATTATCAATATCTGAGTTTATAACACATTTTTATCTTTAATTTTTTTTTCATTTTCATTGATAATGTTTTCTTTGAAACCAGTGCTTTCTTACCTCCCCAAAGAAAATCGAAAATGATATTTGTATTTCCCTTACAATTTTTAGCTCACCTGAGCACAACGTGCTTATGGCGAGCTATTGTGATCGCCTGTTGTTCGGCGCCCGTCGTCCGTGCGTGCGTGCATCCGGCGTCAACAATTTACTTTAAACAGCATCTCCTCCTAAACCGCTGCATGGATTTTGACCAAACTTTACAGGAATCATTCTTATGATGCCCTCTATCAAGATTGTTCAAATTACTTTGATTGGTTGATTAAGTTGGTCATAGGAGCTAAAAATAGACTTTAAAAATGCAAACTTTGAAAATCTTCTTCTGCAAAACTGCAAGGCCTAGAGCTTAGATATTTGGTGTGTAGCTTGCCTTATGAACCTCTACCAAGATTGTTCAAATCATGACTCAGGGGTCAAAATTGGCCCCTCCCCAGGGGTCACTGAATTTACATAGGTTTATATAGGAAAAATATAGAAAAATCTTCTTCTCAGAAACCACAAGGCCTGGAGTTTAGCAGCGTCGGAGACCCACGGCTGCCTATATTACATCTGCGCTGTATGAAGGAACAGAATAAGCGCTCGTGGGTCCCCGACGTTGACTGTCTTAGTAATCTCTCAATATAGGATAGAAGATTAAAAATAGTGTTAGCTTTCTTTTCAATCCTACCGTTTATTACTGGATTGGAGCAATGTCGAACTATTGATGAACAATATTGTCTGTGATACATGCAAGTTATTAAATAATAAAATTCGCTTACCATGAGCAAACTGCCATTAAATCATTCACGTCTGAAGTTCAAGGAACTATTGTTCTCAGATACTTTATGAGTCGAAAATCATGTTTGTTCTGGTATGTAGGTTTACCATAATGTTTGATTTTTACTCACCTTTGCCAATTTTCTATGAAAATCTGAAATTTTTACTGAGAAAGTCTTGAAATTGGGGCAGTTGTAAAATGCAAACCTAAGTAGACTTCTTATAGACTTCAAAAACCTTGTGAAATCAAGGTCAGATAAGTCATAAAGGAGTCAGTAGATAGCGAGACATACCATAATCAAGCCTCTTCTTACCACAGATTTCTGGGAAAAGATTAAACAAATTAGGCACTTTGATCCCGGAAGAGGTGATTGATGAATATGGGAACGTATGGTGGCATATTTCTGCCAGCCACTTATCCACTTAGTATGTCGAAACTTTTCTGAAAATTAACACATATTCAGTATCTGATAAGTAGAAAACTTTCGTGTTATCATCTTAGGTATCATAACAGGACAAAACTGCCTGTAAGTACCCACTATTGCCAGCTATATATTCACTTAAGATAAGTAGATATCTCGCCTTTTTTCAAGTTATTCAGTTAAATTATGTGAATAACAGGCATTTTTTTCACATAATTATCTGGAGAAAAAAAAAAGCATGATATCCAGTTAACCTATGTGAGTATGTGATTTGCAGTGTTTTGAGAACTTATATAATTGATCTGACAACAGTGAATTTGATGGGGTTTTTTTTACCACAGGACAAGAATACACAAACAGATAATGGAAATGAAATGAATGAATATAGCTGATCCATTGTATTCGGCGAACGTTACGCTTAACCGGTAATTTTCTATAGAAGAGGTAGCGAGTATTGTCATGGCAACAAAATCAAAATCTGCGTTGTGTTTCGACATATTCCCTATGTGGTACTTAAAAACCCAGAAGTTATCGCAGTTCTTCATAAACCTTTTCAATTGATATTTGACACAAACATTATACCATGTATGGTGGCATATTTCTGCCAGTCACTTATCCACTTAGCTATGTCGAAACTTTTCTGAAAAATTGTCACATATTCAGTTAGTATCTGGCAAGTAGAAAACGTTCGTGTTATCTTCTTAGGTATCTTAACAAGACAAAACTGCCTGTTAGTGCCCACTACTGCCAGCCATATATTCACTTAAGATAACTGGATATCTCGCTTTTTTTTCAAGTTAGTTAAATTATGTGGATAACAAGCACTTTTACACATAATTAACTGGAAAAAAGCATGATATCCATTTAACTTAAGTGAATATGTGATTGGCAGTAGTGGGCACTAACAGGCAGTTTAGTCCTGTTAAGATACCTTAAGAGAATAACTTGAAACTTTTCTACTTGCTTGATAATAACTGAATATGTGACATTTTTTCCGAAAGGTTTCAACATAGCTAAGTGGATAAGTGGCTAGCAGAAATATGCCACAATAACCATGTGATTGGAGAAAGGCTGTGATATTTCCAATATTTAAGGGCAGTACCTCTGATAACGTGGTATTAGCCTGCTTTCGTGTATTAGTAAAGTTTACAGTACATTTATTAACCGGAGATTAACATCATATCTTAATGAAAATGATATTCTGGCAGATGAGCAAAATGGCTTCAGGAGAGACCGTTCATGTGAGGACCATGTTTTACCGTAAAAAGTGTAATACAAAACAATGATAAAGTATTTACGGCTTATTTTGATTTGAAAAAGGCCTTTGACTTTGTGGATAGAGACATGATGCTCACAAAATTGCTTTATGGTATAGACGGAAAAGTATAGCAGAACAACAAGGCAATGTATGAGAGAACTATAGCTACAATAAAACTTAATGGCAAACTCACTAACTGGTTTGATTGCAGAACTGGTGTAGCTCCGGGAAATAATTTATCACCAACTATCTTTGCCCTGTTAATAAATGATGTTACCCGTGAAATAAATGACCTTGACATTGGAATTAAGATGGGCAATACTTCAATATCTATGCTGCTATACGCGGATGACATCTCTCTAGTTGCGGACCGTGAGGAAAAATTACAAACTATGCTAAATACTCTTTACCAGTGCTGCAAGAAATGGCGTAATTTAATAAATACAGATAAGAGTAAATGTATGCACTTCAGATAAGGTTGAGCAAGACGAACGGAATATAACTTTAATATTGGAAATAATAACATGAACTCATATCGGACAAATACCTGGGCGTACTTTTTTCTGGAAATTGTGACTTAACTGGGCATTGTAACGTGTTGAGTAAAGGTGCTGGAAGGGCTCTGGGTGGAATAATAAACAAAATTAGTGGTCTAAAGGAATTCGGTTTTAAGTCGTTCGATAAACTTTATCATATCTGTGTGGTGCCTGTGCTAGACTATGGGGTTTTAAACAGTATCTGTCAGCGGACAATGTTCAAAACCGGGCAATTCGTTACTTTTAAGGGGTGCACCGATTCGCACCAGTAACTGCTATTGTAGGCGACAAGGTTGGTTATCATGCAGATATAGACGTTGGTTGAATATGTTGCGATATTGGAACAGACTTAATTACCTTAACGACAACAGGCTTACTAAAAAGGTGTTTGAAATGGACTATAACATACGTAATGATAACTGGAGCAGTGATGAATTCGCTGCACCCCGAACAATGTTTCACGAGTCACTAGTGGATTTAGTTAGCTAAAACAAAGATCATTGACTCAGGCCCGGATCCAGAATTTTTCCGCTGGGGGGCCAAAATCTGAAAGTGATGTGTGTGTGTGGGGGGGGGGGGGGTCCGGGGGCATGCTCCCCCGGAAAAAAATGTTTTTAGTGTGACGGAAATGTATTCTGAAGGGTATCTGGGAATAAAAATTATTATTCTTATTTTTTTTTTTTAATTGAAAACTTGGATCTAATGCCTAGGTCCCATTGGAGCGTTGTGGAATTTCTCCCGATGGCATCAGATGTTTGAGCCAAAAAGACGGAGCAGTCCCATGAAAAGCTTCGGGACTGGTCCGTTGAAACGTTCACTGATGTTTCGGCTATGGTACAATGGCCTTATATTATCGGGGATGGCTCCCGATGCCCGGCAATTTCTCCGATGATTGGGGATGGTGCCCTACCGAAATCGGGGCTTCACCGTATTTGAAACATCATCGGGGGAATATCCCCGTAGATTAGGGGATGTATCGCTGTATCGAACCACCCTAGGTGCCTCGGGGAAGATTGTGAAGATTGTGAGAATTTGGTGATGAAATTAAGAGCCTAAATCAAGGGTAGACTTTTGGGGGTTTTGAGGATGACCCCAGCAATGTCCCATGGCTTTTTTGACCGTTTCAGTCTAAGGGTAACCAAAAGTGCGCTTGCCGAAATTTTTGCGAATATTCTGAGATTCTACTACAAGATCTGGAATGTGTCACAGAAAGGTCGTAAATATTAAAAAAGTGAACATGATGATGTATTGGCCTACTGTTTGGATTTATTTCTTGCAGGAAAAATATTTAGAGGAGTTAGTTTCATAAAAAATAATACAAAATAAAAAGTTATGTAAGAATAGTAAAGCTGATGACATTTAGAAACACAACCTATTTCTGATTAAGTTCAATTTGTATGGCTAGCGATAGGTAAGCATCTGCTCTGCAGAATACTAAGATTTTTTTGATTTTTTTTTTGCTACAGCAATTTGGTAATCCCCTTTTTTTCCCAATTGTAAGATCGCTCGGCAGACGACATGTAAATGTCTCTCGATCAGTGAACGTGTCATTGGATTTGCTTACGCAGTACCCTAAACATATGCTTATCACACAGTCATGGACGACTGCCGATTCGGATTACCTACACAGCAGGGGGCCATAAGACAATAGGAATCTGGCTGTTCAGTTGGTTACGCGGGTGGTTCAGTATGGGGGCCCACGATGGGGATTTCCTCTAGACAACACTACTATGATGTAATCAAAGGATTTTATAGCCTAGGAAAATGTATGACCAGGGCAGCTGGGGGGGGGGGGGGGGGGGGCAAGGCCCCTCGGCCCCCCGGTGGATCCGGGCCTGTTGACTATTATAAGAACATTTGGCACACTTCTTTACAAGCATCTTCTAAACTGAGAACCTACAGACTGTTTAAGGGCGACTTTGAGGTTGAAAAATATGCGTGTCTTAACCTTGTTAAACACGATCATTATTGGCTGGTCGTTATATTAATGAATATGAAAGAATATGTTCACAATGTGACCTCCAGGAGATTGAATCTGAAACACATTTCCTATTGAATTGTTCTCAATACGAAGGTGTGAGATATATTCACCTGATATATTTGTTCATCATTCATTCATTCCTTATTTAGTAACGTAAAACGGTTTGATGATGATTAAAAGCAATTGTTTTACAATCGTATTTATAAGAATCAATACCGTTTATCACATATCTTATATGGTCGTCTTCCCATGTGTCACGTGTAAGTAATGTTCTGTTCATGTATTTTGCATGCACATTTTCTGTTTATGCTTTTGTTGATCATGATATTTGTGATCCTAAGCATGTATAATTAAATAAAAGTTCAAAAGAAGAGTCATTGGGTAATCTGTTGCTTGCTAATAAGTTTATGTCAATTACTTCTAATGAAAAGGTACGGTCACTGTTAATAGATAATCCACGAAAGACAGCGAAATGTCTCGTGAAAGCAATGCTTATCAGACAAAGACATGCATATGTATAATGCTTTATCAATATGTATAATGGTATTGTTTTGTCAGTCAATAATAATATTCTTCATTCATAATATTTGATCTCAGTATAATATGTTACAAATATTATAAATTATATTTATATGTTCTTATTACTTTTAAGAACAATTTTCTTACACACTTGAACATGCTTTCCAAATATGGATATAACACAAACTTTTCACGCTTTTTTGGTCCGTTGGCTCTTTTTCTTTCTCAGATATCAATCAAGAAGCATGGAAATTTAATACGAGTGATGACATTTGAAGCCAAATATTAGTCAGATACTCAGCTTTTAGACATCAGCAAACAACAATTGGTTGATGTTATGGGAAAAAAAGAGAAATATATGGATAATAATTAATTAGAAAAACTACTGTCATCGAAAGATATCTATATCAAGGCTAGGAATACCCTAGAAATACCAAAGAAAAATAAGCCAAACAAGTTCTAAAAGTTAATACATGAATGTTATTTACATGAATGTTATATAAATGCTAATCCTTGTATTTACCAGTCGTAAATATTGGTACTGGTATGGCTCACTTGCTTGGCGTTCAGCGTATAAGGGGTGTTCCAGGATTGGTTGTCAGGATAATGAGACTGGGTGTGGTATTATGCCACATGTACACGGCGTGATACTGCAGTGTGGCAGCACAGTCAATACATGAATCTTTTCATATTGTGGAGTCAAGGCAGTGTGGTATTGTACACATGTATGTATTATTATCATTTATATTTTAAATTTAACAGAATTCATAACATTTAAAATATAAACGCTAACATGTTTACAATTTGTCACAAACCCCATACAGCTTTGCCTTTGACCTTGCATTATAGAACCGCCTCCCGTTTGATTGACAGTTTCATATGATATTTTAAGTATGGTTCAGTCAGTGTCGCTAGATACATTAATATTTTAAGCTAACAAAACGTGATGCAAAGCAGTCACCGCCACAACTAGCGCTGCCCATAATTCGGTTGGATCACATAGACACAATAAAATTATATTTTCTCTATATCAAGACCTCATTGTTTACTTTATGCAATATATTTTTGAAATTTTGAACAAAATACAAGCATTTCATCGGATGTTTAAGTAGGACAGACTGTAATTAAACCCGCATAAATTGTTGATATTTCCACACCAAAAAATACATTCAAATCAGACCAAATTTTTTTACTTACAAGTAATATTTGGTTTTCAAGGACACAGGGAAATAAATATTGTCTTTCAATATCTTTTGAAAAGTTAACCTGGCTTTAACCTGACTGTCCGTTGAAAAACAGGCTTTCATGTTTTAAATACAGAAAAAAAGAAAGAAAAAAAAAACCATCAACTGCAACAAATAATCAAAGCTTGAAAATATATTAACAGGATGGCTTATAGAAAATGCTTTTTTAACTATATAAAATTAATTGAAAGTCTAAATATTTGATTTATGTACCGGTATGTATATTTTATGACTAGGCTTGTATGGGGTAGCTAATGATGAAATGTTTGGGTATGTATAGGCAAGCTTCTGACACACCTTGATGAAGTGTGTCTGCAGGTATCACAGAATCAAAGTCACAGATCATTAGTAACCATCTAGTACAGCCAGGACAGGATCCAGAATTTTTCTTGGGTTGGGGGGGGGGGGGGGGGGGGGACACACAAACTGATTGTAATGTCAGTACTAAGTTGGTCCGTGGGCATACTCTCAGGATAAAAAATGTTACTAGTGTGATGGAGATGTATTCTGAAGGGCATCTGAGGAGGAAAATTGCCTTTTTTTAAGGTAGTCACACACATCCATAGATAGGCAATAATTACCATCAAATGCCTTGAAACTCAGGGTTGTGGGTTTGAATCCCAGTAGTTGTCATTTTTTTCTTTTTATTCTACTTGTTGGTCATTATATGTTAGGTAAAAGTTGGAAGTTTAAGAGACACCATGAAAATCCTGATTTTGGCAATTGTTTATATAGTTTTATTAGTTATACTAATTGTAAGATAAGAAGTCATTTGCTAATCTGAAAATCCTGAAACTCAGGAAAATTCCTGAAAAGTTTTACCCATGTGTCTGTTTCACTCAGATAAGGGTTAGAAAGAAAAACTATTTCATTTTATTTTTTTGTAATTTTATATATAGGCAGAGATTTAAATTACCTAATGTGGCTCCTTGGTATAGGTATTTATTGGATAAATTGTGCTAAATCTAATAACAAATATAGTACCTGATATATTGAAGGACTGAAAAAAATCAAGAACGTTTATAGGAAACACAATAGTTATTCCTTTGTGTTGTAGCACATTTTTTCACATAATGCCAAACAGCAGAGCAGTCCCAGATCAAACATCTGCATCCAGATCCAATTGATATCAGACAAGTTATGGGTAAAGGGAGATAATCCAAAAAACAAATGCATAACCTTTTACTTCTCCTTAACTTTTAATACTTGGAACAAAAAAATTACATGTGAAATTAATTGTTTTCATATGATTAACACAGCCATAGCTGTTTTTAAGGTATTCCAACCATCATTACGCTAGATATTCTGTTGGTCCAAATTAATTCCAGTTTTCACATACTAAATTGGTATCTAATTTAATGAAATTGTACACTGCAATGCATTGTAACTGGTAATTTTAAGGCCAGAAAACATTTTTAAAAAGTTACAAGAAACAAAGCAATCATTATGCAGTCCAGTTGCTATGAAACGAAATGACGCTGTACTGCCAAGTAACTCTCAGGTCCCTGCAGAATTTGATCTTTATTCAATGTAAAAAAAGATGCAATGGAATGAAGTTTGGATGTAACAAATGATGCACTGGAGCAAATAAATTAATACATGTAGGTGCCCAGGACCAATTAACAGTTCATCCATGATGCACTCAAACAAAGTGTCGGTCATTTTTCCACCTACCAGGGTGACAAACGTCACTTTTGTGTATCAGCCATTATAATGTGCAATTAGCCAATTAGTATGGTTTCAGTTTTGTACATACAAGCGATTTTGTTTGATGACAGAATGGAAACCTTAAATGACACAACTGTAGCTGCATTAAAAGTGTAAAGATACATCCGTGTATTGATACAAGTAACTCTTAACTATCTGTAGATTTATAAAATAATTGTGAGGACGTGATAACAATTTTTAGTACGTTTCGTATTGGTTTAAATATGTTGTTTTTTTTACAAACAATTTTTCTAAAATTTTGGACACTATAACTAAAATATATATGAATTAAAAATAGGGGGTCACCATAATCGTTTTAGAGATTTACCTTATGGTAAAACATCATGTTTGCAAAAATTTGCTGAAAAAAAAAATTTTAAAAAGAAAAATAGAAA
>CM037794.1:30876094-30926094 GCA_021229015.1 Solen grandis
CACACATCTCTAATATTACTAGGAAGATACACCCTTACTCGGTATCCAGTGTGACCCTGTTGTACTCAAGTACCTTAACCTTTTACCTCCCTTTAACCCTTTCCCTCATATATACTCCTTTTGACGCCCTCAATAGGTATCACATAAAGCCTGATCTGCAGAAAACCACAGTTAAACCTTACAAATTTAATTACAAATACTCATTTCCACACTGAGGAGCAGCGAACAGCAAAAACCTATCACCTGCGAGTTACTCGCAGGTGATCTGTTTTAGCTGTTCGCATAGGTCTTTTCATGGTTTTCTCTATGAGGGAAAGGGTTAACATAATGGCAAACAGAGCAGACCCTGATCAGACAGTAGTTTCTTTCAGGAGCTCTCTGATCAGGGTCTCCTCTGTTTGCTTATATAGATTAAAGCACAGATTCTAAACGGTCTGCACACCAAAGAAAAATCCACCATTTCATTTACCGGTACCATTTTCAGTAAATTCATATTTATCAAGTCATAAATCAAATAAATAATCATTTAAATAGATCCCATGAATATTCATGAGGTAATGGGTTAATATTTACTGTAAGAGTCAAACTCTCTTCAAGTCAGAGAGACAAAGTACCCAGTACTTTAAAAGTATCTGTAATAATCTTAAGCTACAGGGAATACAGAAATAACACAGAAAAGTACATCACTTGTACACAGAAGTGTTTTGTAATATCACATGTTTCCCATGACGCATAATTAACTTGGCCATTGTCTAAATGACCCGCACAGTTTTCAAAAAATGTACTTTTTTATCTTTGTAGTATATTAAGAGGTCACTTGACTCCCATTCAAGCCATCCTATCAATGTATGCTCAAACAAGTTGTATTGTTGTACACTTGCTTGGTGCTCTGTCAGTTTATGAGGGTAGTTACGGAAGAGATTGGCCTGGAGTCGGGGTGATGTGACTGGGTGTGGTATCATGCCACTTGTCTATGAGGGTAGTTACGGAAGAGATTGGCCTGGAGTCGGGGTGATGTGACTGGGTGTGGTATCATGCCACTTGTCTACAGTGTTTTACTACAGTCCCATTCATATTGAGCCTTGAAATGACTGAAATATGCAGGTTGGATGCTGATTGTTGAATTATTGGTCACTTGGTATCCCAGTATGTGAATGATTGAACGCTTTGTTGGAGGGATGTAAACTGAGCAAAAAAGAACTTGACACCTTGATTAAGGTATTACTCTGTTATTACATTGATTCTTCATTTAGTTGCAGCAGAAAATGAGTTTCTTGATCCAGCAGAATGTGTCTTGGTTCAGGTAGGTTCTGACCTGGTAACCATAGGGATTCTCAACTTGAGGTCAGAAATTAGCTTTCTAAGCTTTTTATGGTACAGGTGTTTTCAGATCATACATTATGAACTTAATATGCATCTTCAAACATTAAAGATTGGGGCTTCCATGGCCCCGAGGGTAAAGTTGCTGATTTTAACACTCACTCAGCCTCTCACCATGGGGGTTCGAATCCTGGCAGGGTCATTCAGATTTTCATGTGAGGAAGCCTTCCAGCTGGCTTGCGGTAGGTCGGTGGTTCTACCCGGATGCCTCCGTGCATTCGGGGTTCTCCCTCCACCTGTAATTAGCAGGAAGTCGCTATATGACTGAAATACTGTCGCAGCAATGGTAAACTAAATAAGACAATCAGTCATTCAATTTTATTTATCGGTAGGAAAAGTTCAGTGTCGAAGAAAATAATATGCAGTCATTTTGTGGAGGATAAGTTGTTGACAAGCAGCAAAATATATGTCTGTAGCATTAGATCAGTAAATCTAAAGTCTGTCATATTAAGAATTGTCACCTCAAGTTGAGAATTTTGAAAGGGAGAAAAATTATCCAATTTTATACACAGACACCTTGTTAAATCTATAAATGCTTCAAGAATTACCATTTGTGTATCATGCTTGAAGCTTAATAAAAGCTTAATTTGTGTTGTTTAATCCTCCTGCATGGTCCATGTTGTCATTCCAGTACACAGAGGGAACTGTTCAATATATGTCCTTTGAAAGGCTTTTCCCCACACAGTCTCCCACCAGTGTCTCTATTACCAGACATTTGATGTCACCGTATAAAGTGTGAGGAAATACCCATTTATTAATCAGATTATTGCATGATCATTTTTGATAATAAACAGTGATGCCAAAGCAGTGAAGAAATGGAAAGACCAATATCTCTAAGACCCAGTATTCACAGAAACCTTTATTTCAGATTTCCCTGATGTTCAGATTCATTCCTAATTTGTAACTTTAGAGAAAATTCTGCTGTTAAGGGAGAAACATTTCTTACGGATGCCCAACCATAATGCTCAGTATCTGTCTTCAAATTCTGGGAGGCATTGAAACACTTTGGTTTTTAACACTTATGATTATAAAGATTTGTGGAGTTGTGTCCCTTGAGGTCAACATCGATACAAGGACAGGCAGTTCTTGGAAGTAAAATTAAAACTTCATAAAGAAAATCTAGTATTGCATGACTGGAAGATATTCTTGAGAAAAAAAAAAGATTTGAAAAAAGAAGCAAACTTTATACTACAAAATGCTTTACTGAATGCATATAAAAATGTTGGCAAAGATTTCAGTCGGTTGATACACTTTTAAGTGCATTAGAAAAGGACTAAAATAAACCTTTGAAAAATAATTCTTGATTCAGGCCTCAGACTAAAGCATCTGTGATAACAAGATGTAGTTTTCAAGTAAGTAAAATGTTTAAAGAGCTGACCATGACTGAAACGTTTCCATTTCCTTTAATTTCTATATGCACTTAGAAAAAATTTTGCAATCAGCCTCCAGTGTTCTCAAGGGTTGATTATTAATCAATCTCCCATTCCCACCTAGTGCTATGTATACTACTCAAAATTTGCTAAGGATCACTTATTATTCATTGCATATCAGAACACTTGAGTTACTTAATATAATGATTTGAAAGGCAACTTGTAAAGATTATTATTATTGCCTCAAATAATCAAATTAACCAGCTAAGAGGTATCACTCAAAATGGTGATCGTCAAAAGCAAATCTATCAAATGCACAAGTAAATGGGATTTCACTAAGTTATCCTTAGCAAATTTTGAGTAGTATATGTTGATGTATTAATAGGACCCTAACATGACCGTATTTTCCAGCGATGCCTGAGTTAGAAGATGAGCATGGGTTTATGGAAATCATCAGCCCCATCTCCACGCATCATTCTGGAAGCAGTTCTGACGATAGCTGTTTAAGTGACTCGTCTTTCGAATCCTGCAGTTCTGATTCTGCTAGCAACCGGATTCCGGATATATCCGGATACACGCTTAAACCGCTACCACCCATCCCCAAGCCCGCACATGTGAGAATCTCATTTAAATTTAAGATAAAGTTTGAGTTTGGATGCTTACTATGGAGCCAAATTACTATCAAATTCAAGTGTTTAATTGATTAACGTTACCTAACCATCTAATTGTACATGGTTTGAGCACACTTGGAATTCAGGACACAGTTTCAACTTAGTTTTTTCATCCTTTACATTGATGACCGTGACCAGAGGCACCAGGCTATAGTTGGCCTAATATAGGCTCCGGTGGTTGAGTGGTTATAACACCCGCCCTACAATAAGCAGGTGGTGAGCTCAGTCTTAGTAAGCCTCCAACTCAGACCAGGAGTCCTAGGGGAAGATTCCTGATGAAGACAATAACATCATGTGTTAATTGTTTAGTCATAAGTCAATTGTTCAATAGGCAAATAGATTACCAACATTTTTTTTTTTTTTTTGAGATTCCTACATGAGATACCCCATTTATTGTCCCTATGATAGGTGCTGTTGAGGTCGGGGATTCATCCTCAGCTGACCTTACAAAGTTTACATACATTTGATTAGTCAATGTGAAATATTACAGGAACTAGTGAGTCTCTAATTATAATAAGTATCATGTGAGGATATTTATAAGAGTTTGTGCATAGAAGAAAAACAATATGGTGAGGACAAAAACAAAAGAAGATATTAAAAGTGATGTTATGCACCGATTATGACTTAATTTTCTATTTACTCTTTATTTATATTCAAATTGTGCTTTTTCATTATAAAAATATTAACATTTCTTTTAGATATTTGCTTTTAAGATCATATACATCAAGTATTGTCATATTGTCATGTTATTTTACATATCAAATCTTTACTATATTTTGAGCATATCATAAAAGAACATTAAATTTATTCATTCAGAATTCCTGTTTCTTCTGTCTCTTTCTATGTTTTGGTAAGAATTGATTAATATCTTAAATCTTCTTTTCCAGTGATCAAAAGATAATTTAGTTTGTAAGACATTTGATATATAGATATGATCTTAAGTTTTAAGTAGTATAAGTTTCTGTTTTTACCACCATACTTATCATTACTGACTAGGAGGATGACTTATCATTATTAAAATAGAAATTTATCACTTGAATGCATATCAGGGTCTTGATGCAAAATTATTGTAATGGCTTCTTTGTTTATCTGTACAGTGTCTTTGATCAAAGGTTGCATCTTGAAACAACACTTATATCCCCCACTCAAGTTGATTTTAGTGCATCCTTAACTCTTACAATCAATATCTTCAAGCTCCGATACAGGTAGCCAGTGACCATTTGGTCTAGTTTTACCTCCTTTGAGTAATATGCTCAGGTAAAAATCAAGTTTATTTTTAGAACGGATTCATAGCCTTTAGTCTACCCGTAAACGTAAATAGCCTTGAGTGTAGCTGATAAGTGACAAACAAAATCGAACGAAAGACGAACAATCTGATATAACAGGATTATAATAACAAGGAGGTAACTATGTGTATGTCGTTTATTCTAGTTTACATGCCCAGATGAATAAGCAACCAAAATTGTTAGAATGTGCACAATGAGTAGCCATATTTAGGCTGATTTAATGAAATACCTGTCTTCCATTTCAACAGGCTATGATTAAATTATGAATACTTAATCTCCTGTTAAGGTTACCACTGTTAAAAATGACAGTGATTAAATATTTGCCTTTCCCAAGATTCATATTATATTTTTATTTGTAAATTATTCTTTACCCTTACAACACCTTTGACTGCCTTTACAACAAGTGCATACCAAGATCAGCCTGCACATACAAGCACCAGTCTGATCATGATCTACACATTGTCCGTTGAAAGCCTGAAGGGGTTATCAGCATATGTAAAAAGAAGGCTGATAGCCCCTTCTGGCTCTCAATGGACACACTGTTTGTTATTCAGTCAATAAATTTTCAGCAAGCACCAACATAAACAACTAGGGCTGGGTATTGCAGGCAAAAACTCAATTCAATTCAAAATCTTTATTTCCACGATTGATTAGTGCGTAAAGCCTTCCCCACAATACCGAACCGCCCTAGTTTCACTCGTCCCTCGTGCCACACCGCATCAAAGGCACCCTTCTGGTCCCCCATACTCACTTACACATTACTGTTTCATTTGATTTGTTGATAAATTGTTTCTTATAAATTAAAGGCAGTGGTAATGCAGCTCATATTTTTCTGAAGCCTTGTTGTTGCTCACACGGAAAGTTAATATGTCTTGTTTTAACATACATAAAAAATGTAGATGCATCTTTTATTTTTTTAAGTGATTTTAAGGTATTTTCATATTTTGAGCTATTTGTGTAAGGTACCAACTCAAAACTCTTTGCTTTATATTTTGACTTCAAGTTTCCATTCATTCTTATAGTAACCATTACCAATAAATCATAATTAATAGCTTGTTTATAATGCATAACCATTGTGCAATAATTGTTCTCCCTAAGTTGTGAAATTTACTTTAGAAGAAAAATATACATAAATTAATTATTGCATAAACATATTTGCTATTTGTTTCTATTTATTAGATCTACTTAATACTTGAAAATTATTCAGCTACTAGTAAAACAATATATTGCTATATTTGAAATAATATTGCCATATAATGGAAGACAAATGGTATTTCAATATTGTGATATATTGCCCACCCCTATAAATAACTAATGGCACAGTCCAAAATGAAGAAGGAACAAGTCCAAGTAAGAAATTTAGCATGGTAAGGTTTAAGGTGACATGCAAATTACTCCATCAATATAGTTACAGAAAAAAGATCAGGTAAATCAAACAGATAACATATAATATCTTTTATTTCAAAGTTTCAAATTAATCCATTTGTCTCTAAAAAGATAATAAATAAACATTTAAAATGTGGAATCATTTTATTAGATGCAGTGCACACATATTCATATGAAACATTTTAATTTATCTCCAGTTTTAAATTTCAAAATTTCCCCAGTGAACCTCATTCAGTCATTGTTGTTCTGAAGAAGTTGCACTGAATACTACCGGTAATAGTTTTGCACCAAACCTCAAGATGAACTCATGTAACCTTAATTTTTTCAGAAATTAAGAATGCAGACATCAAGTTCATTTTCGTTTACAGAATTCTATATCTCAATCATATACTTAATGGCTGCATATAGGATCTATTATACGTAGACAGAATTCCCTTTTATGCATGCTGATATATGGATAATCTGTACAGATAATTGTCATGTCACTTATTGATTAAAACTTAATTGATTGGCTTAATGTTCATTTCTGTTAAAGTAACAATTGTTAGCAAATGATGTAATATTTACTTAATTACCATCTTTATTTTACTTTGAGAATTAATGGACTAAATAACAAATCTTATGTAATGTTACAGAAGTTTTGAAAACATTTTCATAACATTAAAAACTGCTACATGTTGAGTGCCATATATAGTTTAATTCTTTGTTTTGTGTTTAACTAAATTCGACTTAAATTAACATCTGTACATGTATTTAAATTCAAATTTTAAATACAGAAACTATACTTCATTAGAAATTATTGATGATGATGATGATGATGATGATTATATTCTTATAATGATGATGATGAAGATGATGATGATGATGATGATGATGTCCATTTATGGCAATAATCATACATTTTTAAGCAGAAAACATCAAACTGATCCATGTTATTTTATGTAGAAGAAGGACCTGAAGCAGATGATCCTGAACAAGCTGCCGGAGACCAATGAGGATGAAGCAGTACTACACATGGTGAACCTTTTGAGGGAGAGGCCGGTACCCGCACTGCCTGCCAGCCCTGCAGACCTCTCTCAAAACCAGGTACCAGCTGGTGTTGTCACAGCATCATGCCTTTTTGTATCACCTGCTGTAAGCAGAGGTGACACATAGGGATCACTTTCCATTGTCTGTCTGTCTGTCTGTCACACTTGTCCGTCACACTTTTTCCGTCATGCTTCAGCAGGTGACACTTGTGTTCTGAAGAACACTCTTGTTTATTTATCCCAACACAAAAAGAGGAAATAGGTCCATGATAAGTTGATTGTTTAGTTCCATATTGTGTGTTTATCCCATAACAGAAGAAAGTTGAATTTAGTTGTTAAACTTTTACACAATGTAGATCCTTTATATTACACTCCATTATAGCACAAATTCCAATATAACACGGAACATCAATCTATCCTATGTGTATATTTTATTATTTATTTATTTGTTGTAAGTTTCATTTTCACATACCTGTAGTTATTATTTGATATAATATAATATGGTAAAAAATAGGTATACTGCTTAGTGGCTTAAGGTAAAAAATAGGTATGCTGCTTAGTGGCTTAAGGTAAAAAATAGGTAAACTGCTTAGTGGCTTACGGTAAAAAATAGCTATACTGCTTAGTGGCTTACGGTAAAAAATAGGTATGCTGCTTAGTGGCTTACGGTAAAAAATAGCTATACTGCTTAGTGGCTTACGGTAAAAAATAGGTATACTGCTTAGTGGCTTAAGGTAAAAAATAGGTATACTGCTTAGTGGCTTAAGGTAAAAAATAGGTATACTGCTTAGTGGCTTACGGTAAAAAATAGGTATGCTGCTTAGTGGCTTACGGTAAAAAATAGCTATACTGCTTAGTGGCTTAAGGTAAAAAATAGGTATGCTGCTTAGTGGCTAAAGGTAAAAAATAGGTATACTGCTTAGTGGCTTAAAGTAAAAAATAGGTATACTGCTTAGTGGCTTAAAGGTAAAAATAGGTATACTGCTTAGTGGCTTAAAGGTAAAAAATAGGTATACTGCTTAGTGGCTTAAGGTAAAAAATAGGTATACTGCTTAGTGGCTTAAAGTAAAAAATAGGTATACTGCTTAGTGGCTTAAAGTGAAAAATAGGTATGCTGCTTAGCGGCTAAAGGTAAAAAATAGGTATACTGCTTAGTGGCTTAAAGTAAAAAATAGCTATACTGCTTAGTGGCTTAAGGTAAAAAATAGGTATACTGCTTAGTGGCTAAAGGTAAGAAAAAATAGGTATACTGCTTAGTGGCTTAAGGTAAAAAAAATAGGTATACTGCTTAGTGGCTTAAAGTAAAAAATAGCTATACTGCTTAGTGGCTTAAGGTAAAAAATAGGTATACTGCTTAGTGGCTAAAGGTAAAAATAGGTATACTGCTTAGTGGCTTAAGGTAAAAAATAGGTATACTGCTTAGTGGCTTAAGGTAAAAAATAGGTATACTGCTTAGTGGCTTAAGGTAAAAAATAGGTATACTGCTTAGTGGCTTAAAGTAAAAAATAGGTATACTGCTTAGTGGCTTAAGGTAAAAAATAGGTATACTGCTTAGTGGCTTAAGGTAAAAAATAGGTATACTGCTTAGTGGCTTACGGTAAAAATAGGTATACTGCTTAGTGGCTTACGGTAAAAATAGGTATACTGCTTAGTGGCTTAAGGTAAAAAATAGGTATACTGCTTAGTGGCTTAAGGTAAAAAATAGGTATACTGCTTAGTGGCTTAAGGTAAACAATAGGTTTACTGCTTAGTGGCTTAAGGTAAGAAATAGGTATACTACTTTTCTTTGTTGTTCTTCTTGTGACTTGTACAGTGTGTGTGATGGTCATCAAAGTGCTCCGGTTATTTCAGGTGAAGCTGCGAGGTGTCCTCCAGAGTCTCGTGGACAGTGAATGTAACTATGTCAACTCCTTGGACAGGCTGATTAAGGTTAGTAGATCATGCAAGGGTCAGGAGGTCATACTAGTGTCAGGAGGTCAGGAGATTATGCTAGTGTCAGAAAGTCATGCAAGTGTTAGAAAGTCATGCAAGTGTTAGAAGTGTCAGAAAGTCATGCAAGTGTCAGAAAGTTAGCAAGTGTTAGAAAGTCATGCAAGTGTCAGAAAGTCATGCAAGTGTTAGAAAGTCCTGTAGAATGGCATGCAAGTGTCAGAAAGTCATGCAAGTGTCATAAAGTCATGCAAGTGTTAGAAGTGTCAGAAAGTCATGCAAATGTCAGAAAGTCCTGTAGAAAGGCATGCAAGTGTCAGAAAGTCATGCAAGTGTTGCAAAGTATTTATCAGGCATTTTATTGTGCAATCAGCAAGATCAAAAGTCTGCTTCAAAATGTTTTTTCATTCATTTGATAACTCTTAACATGTTTTGTTATTTTTAATTGCTTATCTTTTCATAAAAGAAAGAACACATTGTTATTTGATCAGTCTTCAAAAATTCTATACATAGCACCTAGACATTTTCACCAGATAACAATACAGTGGTCACGCGATTCCTCATTGTGGTGAATCATTGAATATGGGCAGTGACTCGAGCAATAAGCCCGGTCTCTTGATTTAGCCCAATCTATATAAATTTATGGGCGATTCCTCAAGCTTCGTTCTTGGTCCCTAGATAGTATATCCTATATAATTTCTATGGCATTCCTCGAAGTCAATATCAAAACCTTCGTGTATCTCCTTGTCAGCCATACTCCGGCCCTATCACCACCTCTCCTTTTAGTTAACATCTTGGTTGAGATGGTTTTGTATATGTTTTCACAAATCGTTAAACCTCCAGAGAGTACATAAGTGAATTGTTATATCAACATGGCCATGTAAAATGTATATTTGCACCTACTGATCATGTAACAAACTGTGACAGGTTTGCATGATTAATCATTTGTCATTAAAATAGTAAATTTTGTTTGTTTGTGTATGTTCTTTTTCTCCATATTCATTAATTTGGAGAACCATGGGATAATGTTTAGTGTTTATTACACAAATGTAAAAAATATGCTATGCTGCCATATACATAAACTAAATCAAAAAGTTTCAATCAAATTTTGGTAAAAAAGAACTTATTTCTGACTTAATTCTCACAATGAAAGCTATGATCATGCTATTCTTGTAATGGTTAAACATATTTATTGTGTCGCCTGCATAGCATGGCAGACACATAGGGATCACTTTGTCCGTCGTCGTCGGTGTCGTCGGCGTCGTCGGCGTCACACTTTCTTGTCCGGAGCATAACTCGAAAAGTATTTGAGGTATCACCTTGAAACTTAAAACATGGATAGATCACATTGAGGTGGAGTGCAGTGCACAAGAATGATAACTCTGACTTTCGTATTTTCTGAGTTATTACCCTTTGTTGATTCTGAGATTTTATTTTTGTCCGGACCATAACTCGAAAAGTATTTGAGGTATCACCTTGAAACTTAAAACATGGATAGATCACATTGAGGTGGAGTGCAGTGCACAAGAATGATAACCATGACTTTCATATTTTCTGAGTTATTGCCCTTTGTTGATTTTCAGTCTTAATTTTTGTCCAGGGCATAACTCAAAAAGTATTTGAGGTGCTGACTTAAAACTTTATAGATAGATAGATCTCATTGAAGAGGAGTGCAGTTCACATAAATGATAACTCTCACTTTCTTTTCTCCTGAGTTATTGTCCTTTGTTGATTCTCAGTCTTTATTTTTGTCAGGAGCATAACATAAAAAGTATTTGAGATATTGCTTTGAAACTTCATAGATGGAAAGATCTCATGGAGTGCATTGTGCAAGAATGATAACTGTTGTATTTTTGGAGTTATTTCCCTTTGTTTATTTTTTTGGATTTAATTCTTGTGTGGTGCATAACTTGTAAAGTATTTGAAGTGTTGCCTTAAACATTTATAGTAGATAGATCTCATTGGTCTGAGTGCAGTACACAAGAATGATAACTCAATAATGATAATGATGACTACAAACTTGCAACATATATATAATTAACGTCATAAGTGCTTAATGACGTCATAATTTTTCTTACAGTTAATGTTTTGAATTCATAGTCATTCTGACACTCCTCTGATGAAGACTGTATAGTCGAAAGTGCTCGGGGAAAATTATTACATATTGCACTGTTTGAATATTTTATTCCCCCCCCCCCCCCCAAAAAAAAATATAATAATAGATATATATATATATATATATATATATATATATATGTGTGTGTGTGTGTGTGATTTGGTGTTATTTTGTACCTCACAAAATAGATTATGCTTTATCAATAATTTGTCAAAAGATCGATTTTCTAGTCAATTCTTTCATCAAACATGCTTAAATGCAGGCGACACAAGTGTTCCGAGGAACACCCACATCTAGTGTTTAAAAAGTACTATTAAAGGCTAAATATAACAATATAATTAATGAAAAGACGACGTTAAGGTATCAATGTAAATGTATTGAATTTTGACATATACTACGCCGTGCGATTGACTTTGACTTTTCCAATAATTCTACATCGATAAAACTGCGATTGCTTTCCCGCTTACTGTAGAAAACAAAAGGCATTGTATATGCCAATCAGAACGTAGCTCCGCCCCTTGGCTTCACCTGGTTATTGATTTTTGCTCAGGCGTGATGGAAGTGTCGGCCGAGACAGACTTTAAAAAAATCATTATGCCAATAAAGGGTGTCAGCAGTGCGTTTTGGAAAGGTTTTGCAGTGACATTTGAGGATTTTATATAATTCCTACATGAAGAAGTACCGCAATTAAAATGGCTAGATGTTGTTAAAAGCCACGCGTTCGTAGACCATGATGACAAGGACAAATATCACGCTCCGTTTGACAGTAACTACGCCCCACTACTTTTGCTGTGTTTTATTAATTCATGAGACAAAATTATTCTTGCTAAAACACACCGAGTTTAAATGCCACCTATTTCATTTGAAACTACATAGTTGTCTATTTAAACTCATTCATTATTTCCTCTCAAGATTACATGTGTCATATATATACCAGCAGTCAATATTTATAATTCCGCGAGTTATAAAACTGCAATGTGTTAACACCGGTCAGAATGAAGCTAGTGATGCCACAGTCTCTATTTATAGATTGATAAAACTGTGCACTTGATTCCTCTCGCTAAGGAGGCTGGTTTATATTCGTCAACCGAAGCGGCGTTCTTTTGACAGGCAATAAGGTCGAATGGAATATCGATTTTTTGTTGAAGTGTAAAGTGGAGAAAAGTCAAAGTCAATCGCACGGTTTAGTAAAGGATTCCTTGAATATGACGATTCTTCAAGTTTTTTTCACAGATCCTGTCCGACCTCGAGAAATCGTGTGACCACTGTATCATATGGGGACTGTCTGCATGATACAGATGTAGACAATGTTACAACCAATCACATTATCCTGACAAATGGTTCTAGCTTTGGCTGATATTTACATTGTTATATTGGCATTAGCATTGTAACTAAGCCCATTATAATGTAGCTATAGTGTATATCTCAGGCTCTCTCACCATTTTAGGAGTACCAAGACCCCATCATCAATCAGTTTGGCCTGAAGAAGATCGAGGTGAAGGTCACGTTCAAGAATATCCAGGACATTCTCAGTGTCCACAAGATGTTCCAGATAGAACTCGGGGACAAACTGTCCAAGTGGAATGAGGACGAAACCATCGGCAACATCTTCAATATTGTATGTTATCATTGTACAGTCATTACAAACTGGTTATTTCAAGTTAGTCATATTCAAATCTTGCCTTTACTTATTGTGAAAGGATGATTTTCATAGAAACTGCTTTTGATTGCACAATTCTTCACTGGTTGTTAGATAATCTGATAATTGAATCCTTCACCTAATAGAGACTTTAACCCTTTCCCTCATAGAGGACACCATGAAAAGACCTATGCGAACAGCATAAAACCAGATCAACCTGCGAGTAACTCACAGGCTGATCAGGTTTTATGCTGTTCGCTGCTCCTCAGTGGTCTGGAAATGAGGATTTTAAAATAAATTTGGTAAGGTTTGAGTTTGGCTTTCTGCAGATCAGGCTTTATGTGGTAACTATTGAGTGCGTCAAAATGAGTCTATATGAGGGAAAGGGTTTAATGATACATTTGCAGATAGAGCAGACCTAGTTCAGTCTCCTCTGTCCAGAAACTGTCTGATCAGGGGTTCCTCTGTTTGCTCATGTAATATTGAAGCCCAGGTTCTACATAGCATGACAAAGAAGAATTCACTGTTGCATATATTATTTAAATTCCTGTAAAGTCATACATTTGTACATGAATATTCATGCGGTAAAGGGTTAAGTCAGACCTGTACAGTCTACCTGTAAATATTTTAAAGCTCAACTGCTTCCAGAGAAAACTGGTATCGATTTAACAAATCTGTTTAGAAACAGTAATACCAGGATGATGATGTCACTTATCTTGTCTGAAAAGTCATGGAAACAAAAACTCTTTTGGTCAAAATAAATAAGAGCTTGTCCACATCTAGTCAGAGATTTAAGGCCTATGTCTGCTTTACAGTTTTAAAAAAAATTTTCTCGCTTTTTAATGCATGCTTATCTTGTGTTATAAAGAAACACTGGTCTCGTGTAAAAGTCTTTAAGTGGAGGTATGTTAATGGCTTGGTATATGAACACAGTACTTTTTGCTGCCATTCCTTCTTTATAGATACCCAGTAGCTTTGATTTGTTTACTCCTTTACCTCATGAATATTCATGTACAAATTTGCGATTTAATGAATATTAGTTAACTGTATGTGGAGTAGAATTTGTACTACAATATTGTATGAGCAGAGGACAACCTGATGAGGGCAGTCAGGCATTTTCTACTCATTTTCTGCAGTTTTCCCAGAGGATGGTCATTGACTTCTACAGTGAGTATGTGAACAACTATGAAGTGGCCAGTGATGTGATCAAGGAATGTGAAAACACAAAACAAAGCTTCAAGGATTTTCTAAGAGTAAGTTTAAAATGGTTTTTGTGTCACCTGCTGTGAGCAGAGGTGACATGTAGGGATCACTTTTCCGTCGTCTGTCTGTCTATCACACTTTTTCCATCACGCTTTAGCAGGTGACACATGTGTTCCAGAGAACACTCTTGTTAATAATGTTTGTCCGTTTGTTTCAGAATTGTTTGAACATTTGAAAGCAGCCAGACCACAGACACTCTTGAGTTATGTCCCATTACAGTTGAAATTCTACAATTAGCTTTGTCTGCTTTTCTCATGTAGATAAGTTGTATTTTTCTGTGGACCTGCCTTAATTTGAGTCATTAAAATGAAGAAAAACACAGAGAAATGTTCTGGTTTTTAAATGGCCCTGCACTTGTTAATTTGATTCTCCTGTATTTCATGGCTGGGCTGGTTTAATGTTAGTTCCATATGTCATTTCCTTGATACCCAGGGCTCTCCATATTCAATGAAACTCAAGGGTCAAAATGTTCAAACATTATAAAAATAGCATTATTTTGTGGATTTTGAAGATCTTTTCATTCTTATTTTAATGTAAATTTGACCCCTGGCCATTAAATTACATTAAGTAAAAGGCACCATTTCTGAAATTTCAAATCCCTGACTCCTGAGTCAAAGGAGACCCCTGATACCTTGTATTCTTCAGATTTTATATAGCAGTGGACTGGTTCTTTATTATTCTCTCTGTAGAAGCAGCAGATTGTGACTGGTTTTGTGTTGAAGCAGCAGATTGTGACTGGTTTTGTGTTGAAGCAGCAGATTGTGACTGGTTTTGTGTTATACTCTCTGTAGAAGCAGCAGATTGTGACTGGTTTTGTGTTATACTCCTGTAGAAGCAGCAGATTGTGACTGGTTTTGTGTTATACTCTCTGTAGAAGCAGCAGATTGTGACTGGTTTTGTGTTATACTCTCTGTAGAAGCATCAGATTGTGACTGGTTTTGTGTTATATTTATCTGTAGAAGCAGCAGATTGTGACTGGTTTTGTGTTATACTCTCTATAGAAGCATCAGATTGTGACTGGTTTTGTGTTATACTATCTGTAGAAGCAGCAGATGGCCAGTCCAGATCGCCTCTCCCTACCAGGTCTCATGCTGAAACCCATCCAACGCTTCCCACAATTCATCATGATTATCAAGGTAAGTCGTGACGTCTGCTACCATGTACTTGAAATGAAATGTACAGATTTGTACAGATTTCAGTTGCAGTACATAGAATTTCATATCTGACATCAAGAGTTTGAATCTCTGCACCACATATGAATGGTGCACATTAAAGAGTAGAAACTTGTTTCTAAACTTTGTACAAACAAATTTGATCAGAGTCATGAGTAGTGTCTAATAATGTTTTATTTGCACAATGAAATATGAAGCAAGTTGACCCATTTCATTGCATTATACAAACAAGACACCTCTCACAAGAAAAATACTATTTTACATCTGTTAATTTATGCTGAAGAGGATTTTTTCTTATGAATTTGAGTGAAATGGGCCCCAGCTTTACTTCATGAACTGTTAGAGATCTGGCTAAAATTAATAAAATAAATTCAAACAAATAATCTTTTATTTGCGTAAGTAAAATAGCTTGATGGTTACTGACCCTACAAAGTCTTATCAAAAGCACATAACATTGGCTCTAGCAATAGTTGCAAATCCAAATTTAGAACAGGAAGGATGAATAGGTTAAGCTGCTGTGAGACCAGCTTAATCTGTCTAAGCCCACAGCTTTTCTGTACAGAGGACATGGTTTTTGACTTTCCCAAACTCTCCTAACTTTATTTCCGTCTGCTGCAGGACATGTTGAAGTACACGCTGCGGGACCATCATGACAGACTGCCGCTGCAGGAGGCCCTGACATGGATTGAGAATGTGGCCCATCAATTGAACGAGCGGAAACGAGAAAGTGAACAACACCACTTTGGGCAGGTGATCATCAACAAACTATCACCACGGTTACAGTTTGAGAAAAATGTTGTTCTCATTCGGCAAGATGATATGGAGCAAGTTTCACAGGTATGGAGATGTAGAGAGATTTTTCATCTTGAATTATCACAAGTTGAATGTTAAAATAAAGCTTGTTTAGGCAAGGATCGATTGAGTTTTCAAATTGAATTGTTTGCTGATTGATATTTAAAATAAAAAGTATGAATAAAAGGGGGAATGGGTGTTCTGCTAGCCTTAAGAATCGTTCAGGTTGATTATATGCTAAATGACAGTTTTACAGCTTAATTAAGAACCTATCAACATCAAAGTATTAATAAACAAGCGCTATGTTTGAATGCATGCTATGCCTCTGCAGGCGGCCTTAGACCTTTTGGGGGTCAAGGTCATTTGAAGGTCAAGGTCAACTGGCAGGTAGAACTCATCAAGGTGCAATACACCTTTGCAGTTTGGAGGCTGTAATTTTAAGGACTTTTGTGTTATGGTCAAGGTTAAAGTTTTGTGACAAACAGACAGACCAAAACAATATGCCCCCTGATCTATCGATGAATTGCATAAAAATATATATATAGTTCAATATCTATTGCAGAAACATATAACAGATTTGAATGCATTTCAATGGAAAATACATTAATAGGGAAAGTAAAAGCTATATTCCATTTGATATATTTACAAAGGAACCTTAACATGTCTTTTAATTGACCAACAATATTTTCCTATAGGACCCTCTATGTATTTTAGTAATTGAAAAACATCTAGATTGATGGTTTCATTCCACAGAGATGACACTAGACAAGGAAACTTTATTTTTCAGGCTAGCAGTGGTTCTAGTAGTGTGCCCACTTTGCTTGTTGTTCCTCATGGCTCCTCCAGGATCCTCACTCACTTACATATTTTGCAAACATATTTTGTAAAATTCTCCCTCTGGAATTGAATTATTAAATGTTATCATTTACCCCTGTAAACATTCTGGAATCAACCTAATGGTTGGTTGGTTGGTCTGTCAGAAAGTTTATGGTGTACACTACTTCCTCAGTTTTGGAATATTTCAATGAGACTCAATTTGTGTGATCAGTAATGATACATAGTTGTAAATGACATATTGTAGAGCTTGTTTATGTATGCCTTAAAGAGTTATGGCCCTTAGAAATTTCTCAACATAAATGATACATAGAGACAGTTTGTGATTGGAACTTTTTCCTTAGTATTGGAGTTATTTCAATGAAACTTTGCATGTTTGATAACTGATGACAGGTAGCTGTAGATGACATATTGTGAAGCATGTTTATAAATGCATTAAAGAGTTATGGCCCTTATAGATTTCTCTCTCTATATATAATATGTAGGGGAAGATTTATTGTATGACTTTTTTCAGTTTTGAATATTTTAATGTAACTTGTTAATTTATAATGAAATTTTGCTTTTTCTATGTCAAAGCAGTAAGCAGGGTACGAGAGGTGATTCATGTATTTTGAAACACCCTGTAGCTTTGTTTCTCATGAGCACCTGCAGCACAAGTTTCATGATTTTAACTGTATATTATCCTTTCAATAGCAAACTACACATATATGTTACACATAGTTGTATTTCAACATGGGTAGACGTAAAATTGTCTCAAGTTTAGAGGGTGTTATGAATACCTGTTGGAGAAAGGAAATTCCTATAGAAGCATAAAGAAGGAGCTAAAGGGGCAGGGGCATGATGTATCTTTGTCCACAATACATAGAGTAAAACATTCCATCGGCAAATCTCGAAATCCTAATACTAAAAAGCCGAAACCAGGTGAGTTTCGTAGGCTACCTACTAAGTCAACTGATGACGTCGTTCATAAAGTCGCCACTTTTATTCAAAGGGTAAATCCTCTAACCCAGAGAGAGATGACACAACGTTTAGGTGTATCTCAGGCTACTATTAACCGAATTATTAAACGTGTACTGCAATGTAAACTTCGCAAGAAATGCAAAGTTCATAAGCTCAATGCAAATCAAATTGAGAAAAGACGTCAACGTTTATGGCGTCTGTATTTACATTTAAATAACAACCGGTGGAAAAATTTTGTCACCACCGGCAATGTTTTATCTCGGTGGCAGTTATGGTCGTCATCGGGTTTGTTATTACCGTAAAGGAGTACATGATGTTTCAAAACTTAAGTTTGTAAAATGTGATTCATGGCCTGGGCAGGCGTAAGCTTCCATGGTAAAACGGATATCCGTATTATTGATAAAGGTGTAAAAGTCAATTCAGACTTCTATATCAATAAAGTTCTAAAGCCTTTTGTCAATAAAGATCTTCCCAGAATGTTTCCTGGAGACCAAATTAAAGACATGGTCTTCCACTAGGATAGTGCATCCAGTCATACCTCAAAACACACACTTGCATACTTGCATCAACAAAAAATCAACTTTGTAACGCCTGAAGAATGGATGTCCAAAAGTCCTGATGCAGCACCAATGGATTTTGCTATTTGGGGTATCTTAAAACGACGTTTACAAAAACGTAAAATATACACTTTGGCAGGTCTTAAACAAGCATTAAAGGATGAATGGAAAAAATTAGAACCAACAGTTATAAATAAAACCTTGCAGTCATGGCCAAAGCGATGTAGACTCATTTACAACATGCATGGATCACATATTGAGCATTTGTTACAGTTAAATGCATTTCAGTTTAAAATTATACGCTGTTACAAAGTGTTTCAAAATTCGTGAATCACCTCTCGTATAAATCAATGTCAGTGATAGGTCTAGTTGTTTGTGTCATGCTTGCTTTGACTGTTTGTAAAGCAGGGTACCAAAGACAAGGACCATTATAGAAATTATGAGGATGGTTCCTTGTTCAAGTAATATTTAAGCTGGGAACCATATAAGTATGAATAATGGATATGGTTCCCAGCTCAAGTGACATAATTATTATATACTATGTATAAAATGACTGTTGTTATAGGACCAAACCGGAGCTCATAATTTCAAACGACGAAGGCTGATCCTTATGAAAGACAGACTCATTTCTGTCCATGTCTCAACCAGGTTTGTTTAAATTGTTACTATGGTTACACAGCATCTGAAATTTTCAGGGTTGGTCTCATTTGTAAATGAATTGATAACTATTTTTGAATGAAAGGTAAGATACTGAGTAGTTAAATTAGTTAAAAACTTAAAAAAATATTGTTAATATTTTATTTTTTATAGGACAAATCTAAGCATGAACTATATAATTTATGCTTGTTTCACATAAGTAAAGCTTGGCTTCATGATTTTTTTACTCTGATATATAGATATATTACATTATTAAAGGTCAACAATTCATTGTTTCCAAGTGAGAAAGTGAGATTATAATCTGAACATTTCAGAAGCTGTCTAATTTTGTTGTATTAAAAAAGCATGACCTATAATCAGTTGTTTGATTTTTAAACTGAAGAATATGACTACTTTCCATTATTTTAGGAAACAATGGAATTTATGGAACGAGATCGACTGCTACTATGTAGCAAAATTCTAATAGTTCTCGGGGAAACCCCCATACAAACATTGCGAAGTTCAAAACGGTTTAAATCGAGGTAGTATAACTGATTTACCTGAAAGCTTGTGTATGATAATCTATCGCCATAGTTGTAACACTTTTCTCCATGGAAACATATTTTGATACCTTGCCAAAAAATCACACACAAAAAAGCCCTTACTATAGATTAACATTTTTAGCTTACTGTCTGTTAGTTTTAAGCTATTATACATTGCAACTACTGTAAAGCTCAGTCATATCCTGAACAGTTTTCTAGCTGATTTGGGTTAACACTGGTTGTATAGGTATTGTCTTTTTTGATTCCATGGAGGAAAGGTACATGCGGAGAGTCCCATAGAGTCATGACGGAGGAAGTGCTAAAGGGAAGAACTGACATGTGTTCTGCTGCTTTGACCTTGACCTAATTTAGCTTCATGTTTCAGGTTTAATCAGGGATGCATTGTGGTGTTACTTTATTTAGCACTGGTCTGATATTCTTGACTTTTGTGCTGTGAGTGATATTCATTTTTCAGAGAACATAATCTTAACTCTGTATTAAGTTTTTATGAAGTACTTTTGTAAATAATGTCAATTCATAATTGGAGGATTAATTTTAATTGCATTTATTTGGAATTTCTATTTTCATACACATAGACCCATGAAATTATTTTTTTTCTCACATAAGTGTTTCTTGCATTTAGTGTCAAGGTGGACACACGTCTATAATGTAAAGCAGGAGTTTCCTATCCCCCTATCATATGTCTCTGTTGTTAATAGATGGGATAGGTCATTGTATAGGAATTTCAACCGGATATATTTTTTTTTGTAATGTTAGAACTATATAAATAACTTTTAATGCTTAAAATTTAAATGTTCACAAAATATAGTGATTTTATGATAAGCAAATTTAAACCCTTTCCCTCATATAGACTCATTTTGACGCACTCAATAGGTACCACATAAAGCCTGATCTGCAGAAAACCACAGTTAAACCTTACCAAATTTATTTACAAAATCCTCATTTCCAGACCACTGAGGAGCAGCGAACAGGCTGATCTGGTTTTATGCTGTTCGCATAGGCCTTTTCATGGTTTCCTCTATGAGGGAAAGGGTTAAGATTGCACAAAATGGTTAATTTGGCTGCATTGTGCATGATATAGCCTGTGCAATATATAATACATCCACAGTATCTCAAACATTTCATTTCTAATAAGCATAGCCAGAGGGTAACTTTTCTTTTTGAAACTGAAATATGAAGTGAGCATTTCACTTGAAGAAAATGTTTCATCACTGATACAGACTTAAAGAATAATAATCTAGTTTTTTTATTGCTGTTCAAAAAACAGATGGTTTAGGGAAGCAGAAAAACATTTCCTTTAATTATATATATCATAATGGATGGTTTGGAAAGAAAGCCAAAAAAAACCAAGAAATATCTTTAAAAAAGATACTCTGCTGTGGTAACCAGCTTGATGATTAGTGTCTGAATGGTTTAACATGTAATAGATTTTGTTGTTGGTTTAATAGTTGTGTAATTCCTCTGTCAGTGCAGCTCTTTGAAATACCACAGATCCAAATAATTTGTACAATCTTGGTAGATACTTACAGCCTTAAAACATCTGCACATTAGACTTTGTTTCGCGGGCTACAAATCGAAACTGGATATTATGTTTTTATTGAATATAGGATCTGTCAGGGTCGAACAGTCAATTCCGAAATCTATTTGTTTCCTATATTTTAGCATTCTACTCTTTCAATTTACCTTAAAAAGGTGCAGTGTCTTACTATTTGGGACAAATAGTTCGCAAGGGAAGAAAACTTCAACTTTTAAAACAAGCAGAAATGTAAAGAACTCATTTCCACAACTCCTTTCTTTTCTTTTGACTAATTTTACAATGACCAATGGGAATTTAGCAAAGTTTATAATAACCAATGAAAAGCCAAATTTTATTCCGCTTCATTACTGTGTGTTTCACAGGAAGTCAGGGTGAAAATAAACGGCCTAACGGCCAAAAAAATGATTGGTCTGGATTGACTTATTGAAATAAAAGAAATCTTTGAGCCCTGACTGATGTTGAGCCATAAATAGGTCCAATTCCTCTCTAGTGTTTGGTGATACAGTACAGAAACAGACAAATCTCTCTGATAATGTGGGCATGTGTAATCAAACATGTGTCAATAATAAATCTGTTTACTGCTATTGTAAATGATGTCCAGTTAATGATCACTATCAGCATCATTTAACCTTTAAACCCATGAATATTCATGCACAAATTAATTACAAGTATCAGTTTACTGAACTTTGAATCAATAGTATGCAGACCTGAGCTACAATACTGTATGAACAAGCAGAGGAGACCCTGATTAGACAGATCCTGGATGGAGCAGTCTGATCTGGGTCTTCTATGTCTACCAATGCTCCAAAATGAGTCTATATGAGGTAGGGGGTAAAGTTTCAAAAGAAAAATAGTCAGTAATTTAAAAGAAATATTCTAATGGCTTCTTCATCTATCTGTAATATTAGGTTGAAAACATCAGTGGGCATGACTCTGTTGAATGCTAACCTTCTTGTATGATTCTTAATCTTTAACCCTTTCCCTCATAGAGGAAACCATGAAAAGACCTATGCGAACAGCATAAAACCAGATCAGCCTGCGAGTAACTCGCAGGCTGATCAGGTTTTATGCTGTTCGCTGCTCCTCAGTGGTCTTGAAATGAGGATTTTGTAATTAAATTTGGTAAGGTTTAACTGTGGTTTTCTGCAGATCAGGCTTTATGTGATACCTATTGAGTGCGTCAAAATGAGTCTACATGAGGGAAAGGGTTAATACAACCCAGCAGTATCTGGACAAGGCATGGTATATATCTGATGCACCACTTACATGTACTTGTGTATATTTGATGGTTAGATGTAATACTGATTTATGTTTTGATTCTTATATCAACCTATACATTTATATTTGTTGCTACCTCCTATTATTAGAAATATATAATCATACTATAAACACTCTCTTTATTGACCAATAAATATTGTACTATCTGTATCAGTTAAAAAAGAATAATCAGTCTTTGTATGATTGTATCACATTTTACCCAATGAATATAAACATATTTCACAGAATGCTACATGTAATCCATTCAATTTAATTCATAATTCTTAATTTTGAAGTGTCCATTGATTTCTGATGCATGGCATGTTATTGACATGATCTGATTGGTACTTTTACTGACGTTTGCAAGATCTGCTCTGAAAAGCATATTTCTACAGTAGTCTAGAAAATCCAAGTTTTGTGTTCAAGGCAGAGTTTTCAGAAAAGCTTTGTAAGGTGTTGATACAGCTCTTGACTTGACTGCATGTAGCATTTGGCACAGGAATGTCTCTCTATTGGAATGTACAAATACAGTGGTATAGTGACCTGAGGGATTGGTGCAGAACTGTTGTAGCTACATATAAATAAACAAATAGTTACATTGGTTTGCACCAAGCTCTGAAATTATGTAATAATAAACAGTGAAACAGTCAGAGGAGTGATTAATTGAATGTCATGCCTAATTCCAGGTCGATTCTACATCCGGATACACAGAAACAGGGAAAATATTTTCGATCCTTTTAATTATCCAAGCATTAAATCTATTATATTTTCCTCCGCAGTAATTTAACTGAATTTTATTCATAGATATATTACATTATATTTTATATTTTGCAGAGTACATGTACTGTCATAAACACAGTTGTAGATGGTAAGAAGAGAAAGTTGTGATTGCTCTGAACATTTTTCCCTTCTTCAAATTGAAGTGTATTATAAATGTGTAGTTGATAAATCAAGGGGTGAGAGCAAAACTAGGCTAAGTACTTATATATTTATATACACTTAACCTAGTTATGCTCTCACCCCTTGAAATATGAATTGGGCAAGGGGGCAGGGACTCAAAGTAACCATAGAGATGAGATGATGAAATTACATGACCTTGAAGAAATATGACCTTCAACTTCACAATGAATTAATGACACCTCTCAAGGTTAAATTGTTGTTAAACCCAATAAACATGAACATAAAATACATGTAGTTGTCCTTTTTGATATTTATACAGTTACCAGAAGTCAATTTTGTGATGTTAACAAATCTTTTGCTGATGGCTCTTATCTTGTTTTTTAAGGGACCAGGATGGCATCATCGGAGAAAAGTTCACATTCAAGTGGCTGGCCAATCTACGTGACCTTGAATTAACCACCTCAGCCATTGCTCCCAACATGCATACCAAAGTCAACAAGGATCAGTCAAACACAACTATCTTGTCTCCCAGACTTGGTATGTTTCTCTTCCCTATATTATACCTCTACATCATGGAAGTGGGGACTACCTATAGGAATTAGGCACATTCCTTCCAATACCAGTATTCTCATTACATGAAGTTTGGTAACTTGTGTTGATAATCCAATTCACACCTTGGATAATGTTGTGTAAGGACCAGTCAAAAACTGTGTCAAGGATTTTTTGTGTAACCTGCTGTAAGCAGAGTCATTTCTCCGTCGTAGGTCCGTCCGTCTGTTTGTCCATCTGTCCGTCTGTCTGTCCTTCACACCTTTATGCCTCAGCAGGTGACACACGTGTTCCATGTAACACTCTTGTGTAAGAACTGTAGACCTCTTTCTGTGTAAAAGTAGCATGTAGAGGTATAAATCACTTCTAGTGATAAGTCTGTTTTTGTCTATATCCGTTAATAGTAATGATAAAATATTTGTTAACCCTTTCCCTCATATAGACTCATTTTGACGCACTCAGTAGGTACCACATAAAGCCTGATCTGCAGAAAGCCAGACTCAAACCTTACCAAATTTAATTGTAAAATCCTCATTACCAAACCACTGAGGAGCAGGGAACAGCATAAAACCTGATCAGCCTGCAAGTTACTCGCAGGCTGATCTGGTTTTATGCTGTTCGCATAGGTCTCTTCATGGTTTTCTCTATGAGGGAAAGGGTTAAACTTTAATATCTCACTTATTTGGATATTGATTCCCCATTGATAGCTTTAATTGTGTAGTATATTTGTATGCACTTTACAGTGTAAGTATGTGCAGAATTCCATCTCTCTAAGATTTTCTTCTGTGTAGCGTTATATCTGTTATGGTTTTCACATATCCTACTCAGACAAACAGATTGACTGTTATTACTCTATCAAAAATGGACAAATACCGATGACAAATTATTTTTATGGGTAACAAAACTCAGTGTCTGGCTGATATCCAGTACTACTACTGCTTAAATTTGATATGACCCACTCTTTATTATTATGCTTGTTACTTAATTAATCAATAATGACAAGGTGATATTTGCTTAATTACTCAATCAGTATTGCAAGTTAAGGCAAATACTCAATTGACCAATAAAGTTTATATTTTCCATTGACACTTTATTATGAAGATTAATAACATAATTTTTCATCCTTAACCTTTCTTTATCCTCCTGAATCCCAGACGAGACCCAGGATGACCCGTACAACGTTGCCTCAGAGCTGTCAGACATGATGCACGACATCAGTGTACTGGCCCAAGTCAGCCATCTTGTCTCCTCCCTCAAACTCTCCTACCCGGTAAGTTGATACAAGAAAACTGTCTCAGTCTGACCTGCAATAGGATTTAACCCTTTCCCTCATAGAGGAAACCATGAAAAGACCTATGCGAACAGCATAAAACCAGGTTTTATGCTGTTCGCTGCTCCTCAGTGGTCCGGATATGAGGACTTTATAATTAAATTTGGTAAGATATATCTGATGAGATATTATTCTTTAGAGTGTGGAGTTTGTGCTTCTCTCTTAACTCCTGCCATGATGTGATGATGAATTTTTCTGTCAAGTTTTTATGCACAGCACAAATTTTGTGACAGACAAATGGATGGCAAGATCCTATCTATATGCCAGCCCTATTTGTGAATCAGGGACATGAAATACGTACAGTGTCACTACTGCTGACACGTGTTAAGATGCGAGATATGTTGCAGGGCCTGACAGAGGACAGTATGAATGAGATCACGACCAACCTACAGAGGGACATACAGGGCAAGGACTACCAACTCCAGATGCTCAACTCCAGTACCATCATCCTCCAGGATAACGCCAGGTTAGTTTATACTATAGTTATTTTACATCGATAACGAAACAAGTTATTGCATTTTATTTTAATCACTCTTGATGGCTCTGGTGACTGCGTATGTGGCCATTATTGTGGGAGGAAATCAGAAAGCCCGGAGAAAACCTATGTGTCTGGACGGGCGATCACTGTACCCTATCTATCTATCTCTTCATACTCCCAACCCCTCTTGAGAGTGTTAAAGGCAGGAATGTGTGCACGTTTGTGACCAGGAATGAAACCTGGGACGCATTGGTGAGAAGTGAAGTGAGTTACCACTATGCCATCCAGGCACGAAAATAACACCAGGTAACTTTAGGTCTCCTTCATACACATGTTCTGGAGGTGTGCTGGTATCCAGTTCAATTAAATTTAAACTTATTACACTTTGCTTAACAAAATTAAGTAGAGGCAATTTGGACAGTACCTTGCACCTAGGAAGGAAGGTCAGTAAAAATTCCTCCCACTTGCAGTACCTGGTAATAGAGCAACCAGCTTCCAGACTAGGATGTAAGACAGGGATATAAGTGATGTTAACACAGATAGTTGCATTCAATGATCAGTAGCACTGGGCCTTGGCATAATGTCTGTTTAGAGGAAATCCATTGAAATTGAAAGTATGGCTTCAGGGTTTAATATATACATTTTCATTTTGGGGACATGTGTCCCCTCGAATATTTGATTTAGGGGTCATTTGGAATTTTAGGGGGACAAGCTTGCAGCTAGGTAATAATAATTATATATAACCTGTTTACATGGAAACATTGGAAAATAAAATAAAGTAATATAATTGTTTAGTTCAGGACGATCGGCATTGTCCGTTTCCGAGTTCTCTTTTGAAAAGAAAAACTTGCACTATTGTTACTGCATTTGCGATGATCCGAATGAAGTTATACAGAACGTATCGGAACATCAGACTAATTTATAAAGGGATAATTTTTCTGTGATAAAATTTATCCAAATATATAAAAGGGCCATATATGGTGAGAAAAAATCAAAGTAAGTCTAGTTTTCATAAATAAAAACATGCTTCCATGCACGTAAACAGACAACCTAATATTCGGGACGACAACGACGTGAGGTCATCGTTCTTTGCATTGCCGGCAGTCCAGGTTCTATTTAAAGAAACAGAAAGTCCCATATCTTGATCTGTTATTCAGAGCTAAGCAGAAAAAATAAAATGAACATGCATCTGGAAGGTCACATAGAATAAAGGAAACACATATAGTAGGTTTAAACTGACAGCTATTTCATATCAATCGAATGTGTCTTATATTTAGAACCTGGTTTTGAAAATGCGTCACTGATGGCGCACTAGCATTCAACATGGGGGTCATTTCAGATTATTTTGCGTCAAAACGCACAATTTTGTGCGTCATCGAAAACCCTGTGGCTTTTTCATTGATAACTTTAATTTCTCAATCACTTGTTTTGTTTACAAGAGGCTATTGACTCAGCCATTTTTTTCTATTTAAGTATTTTAGAAGATTCAAGGTATGTAAATATACATCCGTGATGTAAAATGCAGACTGTTGTAGACGCTGTTATGAACTTTTTTTTCTTCTTGATCATTCTGTCTTCCTTCCCTTTACCTTTCTATTCCCTCTTTCTCTGTTTCTTACTTCTTCTCAGTTTTACTTTCCTAGTCTCTCTCTCTCTTATTGTTGCTCTCTCTTGCTCTCTCTCTCTCTCTCTCTCTCATTGTTTCTGTATATTTCTACACTCCCTGTCTGTGTTGCTGTATATTTCTACACCCCCTGTCTGTGTTGCTGTATATTTCTACACCCCCTGTCTGTGTTGCTGTATATTTCTACACCCCCTGTCTGTGTTGCTGTATATTTCTACACCCCCTGTCTGTGTTGCTGTATATTTCTACACCCCCTGTCTGTGTTTCAGGAAGAAGAAGTATGTGTTCAGTGCTACCAACACCAGCGTGAAGCAGGAGTGGTGTATTGACTTTCTGCTGGCCAAGTATGCCCTGGGTAGGTTGTTATATCTCACCTCATAATAAATGGCCCTATGTTAATGGTTGACGTCTTCTCCAACAAAGTAGTTGATTTGACTTTTTAGTTTGCTACCAGCTCCTTAAATAATGTAGCAAAACCTTGTTATTAGACCACCCCAGGATTAAGACCACCTCACTATAAAGATCACTCATTTTTGGAACCAATTAATCTTAAGTACAGTTATGACTATAAATATTGGTAAACTTCACTATTAAAACCACTTCACTGGAACCGATGGAAGTCTTAACCCTTAACCTGCTGAATTTCTCAAGTGGACTTAGCCGGCACCTTTTTTTGAAACTGTCCATTATCCATTTTAGGGATAACAAGATGAAAACTTGTAGTTGGTCAGCCAACAGTAAAGATGTGCAGGCTGGCCTGGCTCTTTACTGGTGGCAAAGGTTAGCACTTACAGTTCCAGCAGGGTAAGGGTTAATAGCAAGGTTTTACTGTAACTTATCTAGCCCCAGTTTCTCCACTTAACAACTTGAAGTTAAAGCCATATGGCAATCCTTTAGATTGTCCTATTACATCATGTCATTTCTCATCATGTCCTGTTTCACAATTAGCTTTTGAGGAACAGCATAGAAATTCTGCATAAACAACTAATTACCATTGAGATACTAGTATCTATTTCTCTCTAGTGGTTTTCAAGAGTATTGACCTTATTTCACTGTTAAGTTATGGCTTTATATTCAGTGTTCGAGGCAATGTAGTGAGAATATCAAATACCTTCAGTGATAGCTCTGTGTGATTTTGAGACAAGGACAGTGCTAACAGTAGGAGCTTAGTCATGTCTGAGAGTTGACAGAACTGGCAAGTCCTGGTGACAAACAAGTGATTTTGTTTTAACTTTATTTTGTATCAGTTACAAAAGAAGTTCTAAAACTCATCTAAAACACTTCCAAGGCATGGTTGATGGCATGTGTGGTCATTATTGTGGGAATAGACCAGAGAACCTGGATCCAGGCACCCTATCCTGCTGACACTATAACTAACACAGTGCTACACTTGGTTGTAAATCATAAAATCTTTCCACATATGATAAATATACAGAAAAGGACCATCTCCCTCAGTGTAAAAAATTTGCCTACACGTAAGGCCGAAAAAAAAAAATTGTTTGTTTAGGGTAACATCTCCAAAAAAGCTAGGTAGGGTAGGTAGGCTTTTTTTTTTTTTTTTTTTTTTTTTTTTTTTTTCTTTGTAGCCTACAAACACAAAATCTTGTTACAAATCATTAATAGATTTTTGGGAAGTTAAAGTGCACAAAATTAAATAAAAAGAATTGTAACAGTAACTTTAAACTAAACATATTTACTTTGAAATTTTGAAATTATTTTTTCACTTGTTTACTGAGAATTTTTTCAAAATAAATATATAAAACTACATAGTTGTCCAATTTTATTGTAGTTTATTTTGTAAGAAACAAAATGTTGCAGATGATATGTTGCAGATGATAAAAAGATGATATTACATGAGTGGTCATTCTATATGGAATTTAATAAATGAGTTTTCAAAATATTGATAAAAACAAGCCTTGAAAGCTGGGCTGGTGTGACTTACACTGAAATATCTCAAGCTGAGAACATGCTCATTCTCAAAACTTCAACTTTGGATTTCTCATTTAATTTTATTATTGACACAGGAAGTTTTCAGGCAGTCAAAGTTTCAGTGCAGTAGCAATAAAATAAGAGATTTCTTTATAAAAGATAAAATTTTAAGTTTGATCACGATCTTCGCTCGAGAAGTTAAGTGAAAGCCTGCCCAGAAATTGTTTAATACTAGTTGCATAGTCCAAATGGCACCTGTACTGGCTCTCTACTTTCGTAAATGTTGTTTGTGCATTTAGCACACGAAAACATCTCAGTTCCGCTGCATGGGGACATTTTTTTTGATATATATGTTTAACAGGATTGACATTTTGTGCCAGCATTACGCAGTCTGCGTGATCATTATCACCTAAGCGCTTTACAGCTATGAATCATTCCAGTGATTCAGATTGGACCCACATTCCTTAGGACAGTTGTCCTAAATGGTCATTTTTTTAAGTCATTTGTCCTAAATTACAGGAAAAACTTCGGACAATTTTGTTATAGCAAAATGCTTAATAAGACATTAATGACACTTTCAAGTTTACTTTATTTATTTATATTCTTTTTGCTTTGAAATATATCATTCAAGATTATTTCAAAACTTCAGTCAGTTAAATAATTTCCTAGGTAAATATGTTGTTATGACTATCTTCTGATACCTTGTTCACTTATATAGAAATGAAATAAATAATTGTTATTTAAGTTAGTATCTGGAGGGATGCATTTATTCAGTATGGAATTAGTATGTCACAAAGGAGAACCCACCCAACCCTTAAGCATAAAAGATCTTACAAATAAAAGCAAAAAAAAAAATTAAAAAATATTGACTCAAGAAAACAGCAGGTAATAATAAATTATTTAACTTTAAATGGAAATGTGAGATCATTCATACTTTTAGAATTTTGAAGATGATGAGTGAGAGAAAGATTGGACATATAAGATATTTTGATTGTTTATCAAATCAAACACAGAATTGTAATTTATATGACTTTCTATCTAATCAAAGTCAAGGCGAATTCAGCAAAATCCGAAAAATCCGACTCGTCAGAATGATTTTCCATTCTGCGACAGTCGTGTTCTTTAAATACGATCTAACTTGAAAGTGCTGACAAATCAATTCAAAGTATATATTTTATTCCCCCAATAATAGATTGACATCCTTTGATACCTTATCTACTCTTTGTTTTTCAATCATCATTGACAGTTTCTTGCCAACATTTTATAACGGCCTGTTTATTTCTTAGAAGACTCGCGATTTCCGGTTTTAACGACACTTGTGACCACGTGGCATGTGATTTATGGTATCTGACAATTCTATTGGTTCTTTTTATAGACAGACGCTAATGTTTCAAAAAATAGCACGAGAAGAATAAATTTGCATAGGTAATTTTCCACTGGATAGAACTTGAATAGCATGAAGAAAAGAAAACGAAACTTGACACGCATCATTCTATTTATTTAGTCATATTCCTGATTTTATTGATTGATATCTGTATTTGAATTTAAAGAATCCAGTAATTATGAAAAAGAAAGATACTTATGCGTAAAAACTTTGGCAAATATCGATATTTCCGGTGGTCGAAATTTCTTGCAACGTACGAGTCCCTATGAACACGCATACAAATCGGCGAGCCCAAGTATCAAAATGTTTCTAATGTAATTATTTTCAGAACAAACATATAGATTATATATATTATATAGATTGTAATATGATTAAAGTTTCAACAGCAACATTGCTATTTAGTCTTTTTTGCTGATAAGGAACTTTTATGCTGTTAAAAACTGACTGCGTCAGTTTGAGTCTCCATGAAGTAACGGGTATTTGAGTCAAAATGCGTCTGTATGAAGTAATAAGTAAATGCGTCAGAGTGGGACTCTATAAAGTAAAGGGTTAATTGTCGAAATTTCACCGTCCGGTACAGACATTTGTCGGTCACATTGTCTGATGAACTGTATTTTTATCGGCCCGATGGGCGTACTGAGTTTATTTTTTCCGGTCATCTGTAGCTTTTATCGGCGCTGGACCGAAGGGCCGATCCAATCTGAATCTCTGCTGAATCGTGAGTAAAATAAGCGTCTACGATCGGCGTAGTATACACGCGGACTAATACTACGCCGTCGCGGATCGGCAAGTTCGGATTTTTTTTTTTTTTTTTTTTGAAAACTGAAAAAAAATAGGGTCGGCACCTTTTTGCTAGGTAGGGTCGGGTTACCCGAAACAAACATTTTTTTTTTTAGGCCTAACATTGAAGATCCGGTTTTGTACTATTCAATTTTCTGTGATAAGTTCAGCCTTAAGAATTAAATAATAGAGCTATGGTTCATCAACTATGGATCTGAACAAGGTTGTGAGTTTGATCTCTCTAATGTAGAGAATATTTCAAAACAGTTGTAACAAAAAAGTACTGGTACATGTACAACCAAAGAAACTGTAAAGAAGGATTAATATAGGAATTTGTTTGCAGATCAACATAAGAGAAGTAACATTTAAAATGGTGTCAATTTGGGTTTTACAGTGGTCTAAAGGAGAGTATCTGAGTAACAGAGGGTTGATATTGTCCTAGACTAAGCTAAAATGCTCATTTTCAGACATTGTGAATATACCTAGCTGGCACAAACAGGAAGGGGACAAACAGGACCCGATGTCCCAGCCGGCCCTGCTAATGAGGCATATTTCCCTGGACATGCAGCGGTCATACACCAAGGTATAGATGGCAGCTGGAACATGCTGTGTCTCTTTAGACATTTTCTCATAATACTGAGACGTAAGTCTGTTATTTGCTATACCAGTGGTTGAAATTATGATTATTGACAAATGTCACTTTGGACCCAGCATTTTGAGAATGTGAATGGGCATAGTCAGAAACAAAATGGCCTGGTAAAATAAATATATAGCATGGGCAGCATTAACATGTATTAGATATATGAAATTTTCTTTGTTTTGGTGATGTCTAAAGATATCATATATCATTAAAGAAGTAATAATTATTAAGCTTTATTATTGCATTTTTGACCAGATATTTTAATAGACCACTGGGTTTGTATTTTTAGATAATATATAGCTCTGGAAAGCATTCTATGGGTATCTGCCCATGTTAAGTTCCACTGGGCAACCAAAATAATTGATATGTATACATACAGGTTCAGTGTGCTGTCCGTGTGTATTTCACAACCATATATATATATATATATATATATACATACAGGTTCAGTGTGCCGTCCATGTGTATTTCCCAACCATATATATATATATACATGCAGGTTCAGTGTGCCGTCCGTGTGTATTTCCCAACCATATATATATATATATATATACATGCAGGTTCAGTGTGCCGTCCGTGTGTATTTCCCAACCAAGAATGAGGGGTTTGTGGAACATCTTTGGGTCTGTTCCTCTACAGAGAGTCTGGGACAAGTGTCTATTGTGTCCATGCATACAACTAAACCAGGGCTGATTGAGTCCTTCCAGGCAACCGACTGTGAGATATTATGTGTTGAAACGGTTCCCGGCTTCTCGGTCGTCCAGTCACACACGGCTTTCAAAGAGGACACAGTCTGGATGAGCACTGTACATTCTGAGTAAGTTAGATTGGTTGGCATTCAGAATGAAAACAGACAAATGATTGTATGGACAGCCTGGCGCAACACGTCAGGTGATCTGGAGAGATTGGCTGCTAAGTGAGGTAGTAGAATTGAAGGCAAATATGTATCATGATTAACTTCTTTCTGAAGCTGGAAAGCCTCTTAAATCATTACAGGTGTTCACTTATCACATATTTTTAAATGTGACCACTTTGGAAAAATAGTGGAAGGAGGGAAAAGTGCAATTTAGGATGTCTTGTGTTCTTTAACTCTTTTTAGCTCACCTGAGCACAATGTGCTCATGGTGAGCTTTTGTGATCGCCTTTTGTCCATTGTCCGTGCGTGCGTCCGTCGTCAACAATTTGCTTTAAACAACATCTCCTCATGAACCGCTGAAGGGATTTTGACCAAACTTCACAGGAATCATCCTTATGATGCCCTCTATCAAAGTTGTACAAATTATTCAGATTGGTTAAAAAAGTAGGTCACAGGAGCTAAAAATAGATTTTAAAAATGCAAACTTTGAAAATCTTCTTCTGCAAAACTGCAAGGCCTAGAGCTTAGATATTTGGTATGTAGCATCATCTTATGGGCCATTACCAAGATTGTACAAATCATAGTCCTACATTGATAAATGCCCCCGCACCAGGGGTCACTTGTTTTACATAGAGTTATATAGGAAAATCTTTAAAAATCTTCTTCTATGAATCCATTAGGCCTAGAGCTTAGATATTTGGTATGTAGCATCATCTAATGGTTCATTATCAAGATTTTCAAAATGGTGGCCCTTTGGAGATAAATGACCCTGCACTAAGTCTTCTCCTCTTAAACCATAAGGCCCAGTGCTTATATATTTGGTGTGTAGTATTGTCAGGGCTAAAATGTTTAAGATTGAGTTATATCAGAATTCTTGTCTGTTTAAAAACCTTGTAATCAGAAAATTTCATTAAGATGATTTTTTAGAAATATGGAAAAGTTGGGTATTTCCTACATGTTTGAACGCTTTATGCCAGTTCATCAAAGTAGACCCTAATATGACTTGACTGGTTCCCTGCTTTGTTTTTCAGGATATTTGTGTTCCTGTTGAGTGAGACACAGCCTGGTGCCCACAGGAAGCCAATCCATGTGTTCCAGCCAGGCTGCATGATAATCAGCATGTTGTGTGTGGAGGATCAGGTCTTCTGTGGCAACAAGAGCGGCCTGCTGATTGTCTACTCTAGGAATGATGGTATGTCGTCTGCTACAGCCAAGTTGACATGTTATGCCCCTGCTTCACAGTGTCATGTAGTGTCATGTCATGCTGTATAGGAATTGTGCCCAGTGTCATGTAGTGTCATGTCATGCTGTATAGGAATTGTGCAGAGTGTCGTGTAGTGTCATGTCATGCTATATAGGTATTGTGCACAGTGTCGTGTAGTGTCATGTCGTGCTATATAGGAATTGTGCACAGGGTCATGTAGTGTCATGTCGTGCTGTATAGGAATTGTGCACAGTGTCATGTAGTGTCATGTCGTGCTGTATAGGAATTGTGCAGAGTGTCATGTAGTGTCATGTCGTGCTGTATAGGAATTGTGCATAGTGTCATGTAGTGTCATGTCGTGCTGTATAGGAATTGTGCAGAGTGTCATGTAGTGTCATGTCAAGCTATATAGGAATTGTGCAGAGTGTCATGTAGTGTCATGTCGTGCTATATAGGAATTGAGCACAGTGTCTTCTTTCTCTTCTACTTCTTTTGTAATGGGTAGCAATAATTTATTGACTGTTATGGCCATATGTTTAGACCTTGCAGTCAAGGATAATCCATGTTTGGGCCCTGTTTTTGCTGAAGAGACAGCATGAGAAGAGAGAGTGGTTGGATACAAGGGAGTTCTGGTGTGATACCCTAGCTCATTTTGTGAATGGTATATAGCACTGATACACAGGTTCCTTGGTAAAACCGCTAGCTAGTAATCCAAGTTCAAAAACAACTCCTTTTGTCAAGGCCAGGCAAGGATGCATCTTGTACCAATTTTATATGACTTTGGTTTAATGGGGTCATTGAAGGAAGTACCCCATCTTGGATTCGAACCCCTGACCTCCAGAATGTTAAGTGGACACTCTATCACTGAGCTATTGCATTAGTGTCAATCCTGCCTCGTCCATTTTACAAAAAGTTCTATATTTATTCATGTTGTTGAGTCAAAGCAAAGTAGCAGATGTAATGATCACCTCTAGTGATAGCTCTGGTTTGGATAACTTTGTATGTATGTGGGATGAATTAGTTTAGATTTGGTCTTGTCTGCCCACTTTTTTGTGTTGTTCTGAGATTATTGACTCAGTCAAAATTGATATTTTTTAACATTTAAACATCAGCACCAGATAAACTTGGCCAACAGCAGAGAAAACTTAGAGCCCAGATACGTTTCCACATATTCATGAATTTTAACTTTGTATGGAATACATTACAATAAATGTCCGGTGACAACATTTCTTTGCATTCCTTTCGTGAGAAGTACAAATGTAAATGGTTTGTTCCTACAGGATTTTTAAACCCTTCACCTATATAGACATATTTTGATAAATTGACAAATAAAGTAGTGCCTCTTCTCTTCTATCTCTTCTGATTGCTGATACAATATTGTAGCTCCAATTCTACACAGTCTATTATGTATTGTTTCATGTACTAATACCATTTATAGCTCAGAAAAAGAATACACACCAAGTCATGAATAGGTGCGTGAATATTCATGAGGTTAAGGGTTCATCAGGTTCACCAAAAGTAGGAGCCCATGACTGCAGACATTGGGTTGTCTCACGCTCTCAGATAACAAGTATTTTGCAGACTTATCTATATTAATGAAACTTCACAGATACGTTCACTGTAATGCTGTTGAGTTATGCACAAGGGGTTTCATTTTGGAATTTTTGAATTCAAGGCTGACTTTGTTCAAAAGAACGGAAGAATATTTTTACTGTAAATTATGTTTTGCATGTGTATAATCTTTTTTTTTTAATTTTTGAATTTAACTAGTTTTTAATTTTCCAGCATAAAGTATATGGGTTTTATTTAGATTTATTACAACTTTTTTTTTTTACATGACTCAGATGTTGTTCTCATTACAGACGGTGAATGGTCCCAGTCCAGTCGTCTGACCCTAGGCCCTGGGGTCGTGACCTCTATCATCTGTGTGGGGGACAACCTGTGGATAGCGTGTGGCAGTAAGATATTCATCATTAATGCTGAGACTAATGAAGCTCAGGTAGGTTTAACAATGTGGATTGTTTATTTGTTTGTGGAGATTTTATGTGCCATAAACTTTATTACATATTGATATGAGAATTTTGTTAGACGCATGTGTAGTATTGTTACCAAAGCACAGAATTATGGAGTGATTCTTTTGTTGTTTTCATTGGTATTAGAGATAGGTTTTGGTCTGGATCATTTGGCTTGATCTTCAAAAGTAGTGTGCTCCGATTTCAAAATTGCAAGAGAGGAGATAATGACAGGGAGTCTTTTAGTCTATACAACTCAGCCTGGCATGCAGCTAACTGATCAGTTGTCTCCCCTTATTAGTGTTTTGAGAGACCCCAAAGTGATTTGGCACAAATACTAGTCTGGATCTTGGTGCATTATATGTAGAAGTATAAGACCCAGATTATTGTGTGTGCTGAATCCCTTCGCTTGACCCCAATAGGCTGTCTATAATGATCATGATTTGCGTATTTCATTTATTTACATTTTTTAACCAGAGTATCAACTGATAACAACTTCTCTTTCGAGACCATAACTTTGACATGCATTTAGGTATTTTAAGATAACTTAGAAATTGTTCATCATCGTGAGACAGTCTGGAGGCAGGTTATGCTGGTCCATAGCTTTTGGTGAAGATTAAAAATAATTGTGATAAATCTTGACCAGTGTGTGACTTCCTAATGCATTGAAGAATGCTTGGAATAGCTGTTAAAAATGAAAATTATGAGACCCTGGTCCAGAGGTCAAAGGTCAGGCTTTGAAGGTTGAAGTTAAGAACTATGTACATGTCTTTGATGTAAATAACCTTGTTTTTGTGAAATTCTATCCTGGTTGCTATGGTTACAGGGTATAATTGACCACAAACTAGACCATCAGACAGAGGAGCAGTTCAACTACCTGGTCAAGACAGGGGTGGGAGTGTGGGCATCGTTTGTGGGACAGCCCAACATTTCCCTGTATCATATTGAGAGCAGACGCCTCCTGCAGGATTTCAACATATGTAGTGCTATCAATGTATTCATCGGAGGTATGTCATACTTACTTTCTTTTGTTTATGTTTTAGAGTGAACAGCTTCTGAGGGCACTGATTTCAGGACTTTTCTCCCTTGTTTACTCCTGAACTGTAAACCTTATTAATATAAATGTACACTCACTCACTCAGCCCCTCACCGTGTGGGTTCGAATCCCGGCAGGGTCATTCGGATTTTCATGTGAGGAAGCCTTTCAGCTAGCTTGCGGTAAGTCGGTAGTTCTACCCGGATGCCTCCGTGCATTCAGGGTCTTCCTCCACCTGAAATTAGCTGGATGTCGCTCTATGACTGAAATACTGTCCAAGCGACAGTAAACTCAAATAGTCAAGTCAACTTTATGACTTAAAATATCAGACTGGATACATCTTTAAATGTTTCATAAGAAAAAGCCAACTTAAGCTTGCTTTACGTTACATTCCAACAAATCTTGATGGAGCTATAGCCCCAGTAAAAAGTTAATGTATATTGATTCGCTGAACTTCAAAAATGGTATATGATGCAAAAACTTTTATTTGCCAAGCAATCTATGCAGGGTCTGTTCTATAATTTTGTCTGAGCAAAAAGATGAGACCGAGATCTTGATCTGCTATGTTTGCCAAGACATCAGAACATGTCTGTATGAAGTTTAGGGTTTATAAACCATGAAATTCATGTCACCTTCACATCCACAGTCACAAAGTTTGTCTAATTTTTGCAGTTTCACATTTCTCAAGTCCAGTAAAAATCTGAAAAAAAGTCTGAAATGCATTGAAATTCTAGATTTGGTAAATTCATATGTTTTTTGTTTTATTTTGTATCACTAGAACTGTAACTTATAACCAAAGAGTATTTCTTAACTCCTTTAACCCTTTATCTCATGAATATTCATGTAAAATTTATGACTTGATGAATATCAGTTGATTGAACCTTTAAATGTTATATGAAACAATAACAGAATTTTCTTTGCATTGCAGACTGTGTAGAATTTGAGATTTGATATTGTTTAAACAAGCAGGTCTCCTCTGTCTGATCTGGGTCTCCTCTGTCTGATCAGGGTCTCCTCTGTCTGATCAGGGTCTCTGATCAGGGTCTCCTCTGTCTGATCAGGGTCTCCTCTGTCTGATCAGGGTCTCCTCTGTCTGATCAGGGTCTCTAATCAGGGTCTCCTCTGTCCAATCAGGGTCTCCTCTGGGTCTCCCCTGTCTGATCAAGGTCTCCTCTGTCTGATCAGGTTCTCCCCTGTCTGACCAGGGTCTCCTCTGTCTGATCAGGGTCTCCTCAGGGTCTCCTCTGTCTGATCAGGGTCTCTGATCAGGGTCTCCTCTGTCTGATCAGGGTCTCTGATCAGGGTCTCCTCTGGGTCTCCCCTGTCTGATCAAGGTCTCCTCTGTATGATCAGGTTCTCCCCCCCTGTCTGATCAGGGTCTCCTCTGGGTCTCCTCTGTTTGATCTGGGTCTCCTCTGTTTGCCATTGCATCAAAATGTGTCTCTTTAAGTAAAGGATTAATACTAAGATCAACATCAACATTTCTAACTTAATGGATAAGCTGTCATCAGTCTCCTGAATCAAAATGTTAGCCTCAGATTCAGGATTTTAAAATATCTCTTTTCTTAATAAATTATTACAAGAAAATATGGTACCTATTACATATATGTATATATGAATGTAATTCTAGATTTTTATATATTTATAGATTCTGTTGGATATTACTTTGAATATTCCTTGTTTCTGTGTCTGAAATAAATAAAGAAATAGCAAACTGTTTAATGGAGGACGTTCTGTTTATTTATTGTTATGTTTACAGTGTATGCGAGAATGAAGGAGTCCAGTAAAGACTACAAAGTCACGAGTCTGATGGCCAGCCTGGGACAGCTGTGGATTGGTACTGATGTTGGCATCATACTGACCTACCCATTACCACGGTTACGAGATGGCGTCCCTCGTATCAACCAGCGCCCCCAAGTGGCACTTCATGGCCACAACCACCAGGTAAAGTTCTTAATTCCGGTGCAATATGGACCGATGAGTGGTGTTCCTATACGAAGAAGTCCATCTTCGATACTTGGAAAAAATAAGGTAGTGGGGGTTCACAAATTGCCGAAAGTGGATGAGAGAACGAAGTCAGTGGAGATGGAGGGCAATAATGAAACTGACGATGTGTTTGGTACTTACAACGGAGGGGAGAATATTTATGAAACTATTGATTTTAGGACAAGTAAGAGAGGGGATGAGTATGCAAGATATATACCAGAGGATGTTGATATTCAAGTTGAGAGGGAAGAGGAGGAAAAGGAGGAAACAAAATTAGAAGAATCTGATGAACATAAATATTTTGTTCTTGAACCAAATGCTAGTCAGAAAAGTGAAAGTGTTGTTGAAAAAGATACTAATCAAGGTAAAGAGATTGAACAAAATGAGATTGAAGTAGAGATAAGAAATTCAACCAGATCCAGAAATGCCAAGTCTTTGGCAGCTGTTAATAGAAAAACTGCAATATATGATCGAGGTGTGAAACATGATTTAGATGATAAGAGATATACAGTGGCTTTATCTGAGCCCGGAAAAGTATTATCTGGTCTGAGTTTTAGATCTGAGTTGAAACATAAGCTGAGATCGAGAATAACTCTAGAAGATCTGACAGACAGAGATGTTACAAGAGATGAAGTTGATAGACTGTACCCGACTTTGGTTCGGACTTCTAAAAACGAGAACGGGATTTTTGGTGTGGCAAATGAGACAAACATGCAAGATGCAGGAAAAGATGTTAAAAAAGGAAGTGTGTACATGAGACCACGCATGAATACACCAATTTCTGTGCAAAAGCCAGATATAAGTGCAACAAGGTTTGGGTCTAAAAAATCAAAAGATAAATCACCTAGGTTTGAAGAATCTTCACCAGAACGTAAATCTTCACCCCAGAGGCAGAAATCTGGAATAGAGCGAAAACCAAGTGTTGGAACTAGTTTCAGCTCAGGATCAGCGGTTGACACCATGAGAAAGCAGGACTCAAACACAATCCTGGTGCTGAGTGGGGGTGACGGGTATAAGGACTGGAAAAAACGGCAGAGTTTACAGAGTTATCGGCCAGAGGAGCCTTGCTTGTTGTTCTGGATGTATCGCTTCTGATTTGGAAATGATTGAACTGTTGCTTGTATTTGTATTGATTAGGAAAGAAATTCTTGTCTTCTGTACATGAATACTTCACAAGTTTGAACTAAAACACCAGTAATGCACACTCACAAGTAACAAGACTATGGCATTGTATAATAGTTATTGTCACAAGCTTATAATCATCAACATTGTTGTTGTTGTTGTTGTTTTAAGTTAATGTACATGTATTTTAAAACAATCAGATATTTTTTTTTAACTTTTACAAAATATAAGTAATTCAGATGATTTTAATGAAAACTTTTTCAACTGATTACATTTGATCATGTAAGTATTCAGTCAATCTTGGTCTATAATCTGCACAATTAGGTTCAAAAGGTCTTTACAATGCACTTCAACAATTTTGTCCATATACACCTTTATCCTAAGAAACATTTGTATTAGACAGTCAAAACACGAAGAATTCCGATTATTTTAGAAGCAGCCATGCTCTGATATTAATAATAAATATTCTCTATTCAAGAACCGAAATTGTTTTGATTGATAGTTAAGGTAATTCGATGATATGTCACTTTGATAAGGCATCTCATCCAGTTGATACTCATCTATAACATGTATGTAAATAAAGATTAGTAATCTACATACATTGTAAATGTGTACAGTCCTATCTTGCAATAATTTGTAAATATTATTTGGAAATTTATGGTGCAACTCAACAAAATATAGTTTATGTGTAGTACAGATTTTGAAAACAGGCCTGAGTATAACAAATCATAATTATGATTTATGAAATATTAAGCATATCTTGTATTGGCCCTTAATATATGAATTATAAGAAATTGATGTACATGTAACTTGGTATAAAATGTTGCTTTAAACGTGTTAGCTGTCTAGTTCAAGACTTTTTAGTGAACAGCAGGTTTTAGAGTTAAATGATTTTGTGTCATATTGCTTGAATGATTGAGAATTTAACAAAACTTGTGATGTTGTGAAGTTTTCCATCGAATTTGTGTTGTCAGTGAAGTGTTTGAAAACACACATCCTATGCATGCTACCAGTTAATTATCAATTAAACACAGTAATCAGAGGTTTACAAATGTCTGTGTATCCTAAGCCCACTTCACCTTGTCCCATTCTGTCCCACTTAAATTGCAGAATCGAGAGTGCAGCTAAATAAACTTAGTGTTTTTGGATAAGGTAGTATTTAACACACTGCCTTTTCACCAATGCTGTGATGTCCAATGGTAACATGAATGATTGCATTCTGAAGGTTCTAAGTTCAAACCTCTTTGTGTGGGTAGGGTGGGGGGGAATATCTTTCATGTCTTTTCCATGTGCAAAATATTGGTCCAACTTAGGCTCTATCAAGACAGATAATATTTAAGAACTTGTTTCCCATTCAATGTAAAAAAAAAAAAAACCCAATAAATAGTGCTACCAAGGTTAATTTTAAATTCAGTTTCTTTTATGTTTAATTAGGAAACAAGTTCTGTTAACTTAAACTAATCCCACTCAACTGTTCCTGAGTTGGACCAGTACTTTGAACCTGGGAAGGCCATGAAACCACAACCACCTGCAGCTGGGTATGTTACCATGGTGCCAACTCAGGTTATAATGTGAAAGGGTAAAATGTCGCCCATTCTGACCTGTGGGTGTAATTTGGGTACTGTTAGCTTCCACTTTAAGAAACAGGTATACTTTACCATCAGTGCAGTTGAGATTTTTATATTGCTTTTTGTCCAGTCCTTGTAAAAATAAATCAAGTTCAAACTTTAAATGGTTGTTCTGTTACCCCTACGGTTGCTTAACCCCTTTCCTCATGAATATTCATGTTCACATTTATGACTTGATGAATATTCAAATTTTAGATGGTATATGAGGCAATGGAATTTTCTTTGCAGACTTTGTAGAATGTAAGCTACAATATTTCAAGAACAAACAGAGAAGACCCAGATCTGACAGAAGGAGCAGTCCTTGCCAAGGCATCAAAACATGTCAATACAATGTAAAGGGCCAAGATTGAATTAAGATATGTGGGGTTATTGTTACTAAATATAGAAAAAATGAAATTGAATTTAAGATAGGTGGGGTAATGTAACTAATATAGAAAAAATGAAATTGAATTTAAGATAGGTGGGGTAATTTAACTTAATACAGAAAAAAATGAAATAGAATTTAAGATAGGTGGGGTTATTGTAACAAAATATAGAAAAAATGAAATTGAATTTAAGATGGGTGGGGTTATTGTTACTAAATATAGAAAAAAATGAAATTGAATTTAAGACAGGTGGGGTTATTGTTGCTAAATATAGAAAAAATAAATATAGCTATTATACAAGTGTACTGGATTTTAGGTATGAATAGGACCAAGCAAGTGTTGTGGATATTGATCACCTTCATTGATAACTTCACTTAAAATGATGTTCATATTTTATTAATTCATCCAAAGGTTTGTTTGGACTGGCAGAAAAGTGTCAGGATTTTTGTAGTATTGTTTCAGATGTTTTGTTATTCCTTGTAGCCCATCAAAAATGCAGTTTGAAGTTTGAACAATAGCTTGCTACTTGCTTTTTCCTTAAATTGATTGTGATATTTTTCTATGTGTGCAGTTATAATTTATAGATTTTTTATTAAAGATCAAATGCTGTTAAATATTTGACAATAATTTTGTAGATTTTATGAATATTACAATAAAAATGATGAATTGCTTACATTGTTTTGAAAATGATCAATTGCTTACATTGTTTTGAAAATGATGAATTGCTTACATTGTTTTGAAAATGATAAATGCTTACATTGTTTTGAAAATGATAAATTGCTTACAATGTTTTTAAAATGATAAATTGCTTACATTGTTTTGAAAATGATAAATTGCTTACATTGTTTTGAAAATAATGAATTGCTTACATTGTTTTGAAAATGATGAATTGCTTACAATGTTCTGATGTTGTGAGAATTTAAACATGCTGTAGTGTGCAATGTCTTCAAAATTGTTTAATTGTTATTTTTTATTTTAATTGTTACAAGATGCTATTAATGAGCTATATTTGTATATATGTTAAAAACTGATATCCTTTAGATGTGTGTTTTCATGCTTTTTCTGTTGATTTTAATCTGAGAGTTATAAAAGTTCATTTAAATGTGTGGTATTTTTTTCTTTTTTTTTCTTTTTGTTTTTTCCCTAAGTGCTTATTTTACTTCAAAGCCTATTTTTTATACAGTGTAGATTTTCCAAGTGTTTCTATATTTATATGCTGGCTGAATACAGGAGTGGGATCATGCTCCTCGTGTCTTGTTCCATTCAAACCTCACATTACATCAAATAAGCTGGAATTACTGTCCTAGTTTAATTTACTGAATGAACACACAAAATTACAGGCAATTTTGTATTCTATGCTGCTTTAAAATTGTTTTGTCTAGCTTTGTTTCTCCCTTCTCCAACTCTGACTGTGTTGGATTATGACTGTCTGTAAAAACAAAGAGTTAGAAATAAAAGGCCTTAACCATGTTGGAAAGTTAACAGTTTAGGCTTTTTATATGTCACTTTTTAATACCGTCGGAGCTGAATGTATTGAATTTTTATGCAGCACAAGTCAGTCAGAATCCGTTGTTGTTTTCGATGCTTTCCTTTCTAGTCACTCAGTTACATTTTCCTGTAATACTGTTTAGATATGTTTTTAAATTCATATTTAACACATGGTTGGCATAATGATCATTTCCTACTTGTTGTAAACATATTTCTAGATATATTCCTTTTTCCCTATGGTCACATTCCATTTATCCCCAACCTTGCTATTGAAATTCCATGATTAGTCAAATTTATAAGCCACTGTCTTGTCTTTTGCCAGAGGTAGTTTTTGTGTTTGTTACATTTGGAATGTTTCGATCCCTTAACTAAACAGATTGCAGTAGAGAGGAGACATATATAGAGCTATACTACAGAAGACATAATATAAACCATGGATAAAATAACCACAATTAACTGCTATCATGGCTGTTTTTTTTAACCAACTTAACTATCTAGATTAACCTCTTATATAAAACAGCTTAGCCATTGCTACCACAATTTTAACCATGATTGTATTTTAACCAATTGTTAATTTTTAGCATGCTTTTTTACAATTGGCTGTTTATATGCATAAATGCATCATCTTAAGAATCCCTGGCATCACATTTTTCTCACATGGTAACTGTATGTTTATTTCAGGCATGCTGTTAAAACCTCCTATAGCATCTCACTAATTACAAATATTCAAGTGCAGCTAGCAGTACCCCTATGAAGTTTGGAGCAATTTATTTACAAGATACACAAAGGTTGCATAAAAGTTTTTGTCTTAATTAAGAAAGACAAGGTCAAGGTCACTGATTCTTAATACAGAAAACTGATGGTTTCATGGATGTTTGTGGTGTGAACTAAAGTTTATTGTTGGTGCTTCAAGGATAGCCCTTGAAGTGAACTGTTACCAATTTTATGAATATAAAAGATAATTACTATTTACTAAGGATTATTTTTAAAAGCTAGACTGGTTCTTAATTTTTAGACTGGTAGAGTTGTTTGTTTGAAGTTGGTCCTTTGTTATGCAAATTGCCATTGGCTGTGATTTGTCATTATTTCATTTGCTGTGATAGTTTGGTGTAGATTAGCAAGGCAAAGTCTGCAGTTTTCTTAGATAGTAATCATTGCTTGATTACATTTAAAAATAAAAAGTTCCTATATCTTGATTGAGGGATAAAGCGAATAATGTGCTGTCTTCATTTCAGATACAGATTTTTTTATACAGTTGAGACTCCTTATGTCGACATCGCGAGTCTCGACATTTAGTGTATGTCGACATAATTTGAAAGCCCTTTTGACATTTTTTATATATCGATGTATTTCTTTGGTCCCGATGGGCAAACTCTCACCTGAAACTATGCGTTTATGTTGACATGTGCAGACATGCTAACAGACTATGAAAATTCTGCATCGCCGCAGTATTAAGTTTTCACATTTTCTTAGATTATGTCCCTGACCAGAGTGATAAGTGTCAATTACAACATTAAAATGTTACAAACTGTAATGTTTGGAATTAAATTGATTAATGCTAGATGCAATCATACACACTGAACTAAATTGAAAAAAGTATGAACTATTTTCACGACACTGGTGATCTAACGCCAACGCCATTTGGCAGTATTAGCAGCGGGTATCTGCATCATTAACTTCAATAAAACATAAAATAATATAAAATATAAAACAAGTTTTTTTATTAGGTATATAGGGCCTTTATAGACAAATTGTGCCAAATATATGTGCATTTTGTGAATTATTGTTTATACATGTTTCCAGGTACATGTAAATTCATATGTTGACATATTCATATCTCCACATAAAAATGATGATTTGTTGATGTGGAGATAATGAGTCTCGACTGTATTTATATTTATGGTAATTACTGTAAGATATATACATATTTTAAATGATGATTATATTTTTGTTATCTGTACTTTGATATTTAAGCATCCCTTTGTTAGGTTTTTACATTACAGTAATGTGTGTGATGCAAGTCGTTTTCCATTCCCTTCAATTATGGATTTGTTTAAACTGTTAATTGTACCTTGGCAATATTGAATGATCATATTGCCCTTCCCTATAAAGAATCCTTTGTGTGACTCCTTGAAGCTAATAATAGTCCTCAGAGCCATATCAGATTTCACAAGTTACAAATTTATACATCCCTGCTTCACAGAAATGAGGGTTGTTTAAGAATTATGCTGATCTCTTGCCCTCCCATCTCATCCTGTCCTACACACAATACATGAAGACAAGACAGGATGTGGGGATATTAATCACCTTCAGTGATAAGTTATATAAAGTAACACCCTGAAAGAATTGGACACTCAATGCTGTATAAAATAAAGCCATTTATTGGCATCTGTGTCCCATGGACACTTTTCTAATGTATGTGTTCTATGGTAGTGTTTGCTTTTGTTTTGATACTTAATGTTGCATTTGTGGTCCAAAACAATTAGCCATGAAAATAAGCTAATTAAGCTGTCTTCTTGTAAACTGTTACTGATTATGACTTACCACATATCTGTCATAAAGCAAAATTCTTTATGGGTTATACTCTTCCATCATTGATTAAAGTATTTTTTAAACTTATTATAGTTTTATTTGTTTGTTAAGAATTGTTTAGCCATGATGTTTCAATACCTTGATCACGTGTTGATTGAATATTCATGGTATAGATTTCTGGTGCATCATTAACAATTGATTTTATTTAGGTTGCTTTATTTCAGGGTAGGATATTTTTCCTATAATTTTGCTATTATTCAGTGCATCCAACTAGTAAAATATGTTCCTCAAAATGATTATATAATTGCAATTTTATTCTTTTCCCTTTTCTTTTTTAACATATAATTGTATATTTATATTTTCATATATAAATCAGCCTAAATATAGAGGGATTTTATCAAGAATTGAATTTGTTATCTCTTCATATTTACTTATTTATAACCAGGCATTTTCAGAGATAATATATAAAAAATCAGATAGTTTTGTCAATCTTCTTTTTACCTCCTGAATATTTGTGTACAAACCTATAACTTGATGAATATTGATACTATAAAACCATGTATTTTTTTGTCTCACAGACTGTGTTGAGTCTGAACTTCAGTAATGGATGAGCACAACAGAGGAGACACGGATCAGATGGCTCCTTTAACCCTTTCCCTCATAGAGGAAACCATGAAAAGACCTATGCGAACAACATTAAACCAGATCAGCCTGCGAGTAACTCGCAGGCTGATCAGGTTTTATGCTGTTTGCTGCTCCTCAGTGGTCTGGAAATGAGGATTTTGTAATTAAATTTGGTAAGGTTTAACTGTGGTTTTCTGCAGATCAGGCTTTATGTGGTACCTATTGAGTGCGTCAAAATGAGTCTATATGAGGGAAAGGGTTAAGCAAGTGCCTGATCTGGGCCTGCTCTGTTTGCCAATCCATCACAGTCAATCAGTTTGAAGTTAAGGGCTAATGTCATTAAAAAGTAAATTAAACTCTTGTATGAAATTCATTTGAATTTATGAATATGATTTTTAATGTTAATAAAGTATGATACTTAAGAATTATTTGAAATTCAGATGATCTCAAGATATTGGCACTTTCTTTGAATTATTTATTTAAATCTGTAAACCTACTGCATTAAACGTTTTTGTTGTCATAATAATAAAGAAATCCAGGGTATATACATTTTTTTGTGTAATTAAAAAATTAAACTAAAAATTATTAATATAATTTTATGATAGTAATTAACTTAATCAAATTATTATTTATCAAAGATATAATACTACATGTACTTTGTAAAATCATCTCTATTCAGTGTTGTTTATTGTTTCAATTTTTTTCTTGATTTCTTTTCCAGGGTTTTAAGGTATGATTTCACTTTAAGTTAATTCACACCTCCTAAATAGGATTGATATTTGCATTATTTAGTTGTATTTTAATAAAATATATGCATGGTTGACAATATCAAATAATGTTTCAGTGATGACAGAAGTACAATATCATATTGTTTAGAATTATTTATTAAAACCTCCACTCCCCTAAAAAAAACAAAAAAACAAAACTACTTCAGTTTAATTCAAACATAAATGAAATATATTTGAGTTTAAGCATAACTGAAGTATAAAATTAATTGATTTACATATAGGATCACAATTCACTTAATTTCACTGGAAATCACATGAGGCTGAATTTCCACTCATGTTTGAATCACATTTTAATTGAACACTTTTTTTTTAAAACGGGTCACAGGGTCAAGCTGTTTTCTTCCTCTGGAGAACAGATTAGCTATACTGACTTATTGTGTATTACCCTTTATTTTCAATGCTAATTACCTGTAAATATCCATGAAGCTTTGCTAGGTTGGTGGTTCTACCCGGATGCCTCCGTGCAGTCGGGATCTTCCTCCACCTGTAATTAGCTGGGCGTCGCTATATGACTGATATACTGTCGAATCGACAGTAAACTCAAATAGTGAAGTCAAATCAAGTCAACTATCCATGAAAACTATTGAGTAACTCAGATAATGTTACTCTGTCTTTTTTAATTCAGTTGAGTAACAGGCATATATTGATGTATGTTAAATATAATAATGTAAGCAGCTATATCTTCAAATTTTCAGAAATTACAGTGTCACTAAATTAAGTAATTAAGTGAAATATCCTCTAACATGAGTTGGAGGTAGTCATACCGGGTATATATCAGTAAAGCTTGCATAATTGCATGATAATCTCGTTTTTAGCTCACCAGAGCACGAAGTGCTCAGGGTGAGCTATTGGGATCACCCTTCGTCCGTCGTCGTCCGTCGTCCGTCGTCTGTCGTCCGTCGTCCGTCGTCAACAATTTGCTTTAAAAGACATCTCCTCTGAAACCGCTGGACAGAATTTGATAAAACTTGGCATGTATGATCCTTGGGTCGGCCTCTACAAAAATTGCTCAAATAAAGTTGATCCATGAAGAACTCTGGTTGCCATGGCAACAAATAGAAAAAATAATTGAAAACTTTGAAAATCATCTCCTCTGAAACCGCTGGACAGAATTTGATAAAACTTGGCATGTATGATCCTTGGCTGGGTCTCTACAAAAATTGCTCAAATAAAGTCAATCCATGAAGAACTCTGGTTGCCATGGCAACAAATAGAAAAACTAATTGAAAACTTTGAAAATCATCTCCTCTGAAAGCGCTGGACAGAATTTGATAAAACTTGGCATGTTGATCCTTGGGTGGGCCTCTACAAAAATTGCTCAAATAAAGTTGATCCATGAAGAACTCTGGTTGCCATGGCAACAAATAGAAAAACTAATTGAAAACTTTGAAAATCATCTCCTCTGAAACCGCTGGACAGAATTTGATAAAACTTGGCATGTGTGATCCTTGGGTGGGCCTCTACAAAAATTGCTCAAATAAAGTTGATCCATGAAGAACTCTGGTTGCCATGGCAACAAATAGAAAAACTAATTGAAAACTTTGAAAATCATCTCCTCTGAAACCGCTGGACAGAATTTGATAAAACTTGGCATGTGTGATCCTTGGGTGGGCCTCTACAAAAATTGCTCAAATAAAGTTGATCCATGAAGAACTCTGGTTGCCATGGCAACAAATAGAAAAAATAATTGAAAACTTTGAAAATCATCTCCTCTGAAACCGCTGGACAGAATTTGATAAAACTTGGCATGTGTGATCCTTGGGTGGGCCTCTACAAAAATTGCTCAAATAAAGTTGATCCATGAAGAACTCTGGTTGCCATGGCAACAAATAGAAAAAATAATTGAAAACTCTGGTTTGTCATTTGATTTCCTTATAGAAAAAATCATCTTGAATATGCTGATTTACACTGGTGAGCGTTTATGGCCCTTGGGCCTCTTGTTTTAAACATCTTCTAATAGTCACTCTCAATGGCTCTGGTGGTGGCATATGTGGTCATTATTGTGGGAGGAAACCGGAGATTTTTGAGAAAATCCCACGTTTCTGGACTGGCGACAGTTTAAAAATAATTGGTGTTTGTCTACTTGCAATTTAATTATTATGCTAATATGCAGTCTGTCCTTCCTGTTCTCTTGCCTTATGTAGGCTATTGCTGCTAGGACCATATTTCTAAGTATTAATTAAGTAAAGTATTTCTACATTCCTGAATTTGAGAAATAATAATGTGGATTCTCATTGCTCATTTTTCTACTTTTTTGTACATTTACACATACTTTGCACATTTTTATAAGTAAACTGCAATAATCATAACAACATTAATGTTTGCTGTTATCATATATTGTAATTACATTGTTTATATTGTTTTTGGGG
>CM037794.1:30926194-30976194 GCA_021229015.1 Solen grandis
GCAATCCCGAACAACTGAAACGTCTACTACTCGGCCTTATCTGTCGGTGGTCGGATATTTCGTAGAAATGGGCGAGGTGTTCCGAATGCGGAGTGTTGTGAAATAAGGCGCGAAGTTTTACGACCTAATGATAGCCCTAAAGTCTTAAACGTTGTTTAATATCACATTGAGCTCGTTTTCATTTAATACAGCCTGTTGATCCCATATATATTCAAATCCATTCTGACACAATAAATCCTTCACATTTGACAACCAACTATTGTGGTTTACTCAATTCACAATCATCATAGTGTAGCCGGGTACAGGTATTTGGTGATAAGTCAATAGTCATGAAGACATGTGATGTCATAGCTCAATCGTTATAATGCAGGAACGGTATTCCTGAGGCCCTGGGTTCGAGTCCCAGTCGAGCCAATGATTTTTTTCACCAAATACCTGTACCCGGCAACAATAGAATATTTTAAACACTTTTAATAAAACGTAATCGGTATTTTCAGAAAATTTTTAGAATCCTTATATAACGAGATATCTATAAAGGATACCTTCCAAGTTCACCATAAACATAAATATTTGGAGCGTGCTTTTAGACGTTACCATCGTATTGTAACGGAAAATAAGCATCATTCGGCTTATATGATCACGTTACAACCAGTGTTCAAGTTATAAAGAGAAAAATAAAATAGAAAGATGCGAAATTGCACTTGGTATTAAAGGCTTGAACATGTGTAAGACATGCGGTATCGATGGCGTCTATACTGAGCACATTAAGTATGGTGGCATTGCCATAGAAGACATGCTTTCTTTTCAATGAAATGTATTTGAACTCTTATATACCCAACAATGCAGCTACTTACTTCCAGTAATTCATTTTCTATTTCCCTATACCCAAATGATATGTATTTGGAAGATACAAAGCAAGCACAATATTTATTTGTGCAATCATAATCTGCCTTTGCAAATGATGCTTAGATGACATTCAATCGAAGAAAAATAAAACGCAAATGTTCTGACTTGATCACAGTTATGGCAACCCATCCAGGAGAAAAACCATACAGCTATCTGTATGTCAGTTTGCATGTCCTAAAGTCAGATGTGGACAGACCAGCAGAGGAAAAAGGGCCATACAGGCGTTATCTTTGTTTTTTGTTGTTGTTTTTTTCACATTGGAGAAAAGGCATAAAAGTGTAATGAGTGTGAGCATGCATTCAGTCAGCAATCACACTTGATTGCTCACATGTGAAAAACCATACAAGTGTAAGTGTGTGAGTCTGCACGGCAGGCTTGCTTGTACACATGCAAATACACACAGGAGAAAAGCCATACAAATTGCACTGGGTACTGCGCAATCAAAAGCAACAGTTGAAAAGCCGTATAAATGCACCAATGTGTGAGACTGCATTTAGTGTTAAGACAAGTTTGTGTGTACACATGCAAATAATAATAATGCGATAATATATATGTATTATTTATAGTGATATATGACCCATCTTTCGTGCCATACTACACACTGGAGTGAAGCCACACAAATGTACCTAGTGAGCATACATTCAGTCAAATCGAACATGAAAAAATCACGCAGGAGAAAAAGACATACACACTTTTTTTATTATTATTTTTTTTTTTCTGTCTTTTTTTTTTTTTTTTTAATTTCATTTAGTTGCAAGTCAAGTTGCATGAACACATGTACATACATACATGATACAAACCGTGTAAATTTACAATTTACATCTAGCCAACGGGAGTGCTTTATAGGACACGTGTGTGTGTGTGTGTGTGTGTGTGTGTGTGTGTGTGTGTGTGTGTTTGTGTGTGTGTGTGTGTGAGAGAGAGAGAGCAGGGGGGGGTATGTGACAGTTCATTCAGAGGTGTTTCTTTACCGTGCTCATTTAAATACATGCAGGTGAATTGTCAATTAAATATTCAGTGCGAGTGGTTAGTGCGTGCCCACCCCCCCCCCCCCCCCCCACCCCCGATTCGGGAGGTCGTAGGATTGTTTGGCGCTCAGCATATAAGGGTAGTTCCAGGACTGGTTGGCCCGGTGTCAGGATAATGCGACTGGGTGTGATATAATGTCATATGTCTACGGCATAATAGTGCTGTGTGGCATCAATATACCTGTCTCAAGTAGACATAGAGTTTAAATGACTGAAACATTGTCTAATTTTCCTCATATATTATTTGATAAGGGTAAATAAACATGTAATTTGTATTATAAATGGATTTAGATAAACTTTGATCATATGTGTACAATAACTTTGTCATTTTTAGACGGCGATTAGCGGTCTTATGCTGAAGAACGAAATCAGGCCTTGCTAATTTGCATATTTTCCACAACAATTTTAACTGTACCTCTCCGCGCTTAGTGCGGATCCATGCAATGCGATTCTGCACTAACGAATACGAGTGGAATATGTTACACAGACGTTTAAATCATAACCGTAACCGCTTTTAGTGTGTTATTGTTTGTTAACATGTTTTCTTGTGCCATTATTTTGCATTGGAAGCATCAATTTTAAGCGTGAAAAAAATATCCGTGACATTTCTTAACTAGAACAGCAACCCATCTTACGTATATGAAGATCTACTCCTGTAAAAAGAAAAAATAGTGCTCCGTATGTATGTAATTGACCTAAAGTAGTCCACGCAATATTTTGCATGATGGCGAGTTAGGTTCCTCCCAGGGCATTTCTTAACTTGGAAATAGATAGGCGAACATTCTAGTATCTTAAATAATCAAATACCTGGTCAATTTCTACATATACAAAACAACAGATAGAATTCGCTAGCACTAGAGAAAGAGAATGACCTACTTAGGTATGCATTTCTTTATGAATGAAAGGTTCATGACCTTTACTCCGGATTATTATGTTACAAACAGAAATTCTGTAGCAACAGCGGGTGGAGTTTTTGTCGTCATGTGACTGCTTCAATAACTTCAGAAACTCTGGGTTTATAATGTTAATCCCGTCGCCGTCTCTCAGCGCATTACAATATTCAATTTAGTATGCGTAAATATGTAAAATATAAATATGCTGCAATTGTGTCATTAAATTTCAGAAATAACTTTTGTAAAATAAACTTTTTGCTTGATTGCATTTGATAACATGGGTTATTGTAACAGCCTAAAATGACCGAACGCTGCACATTTACTATCAAATTTATTTGCGAGCCACCTTTGCATCGAAACAAATATATTCGTGGGCATGGTAAAGTAATCACGGGATAAAAAAAGTTACATCATTCGATTGCAGTTACAAAAACATAGAAAAATAAGTCCTATAATGTTTTCATGTCACAGCCGATTTTTGTAGCCCGAGTACAAAAAAGAGATACGATAATGAGTATAAAGATGTTAATGGCATGAGATGATAAAAGAGTATTTGTGTCATTTAAACAGAGTTGAATAGATAAATAAGTATATATACAAAGGGATAATGCATGTGTGTACATAGAGATAACGGTGAGTTGTCTTTCCAAGACTCACACAAATATAAGTACCGGTGTGATAGTCAGTGAAATCTGTTGACGCCATATTTTCAATGATGGCGTTCAGCAACGGTTGCTTGTTTTGTATGAGAAATAAAAATGGCAACGTCTATGACGTCGAATCACGTGTCGTTTATATCGTGTCATATTAATTTTACGGAAGGAATACAGGAAATGTAAGCGGTGAAATTCAACAAGTACTGTACACAAATTGAAATGATTGTTTACTATGACGTCATGTGAAACAAGAATAAAATATTCCTAGATACAAAATGCTGCTCAAAACTAACTTTATAGTGTTGAATATTTTTTCTAATAATTTTGTTAAACATATATCTTTAAATAAAAAAATATTGCAAAAACAACGTAAAGAAATCTGGGACAACTCTTGTATATGCATGCATGTATCGAACATCGATTATGGATCAAACAGGATCATCAGGCACGGGGAGTTCGTTATAGGCCATGTAACGCATTTCCATGTGAGTAGTGTGACAATATCATTTATGTAAAAACAAAAACTACAAACGATTAAGTTATCAACAAGGTTTTGTACATATACTTCAATATCACGTACAAACAGGAATGTAGATTGTGTTTCGATATATACAACATGTACATGTATATGCGCTGTCTTAAATGATAAAATCTTATATTTTTGTGATTAATGTACGTCACTCCGCTGCTGCTTTAAACAATTGGTATAAATACATTAGCGTAGGGCGATATGTTATCATCAAATATACAACAATCAAATGCGTTAACTAGATATCTCGCCCATAGCTTAGTAACGGGACCAATCTGGTCCTGATCTAGGTTAGTAAGATTGTTGAGCATTTTCAAACAGCCATATATTTCAGTATTTGAACAAGGATCTCGGGGAACAACTTGTGTGACCTTTTTAAGCGATATCAAACTTGGATATCTAGATTAATGAGTTTAGAGGTAAGGGTTACCTTTCATTATGAGTTTCTCATTCATTTTAACACCGCTTTACTGGATCAGTTCGAAGCTTTCACATCCACGATTTTCATTATATACAAGCATTAGGAAAAGTTTTGTGAACGGAACTTGCGATGACCAGAAGGTTAGTAAACTAAGTAAAGTAAAAAGAACTCATTTAAAAATCCGCTTGAGAAGCTGGCTATAAGTTCGATATTCTGAAAACAAATACTGACCTATGTATGATTAGGTATTAATTTAATAAATATTATCAATAAAATATTTTATGTTAAATTGGTTATCTTATTAACCTTGAACCTAGTTATCTTTATATTGATACTGACCATATATGTACGTTAAAATTATATATGTTATACAGGCAAATGTTTATCTCTAATATATTTATCTTAAGAACATCTCTCTCTCTCTCTCAAACGGTTTTCTGTGGATACCGTAGACATTAAAGAAGATTGTAGACAATGTATAGCAATCATATGCTCTTCTCTAATTGTCTTTACCTTGCTCGAGTGGCTCTCCTCTGTCTCCGACATACATGCACACAATCATGAAACCAAACGTTCAACTAAACATACATACAACCAAACATATATACAACCATGTAATCATACATACGTACAAATCACAAATACAACCAAACAACCATCATGCATCCACACATACAACCATATGCAATCATACATAAAACCAACCATGTAACCAAACATAAACACACCATGCATCTATACATATAATCATGCAACCAAAAAGCATAATCAAGCAATTATAGATGTAAGTTAAAAAAATGGAAACTACCACGGTATACATGTACATATATACTGTTATTTTCTAGGGGCACTGCATGGTTTTCATGGCTTATTCGCGATAAGAACTCCCATTTATAAACCTATGTTCTTTAAACAAGACTCCATGAAATTTGTATGAAAATTATGATTTTTTTTTATTATGATTCCATTTTTTTTTGCCTCGATTCGGAGGAAAAAACTGCTGCAAGTATTTCATTCTTTCATCAATTTTAATGGAATATAGCGCATGCGAAGCGGAAAGTTGTCGACTTGACTATATTTGATTTTACCGTCGCCTCGACAGTATTTCAGTCATATAGCGACGTGTGGAGGAAGACCCCAGGAGGCATCCGGGTAGGATCACCGACCTACCGCAAGCTAGAAGAAAGGCTTCCTCACATGAAAATCCGAAAGACCCTGTCGGAATTCGAACCCACGCGGTGAGGGGGCGGAAATTTGTATCCTACACATAGGCCATAATGATTTTTTTAGATGTACAGTAGATGTATTTCCTAACATTCAGAGTTCATGAAATTGTGTTTGCTATCGCAAATAATGCTTCCCGAATGTTAGGAAATACAGTGTATCTGACAAAATATGTGTTGGGCACAATTTTCGGATTCCCATGCGCTATATCCAATAAAATTGATGATAAAATAAAATAATGACAAAAAATTTACCGGATCCAGGCAAAATATGCTGCTTGTGACAGCTTAAATAACGTTACATGCAACGTGGTATGGCCACACTGAATACAATTCTTTCAAAATATGCCGCCTTATATCTTTTTTAAATTGGTTTGTGAATAAAGCCCACGAATAACATTCACTGATTCTGCATGACAAATACATATTCCTTTTTTTATCGTTTTACAGAAAATACGAAATGCGTGAAATTCACAAGAATACAGAAGAAACAATAAATGATTCTCTACCAAATGAGAAGTTCAAAGGCTGCAGTAAACGAAACGAAGCCATTGCCGTGTTCGTTATGCTGGTCCTTTTGGCCGCGACAGTTGGCATTGTCGTCTGGCAGACCGGAAAGTTTGTCAACCCCGACAACGACAATTCGACTTCTGCACCATCATTAGCGTGGCCTATGAAAATAAAAAATGTCATTTTAAGTAAAGATCTTGAACTGGATATTGTGAGCATGGGTAAAAAGAAGCTAACCGGAAGTCTGTGGAATATGCAAAGTAGCGGGAATACACAACCTACAAACTGTTCAGCAGACAACAATAGCCTTTGTTTGGAGTGGGAAAGCGATAGAAGACTAAGCATTCAAATCACGAATGATACCTTAGAATGTTATAATGTAGAGTGGACAGCTCTGCGTACAATAAGTCAGGTCATAACTGATTGTTACGACGTGTCGTCTGCTCATTGGTATGGGGGTTACGCGGACCACATCCAAGACTGGCCGTTCGAGAAAAACAAGCGACCAATACAAGCCTACGTTGCAAACGATTCTTACATTAATCTGATTGGTGGAATGGTAGAACGATATTTCTTTTCGTCCAATGGAATTGGACTATATGTCGATAATGACGTTCCTTTATATTTCAGTTTGAATGAACCAGTTGATGGTCAGATGTGTTTCGTAGCTAAATTTGACAAATATCCATATTTTAATACGGGTGATACCCTACCTCATCTGAAATACAAAATGTGCACTGGGAATCACGTGATGAATGTCCATACAAATATGGCGGCAATGGTTCTGGACAAACCGCAAGGAATTCCGGATGAAACACTTTTTAAATACCCTATCTGGTCTACTTGGGCTCAATATCATAAAGATATAAACCAAACCACTGTGCTTGAATTTGCAGATAATATTTTGAAATATAATTTCACGCATGCGCAGCTTGAAATCGATGACGACTGGACGCCGGCTTATGGCGACATGGTTTTTAATGTGCGGAAATTTCCGGATGCCGCTCAAATGATGAAAAGTCTGAACGATTTGGGATTTAGGGTTACATTGTGGGTTCATCCTTTCTTTAACGTAGAATCCAAATCGTTCGCTGAAGCTGGATTGCAGGGGTTTTTGGTTCGAGAATTCGAAAGCAGGGTTCCAGCCATGACGCCATGGTGGGACGGAAATTTGGCTGGCATTCTCGACGTTTCAAACGATATGGCCGTACAATGGTATTTGAGTAAATTAAACAACCTCACAACACAGTTCAACATCAGCTCATTTAAATTTGATGCCGGTGAAACTTCGTGGTTGCCCCATATATATAGCTCCGCAGTTATGCCAGTAAATCCAGCAGATGTTTACCCGTCGAAATGGGTAGAACTAGCTGTCAAAGCAGATCCGATGCACCGCCAGGAAGTGCGTGCAGGATATCGGACGCAGAAATATCCCATATTTATCCGCATGATGGACAAATTCTCAAGGTGGGACCACAATAATTCCCTGACCTCAGTTATCCCCGGTGTGTTGACATACGGGTTGCTAGGATACCCTTTCATTTTACCGGATATGATTGGTGGGAATGCATATGATGGTCAGCCGGATCCGGAACTATACGTCCGTTGGCTGCAGCTGAACACTTTTCTACCTTGCATGCAGTATTCGATCGTCCCATGGACAGTTAATGACACTGATGTTGGCTTTTCAGTCCTCCAAATCACGCAGAAGTTCACACAGATACATGAACAATTCGCGCCAGTTTTAATAAAATTTGCAAAGGAGTCTGTCCAGACCGGATATCCGATTATTAGACCGCTGTGGTGGGTAGCACCGGAAGACGAGACTGCTCTTACCTGTGAGGATCAGTTTTTAGTTGGGGACGAGTACTTGGTTGCTCCAGTATTGAAACAAGGCGCGAGATCACGTGATATCTACTTCCCAAGTGGATTGTGGGAAGACTATTTTCAGACGACAAACCAAACTTATAATACTGGTTGGACAAGAAACTTTACTGTTGATATTGATGAAATTGCTGTATTTAAAAAGGTAGTGGCTGTGTGAATCATAGTTTGACATAATTATACAAAACTGCCAGTAAAAGAAGTAAGTTTGATTTAGTTATTGGTGAATTTTCTGTGCTCGTTATTTTTTTCTGTAAAGCAAACTATTGAGTCAAAACATTTATAACGCCACACCTACATTATTGTTTGTGATGTCTTCATGTAATAAATTATTTTTATTTTATGCTAACTGATGAAATACTGTATTCTATCAGTGAGATAAAATCCATATCTCAAAGTTTGGGTGATACATATCTGCCGGGACTACTTTTTACATATAAAGGGTTTGGTATATGGGTATGTAGCAGCAGTAAGCATTAAATAAAAAGAAAATTTGTTTGTTTTGAGTTAAAATGGAATATATCTCATCTCGAAGTGATACAATTTTCATATTTTTACTCGCGCTACGCGCTTGTGAAAATATCCAAAGTGCATCACTTCTCAATGAGATGTATTCCATATTCACTCAAGACAAATGTCCTCTATGAATCTGCATTGTTAACATTATTGAATCCAACAGTAAAATACAAAACACTGTTCAATTATTGCAAATAGGCCATCTATAGGCACCATACGTAAGTTTAACTAATGTTTAGGGGAGGTGTACAATTTTTAGCTGCTCCCGACATAAAATATAATATAAAAAACTATATGGTAAAATAGCAAATAAACTGATAGACAATACGACCCGTGAAATATAAGATATTGAAGAATCATGATTGACATGAAATTATACATTAATACTACCTGAACATGGTTATGCGTCTTTAAAATTGTGGGTGCCTGGATAGCGTAGTGGTAACGCGCTTCGCTTCTCACCAGTGCGTCCCAGGTTCGATTCCTGGTCACGCACGTGAGAGGGTACAGTGGTCGCCCGTCTAGACACGTGTTTTCTCCGGGATCTCCGGTTTCCTCCCACAATAATGGCCATATACACTGCTACCAGTGATTAATAAGTTTTGATACTTGTTTCGTAATTGATGAAAAATAATCTAGAACTATCACCGAAGTTATAATACATCCACTACCCTGCTATTTGTCAGTCAACAACATACGAATATGGATGTTATTTACCAGCTGACATACCCATCAAAGTCTGTTGCAAAAATATGGTCCTGGCTTTCAGGAATATTGTAGCCTGTAACCTTTGTCAGATAAGTTTGTTCATTTTAGAGGTAGTTTATAATTCTTCTATGAAATGAACATTATGAGGGTCTTTAATCTATTTTAAGAAGATGATGGAGGGAAAACAAACAACTATCAATACATAATGAGTAATCATCCATAAACAAGCATATTGGCACTGATTTTCTATTGTGAACCTTTTAGTACAACCTTGACCTTTGAGCTAGTACATCTTTCACGTGGCACTCAGTCATAATATAGTAAACATCTGTAGCAAACTATTTGGAAATCCAACAATCCTATGTTACAGCCCGGACAAGCATAATAGCATCGATTTTTTAATATCGACCTCTAAGTATGACCTTGACCTTTGAGCTAGCAATCTGGTTCTTTCACGCGACACTCCGTCTTGACATGGTGAACATTTGCGCCAAACCATTTGGAAATCCAGCGAGACATTGTAAAGTTAGAGCAGTCAAAAGATTTCGGGACATACGGACGGACGAAGAAAGTGATTCCTATATAGCCCCCCCCCCCCCACACACACACACATTCCCTAGGGTAGTGGGGGTATAATAATGTTTAAACTAAAAAAAAAATAGAAATGTGTCCACAGGACACTGATGCCCCCGCTATGCGCTTTACAATGAAGAGGCTTCCTAGAATGCCCCATCACACAGAAACGTTTGACTTTCTTTGTAGGGTGTCTTTTATACATTTTATAATAAAGAAAAGGGACATGAAAACATTACACTGGAGTGTCAGGTACTTTCTGGCTGGTTAAAGAACTTTATTACGAAGTTTATTAAAAATTGGTTCACGTTTGTTGGAGTTGATCGGACAACCAAAGTGGGTGCCACCCAATCACCCACTTAACTGCAGCTGAATCCATTATCTGTCTACGTCCCATCGTTCGACGAGCATTTTAAGAAAAATATGTGTGATTTTGAATGCTTTCATTGTATTAGCGGTACCTCAGCGAGATCTGCCCAATATATAAGACCTGTAACACCAGTCATTATCACTATTCTAACACCAGCCGACAAATATCTTTTCGAAGCCACATAGAAGCATCATTTCAAGTGCGCCGGGGAGCGAACCCAAGATATCCGCACCCGAGACGGAAGCTCAGACTGACTGACTATTTGAGTTTACCGTCGCTTCGACAGTATTTCAGTCATATAGCGACGTCCAGCTAATTACAGATGGAGGAAGACCCCGAATGCACAGAGGCATCCGGGTAGAACCACCGACCTACCGCAAGCCAGCTAGAAGGCTTCCTAACATGAAAATCTGAATGACCCTGCCGGGATTCGAACCCACGCGGTGAGGGGCTGAGTGAGTGTTAAAGTCAGCGACTTTACCCTCTCGGCAACGGAGGCTCCCACGGAAGGTCAGCCACCGGGAACAGTCACAAAGATTACATAACTCTGACAATGTAACGTATCTGTCGACCTAGAGTACAAGCTTCAAAGATTGTGTGCAGTCCGCGTATTTATTCAACGATAACCCAACGGCATGGATAGTTATTTACAACTATCTGAGACGAGTGTTTAACAATGATGTTACTACTGATAAAGATCCAACTCAAAATGAACTTTTTTCAGTATTAGAATATACGTGAATACACACACACACACCATTGTTGCGCCATGTGAAAGACAAAAAGCCCAAATTACGAGATAAGAGCTTTACCATCAATACTTTTGGGAATCATAGACAATCGTGACACACTTGATTATTTATATTTTAATTATCAAAAAGTTTACACCGCGTTGTACATACACATTAAAGCACATAAATATCACATAGTAAACAAAACAATGAAAATGACTGGGTAACAGAAGAAATAATAAAAAAAAATCATAATTATTACAGTAAAATGGCAGTTTTTTTCCTTTAGTTTATTCATTGAATATTGAACTTATTTTTGGCCTTCTAAATTTACATATTTCACCACAGTAACTATCCATGGTTAATTGAATCCCTACGAGATATGAAATACATGTATTTTGAAATGAAAAACAAATCATATAACGTCAAAAGATGTCTTCCAATTGACCATCATGCATATATAATAACTAGGGATTTCGTTCTGTTTTGAAATAGCTAAAATTCAAATACTGTAAATGTCCTCAGTGCCCCCTTACATAACACTTGTATACTAAAAAGGGGGCGGGGCATACTATTGAAATGCACGACCTGGCCGTTTTATCACAAGTATGCATAATGCGTTACTGAATCAATGTATTCATTTTTTTAAGTTTTCACAACCAAAAATCATACAAATTGCTTTTGTAGATGTATTATTAATAATGATATAAAGGGAAAAAGAATGGGAGAAAACATGCATTTTTTTTTCAAATATGGTTGACATTAAAAAAATAGAATTAGAAAATATGAAAAGAATTAAAGACAGTATACAAAGAAAAAGACAAATTCTGGAGATTGACCTGAATGGTATAGTATTGTACAGAGAGAGAGAAGGGGGAGGAGGAAATATGACTTATAAGGTGTATAATTAAGATGGTCATGAAATTATTGTACATGTTTACCGATCACCAATATTAAATACAGCATCTTGGTTACTGGACAGCTATCCTGCATGATATAGGAGTAAGAGTCTTTAGCTGTGAGCTGGATACGTAATGAATGCCTTAATATATGCATTTGTTTAATATAATAATGTCCCTGGGTCATGTCAGATATGTATGTATCATTTGAAATGTATTTCAGAGAGAGAGACTTGACTATTTGAGTTTACCATCACTTCGACAGTATTTCAGTCATATAGCGACGTCCACCTAATTACAGGTGGAGGAAGACCCCGAATGCACGGAGGCATCCGGGTAGTCAGAGAGAGAGAAAGAGAATAAACTAAAGGTTTAATTTAAATGGCTGTATAATACAATAATTCCCCTGAGTTATTTAAATGAGAGGGAAATATATAAATTATAATTCACGTTTCATTTAAATCGTATAAAAACAATTATCTGATATGAGTTGTTAAGGATTGTATCAAGAAAGAGGAAAAAAGACAAAACTTTCTTACCCGATTCAAGATACTTAAAGAGATTTTTAATGCATGACACATTACTGTTGCCGGAATTGCAGCTGACATTTTTCTTATTAGTGAAAAAAATAGTTGTTGACCTGGAGTTTACAGTCAATGTGACAGTATTTCACCACCTGACTACAGGTGGGAGGAGACCCTGTGTGCAGACATAGTGAAGAAAGTAATCTACATGTATAGTCCTTATATTTCCTTACATGTTACTATAATATACAAATAAGATTTATACAGCTATAGTGCATAAATATGAGTATGTACCTTTAAGTTGTTATGCATATTATATAAGGTAATAATATCCAAGTAACAGAATTAAAAAAGTACAAGTCTTTCTGTAAACAATTATTTTGATTTGACTTGTTACACCTCATAACTTGATCAGAAAGTAATTGTAATTTACAGGTATGACTTAATTGTATACAGATAAAAATAAGTTCCATTTTCTATATAATAAAGTGATTTTAAGCTGGTGTTGTAGTCAACTGTCCAAACTAGACATATTTAAGACCATGGTTTTGATGCAGGTATGTAGTAACATAGATAATGTCACTAAAAAGAAACCCATTTATTTACATCATTATATATACATTATTACATACATGTTTATATCAATATGATGTGTTCAATGTCATATTTCAGTATATTCCTTACTGCAAAAAATATCTGAAAAACATGCAGCAAGAACTGAAAACTGCTAGGAAAACAAAATAAGTTTTGACAAAGATATGTTAAAAGTAAGAAACAGTAGAAAAGACAGACAGGATTGTATGAAAAAGGCAAGAAAGACTGGGGAAAATCTTACAAACACGTGATCAGCTTTTAGAAATGCTCAATTAACTTTAAACACTAATTACAGATAAAAGTACAAGCTATTTTCACACTAAAACTCCTTTTTTTCTGGAAAGTGAAGGTATTCAAATACTCTGCAGACCTTAATACAAACTCCTTTGTCAGTGCAGATGAGTGCAAACACTTCAAACTATGCTATGCATTCACCTTCACATGATAAACACAATGTCAATTCCTGATATCAGTTCTCAACAGAGAAATATAGACAATTATTTTTATATAGCAAGCAAGCAGAAGCAGCTAAACATCCAGCAGTCTGTTCTCTACATGTATGGAGTCTAGCATTACATGTGTCCTCCCACCTCCGTTTTCATAAGAACTGTATGTTCATGAGTATATTGCATACATATGTGATTTAGTGTGTCACAACAGCAAATTTGTCACATATAATTATTATTTCAATCAATTTGTCAGCTGGACACAACCTGCATATGATCATGTTCACCCTGTTAGAAATCCACAGGAAAATAACCAAAAACATTTTATCCAATCAGCTCAAGTTATTTTGATCCATGCGTTTTTGGTCATATTTTCACATGTGCATGTATTTACTGAACATGATTTCATTATTTCATATTCCAATTTTAATATTTGGCACCATTTGCAAGAACTTGGGTCTTCCATTCTCACAGTCAAACCCATCATTTTAAGTCAAGAAAAAATGACATAAAATGCACTGAAACTGTCCAGTGTCACCCTTATTATTACGTCTGCTGAGTCAAGATTTTTCACTGTAAAAAAAAGAAAAAAAAAAAGAAAACACAATCGAGTCCATAATTCATATCAATCCATTATTCACAAACACAAAATTAAATTGCACATAAAGTATCAATCCACCCTTCTTGCTACTGTTTCAATTTGATATCCATGGTTGCAGACAGGCCTAAGTGTATTTCTAAGTCTGATCTCAATTTACTTGGTAAGCCTGCAGCCACAGCACCGATAAGCATATTTAAAACTCAGATAAAGAATATCTGCAGACTGGGTTGGCTAAACAAATTAAGACAAAGGAACATTGTGCCAGTCTGTCTTTACTCAGACTGTAACACTATCATTATAAATCAGGTGAAACCAGTCCAGGAAAGGAGGTGTCAAGAGTCTGTTGTTTTTTTTCTTTCTAATGTCGTCTTGATCTCAAACTTCGGGTCACAGTCTGGTGCACATCATCAGGAGATTGCTGAAAAGAAAAAAAAAAGAAAATAAATATGCAATCTGCATCAAATGGAAAGCTCCAGTGTTGACCTGCAGATGGGGCTTAAATTGTCTAACACTAAAACCAAGGAAAAGTGCAGTCTCCATGCTGAGATTGTGTGTATTTGTTTTCACATCGAACAGAATGATCATAATATTATTATCAAACAATAGTTGATGACAATAAACTGTAAAACTAATAAAACTTCCCTAAACAAAATGAAAAGACAGTAAAATTCTGTAGTGAGTGACCCACCACAAATTCCCCAGTGTTGTCGAGGGGTTCCGATATGTACGTTTCTTCCTTGTACAATTTGTGTCGCCCTCTGCCCCTGCCAGAGGGTTTCTTCTCCAGGGGGTTTACTGGGATATTCTCCTTGGAGCCTGCACGAGACCGCGGCTTCGCTGGTTTTGAATTGTCTGTGGATCCTTCCTTCCTCGGCGATCTGGTTGGAGACTTAGGACTGAAGGTCTCAGCAATATTCTCAAGTATTCTTTTGCCTGCAATTGATTCAATGATACAAGCAATGGAATAAAAACTACACAATTATCACTGAAGGCAATATATGACCTTCAGATACAGCTTCCACTCTGATTAAAATACAAAGTCTCATATATCTATCAATTTCAATATTAACACATTAACTTTGATCTCTCACTCCCAAATAACATTTTAAAATCAAATGCTTCTTTGGGTGAAACAAAAAAGTGAAGATCATCAGAAACAAAGACTCTAAAGCTTGTAAAGTACTCACTTGTCTTCCCCATTGGAGATTCTCTAAATGATTCTAGGATTCTATTTTTAGCTGTTCGTTTGGCATTCCTCTTTGGCCGTCCATTGTCAGGCTCCTCAGTCTTAAATGTAACACAGATGGCACGAAATTACTTCATGAATACGAATTATGGTATAGCATAAACTTAATGCTTGTTTTGCTAAAATTATATCATGTGAACAATAAATACCTCATTTTTTATATGTAACATAAACTGCACCCTTAATCATTATCATTATTGCTGCCCTCAAAGGTTATTTTTCTTTTAATTTATAATGAAAACAAAATGAAAGAGCAATAATTAAACCCTGTAAAAAATATTTGTACAGTATAAATACCAACAAGAGTGTTCTCTGGAACACGTGTGTCACCTGCTGTAGCGTGACAGAAAAAAAAAAGATGGACAGACATACGGATGGACGGACAGATGGAAAAGTGATCCCTATGTGTAACCCCTGCTTACAACAGGTGACACAATAAAGGCCTCGATAATAACAATATAACGACAATATTGATCAATTAGCTACTTGTTAAAATCTGTATACAATCTATACTTCTTTAATGGACTCAAATTCTGAAACATGGTTGTCCCTGTTTATTCAGCAACCACTGATGCCAAGCCAAGCGACAAATCTTTACTCTACACTAAAATCAACATTCTAAGATAATACCATACCGTAGACAAGTCTAAAGTCGAACCATTCCTTTTGCGCGTCTTTTTTAGGGTTTTTGCCGCAGCCTTAGGCGTAGCATCAATTTGTATGTGGGTGGAGTAATCATCACTCTCTGACACAAGTGTCGTCTCGGCAGCGCTGTCCACACTTCGTCTCTTTGGGAGAGGCGGCTGCAGTGAAATATAAAAAAATCTAAATAGAAAATAACAATCTTGCATATATACTAAAGTCCAAAATAAGAAAGATGCAAAGAAAAAGTTGCAGATTGTAAATGACTTGATACCTTTTTTACATCAACTATTTTCAAGAAATTCAAAAATATGAGCTATCACTGAAGATGATGAATACCCCTGCTATACTGCCTTAACTCAACAACATTAAATGACAATAAACTTTTTGTAAAGCGGACACAATACATAATTCTAATATGGCCCCACTTCCAAATTATAAACTTGTCTTCCTTGGTGAAGTGTTCCAAGTTCAATGAGGTATCAGTGTAGCTCTAAACTAACAAAAGCGCAGTACCAGGTTTAATAAGGGCCACTATTCCTCTTACCATGTTTTCATCAGGAGGACTGACTCTCTTCCTTCCCCTGCGAGCTGACTGGGATTTCTTTATCGATGAAGAAGCACTGCTAGTGGCACTTGTTGGAGTTTCGCCCAAAAGTTTTGAAGATCGTCGGTTACAGCCAGGAGACTGAGTCAGGGTTTGAATCCGAGTTGGAGCAAGAACTGGAGTCTCTGCTGGGGGTAGTTTGGGCAGAGCAGGACGTGGGGGTTTGCCTCGGGTGATTTGATGGACAGATGATGACCTAGAAGCCCTGGTTGTGGCCTGGAAGAGAAGAGTCAATATATCTATCAGGATTTTCGTTTGTTTGTATTGGTTTCATATTTTATCAGTCTTACAGTCACTTGGGGACTTAGTCTACATGAGACAGGTGAGATATAGTCCTGCCTCTTTGTGATATTAGTTAGGATATTAGATTCATCAACAGGATGTATGGTTTGTTTGTTGGGTTTAACATCCCACTGACAGTATTTCAGTTATTTGGAGACTTTGTGTACTTGAGATAGATATAGTGCTGCCACACTGCAGTATCACATCGTAGACATGTGGCATGATACAACACCAAGTCACATTATCCTGACACCGGGCCAACCAGTCCTAGAACTACCCTTACATGCTGATTGCAAGGCATGGGAGCATTCGCAATAACTTTTGTTACAACTTTGGTAACCAGGGACAGAATCCACGACCCCCTGCTCCCAAGGCAGACACTCTAACCACTTGGCCACCAGGGACAATAGGAATATATGGTGACCCACTTTTAACTTTGGTATTGTTTGAAAGCATTTTATGAGTAGAGACTATTCTATAAAAGTGAAGCTTGAAAAACACTAGGTAATTAATACCCCTACATCCAACCTTGCCTTCATGTGAGAGAAGGACGGGACATACACAACAATGATACCTTCACAGTCCCAACATGTGAAAATTATTGCTTTATTGAATTCTAGAAAAAATAATTCTCAAAACAATAATATGGACTAAGCACTTCATGAAAATGCTTTCATTTAACAAAAGTAACAATGCCGTTGTTGCAGGTACAAACCTCGTCCGTCTCCTGGTCATAGTCTGGTTCGTCAGCCTCCTGTTTAATAAAGAGACTGTTGCCTGGCAACTGACGCAAACCCTCCGCAATCTTCTTTCGTTCTTCTTGCCAGCTCTGATGTCAATAATTTAAATGTATCAAATATATATTCAAATTCAAACATAAATACAATATCAGGATAGGAAGAATATTTTATATTCATGAAAAACAAAGATACATGTGTGACAATGATATGCAAACACATGAAAGGGAATGAGATATACATATATTGAGTACTGAATAAGAGTGGCTGTAATACAAATTTCAAGTATTGAATTGCTGTGATGATATTACATAACAGAGTTTTACAATTAACATTCAAGAGAGACAGATCAAGTCAAAAGCTAAGAGACAGAGATCATATGTTACAAAAAGAAAAGAGAGAGAGAGAAAGAGAGAGAGAGAGAGAGAGAGAGAGAGATGTACTGACCATGGTCAGCTGGATCTCCTTATCCTTTAGCTGGGAGATGACCTCCTTCTGTTGTTTGATCTCCGTGTCCTTCTTCTTCAGCACTGCCTCCAGACCCGACACAAGCTTGTCGCGCTCCTCACGGAATTCCTGTAACCACCACCAGGGAATGGATATTTGTCAATATCAATGCATTTATGTAATAGCAGGGCCATTAGGCTCCTGTGATGTTACGTGCAATTCAGCACTTAAAGCTGTACTTGGAACATCTATTTGTATCACAAGTTTTGTAGATTTGTCGAAAAAACTAGACCTATCACTACAGTTAATTAATACTCCCACATTAACCCTTTCCCTCATAGAGGAAACCATGAAAAGACCTATGCGAATTGCATAAAACCAGATCAGCCTGCGAGTAACTTGCAGGCTGATCAGGTTTTATGCTGTTCGCTGCTCCTCAGTGGTCTGGAAATGAGGATTTTGTAATTAAATTTGGTAAGGTTTAAGTGTGGTTTTCTGCAGATCAGGCTTTATGTGATACCTATTGAGTGCGTCAAAATGAGTCTATATGAGGGAAAGGGTTAAGCCTGGTCTGTACACCTGGTCTGTGTGTAATGTGAGACAGGATTTGATGTGAGCGTACATTGTGACGTATGTGACAGGATGTAAAAAGCATGAATCTTATATAGTCCCCACTTGTGTGGAGCAGGGAAATAATAAATAACCAAACAATGCAAATAACAAGAGTTCCTAGTAATGATGTATTAGATGTATACTCTCATTTAAAGAAAAAGAAAAACAACAGCAACTAAAAAGGTCCCAGTTTTTGTGTCACCTGCTGTAAGCAGAGTTGACACATAGGGATCACTTTCCTGTCATCTGTCTGTCACATTTTTTCTGTCATGCTCCAGTAGGTAACACATGTGTTCAAAAGAACACTTTTGTTTATTTTCAAAGATTATTTTTTTGCTTTTAGATGAAATTAATGCCTGACTATTGTTATTTTTATAGTTTTTATCTTTCTTTTTCCATGTTTATTTTTAGTAGCAGCAAAGCTGACTTTCAACTGTCAGACCCCATAAGCGATTTCAACCTTCTTTTCCATGCAAGCTTCCCTTGTACCAAGCTTAGTCACAGTATCTCGTTCCTAACATATGTTATGTGCTGCCCACCACCAACATACGGTAAACTAATAATTTGAGAAAAACCAGAGCTCCGCAGAGCGGCTCCAACGCACATCTGATTTACATGTCGACATTAAAGTTTTTGCATGATGTTGACCATGACGACGACCCAACGATCATAATAAAAGCTCAACTTTTTCTTCAAAACAGGACAAGCTAATAAATCTGTAAAGAAGGTAATACTGGACAAGGATGAACTTACCTTTAGTTTTACATCACTGCTTGACTTCTCCTCCTTGATCTCATTCAACTTTTCCTGGCCTACCTTCAATTTGAACTCCAACTCATTCTTTTCAGCCAGCAATGCCTGATATATACAACAAAATCTACTTGCAACATTCATCGTCACTTTAATGCCAGCACACTATATTGCATTCTCTCGGTATTAATACATATTCAAATTAAAGTATTTCATTTATACATCCACTATTTTTAACTTACATCAAGGGATTTCTAAGGAACGACTTAATTTATCTTGTATTTTCTGATATAAATATCTATTTCTCAAACTTAACAACTAATTTACCAGATTTTGGAAACAAACATCTCCCAGTATAGACATTTTCTTTTGATCAAAATAAGGAATAAAAAAGCAAAAATAATCTATTAGAAATAATTGATTGCTGACTTAAAATTTTGACTTAGATGCTTTGCGAGTACAGCTCAAGATTAGTAACCTTAATTAAATATATTGCCAATACGACGAAAGGTGCATTTATATGGTGTGCACCTTGTGGGAAAAGTAGATGAGAGAAGGTATTTGCCCTGCAGAAGATAATCATTTTATCAAGACCAAAGCTGTTGTTTTGTTGTAAAGTCACTCTATCTGGCCCTCTGATTTAATTCCTCCCATGACTGCTCTATATTATTCAAACATTTTCCATCTCATATTTCTGCACCCATCCTATTAAGGTTCAAATGTACATACACTGTTGTATTGGAGTAGGATAATCATATGTCACCCTTGTTCAGGTATTTTTATGTCAGGATTTTTTCACTCCTCTGATATTTCTAAAGATTTATTCAGTTTTCTCAGAAAGTGCTCTTCACCTAGAAATATTTGTTTCCAAAAATCAAGAGAGTGAATTTTTACACCCCAGCAAGTTCATACAGCACCAAATATTTATGTTTTAATTCAACAACCATCATTTTAATGATATTCTTATCATGAAATCCCAGGTTGGACATGTGATCTGACCTTGAGTCGTGACTTGAGGTCCTGCACGGTTTTCTCCATGTCCCTCCGCATCTCCTCCAGACGCGTGGCCGCATGCTTGTCCGATCCCTGGTTCTTCAGGTCCTCAATTTCCAACTTGGCCTCTGAAAATACAGTTACTATGGTGTCATCATAAAATGAAGCCAAACTGAACTGAGAAGTGTTTCCTTCATCATTACCAAAAGATCTCCTTTCAAAATTTGCAGTCTTTCTTATCTGAATACAAATGAGGAAAGCAATTATATAAGAAATATAGCATGTGTTTATATGTGTAAGAATATAAGTGGTATTTTATTCTGGTTCTAGAAATCAAAGTAAACCCTAACCCCAAATAGCTCCTTCCAGTGTCTCAGCCGTTCGCTCATACGATATTGTTGCTCAAATTCTAACAAGAATCCATTGTTTCATAAACAATTTAAAGTTCAGTAAATTAATATTCATGAGGTTATAAATTTGATCATTAATATTCATGAGGTTATAAATTTGTACATTAATGAGGTTATAAATTTGTACATTAATATTCATGAGGTTATAAATTTGTACATTAATATTCATTAATATTCATCAGGTTATAAATGTGTACATTAATATTCATGAGGTAAAGGGTTCATTCATCACTAAGCCTGCTCTGACAAGTTCTTTACTAACAGAGCATACTTCTTTTAGGTGTTTCAGTTGTTTTTTTTAAAGCAGAGAAATTTTTTCTAAAGATTTGCACATAATACCTTTAATAGTCTTTAATCAAAAAATATATGAAATGACAATACACGGTTAGCATGCTAGTTTTAGACATTAACAATTCCCCCCGACCTACGATTCCCCCGACCTACAATTCCCCCCGACCTACTGACCTGTCAGTGATTTCTCCATCTCCTTCAGCTCGTTGTTATTCTCCTTCACCACAGCCACCATCTTCTCCTTCTCCTCACGACTCCCCCTACCATGTCTCGCTCCATCTCTGCTCTAGCGGCCGATCGTGCCTCGGTCACAGTCTCAAGTTGTCGTACCTCACACTTGTCCAACATTGTTTGGTATTTGGTTAACAGTTCGTTGTGATCTTTAAATGAACAAAGAAATTTAGGCGTACACATCTTTTTTATATTAACCTTTATCTCATGAATATTCATGTACATTAATGATGCATTGTATATCAATTGATTGAATTTTAAATGGTATATAAAACCATGGATATTTCTTTGCCATGAAGACTATGTAGAATCTCTGTTTGCCATCGCGTCAAAATATGTCTGACTTGACTATTTGAGTTTACAGTCGCTTTGACAATATTTCAGTCATATGGTGACGTCCAGCTAAAAATATGTCTGCATGAAGTAAATGTTTAGGGTCTATCAATAATACAAAAAATTTAGAGAACTAATGATACTAATTCAGTTATGCTATTCATGAAATAAATGAACTTAAATCTGAAAATAAGTGAAACAAACTTTGAAACTATCCAAAGACCTAATAAACAAAGACTTGTAACAAGTCTAAATCTCGCAAAAGTATGCAGCATATTTTCAATTCTCAAAGTCACTTTTCAAATATCTCCTATTTTACTGAAGGTATGTGAAAGTAAAATGTATCTTACAATAGGACATTGCATTACCATCAAAATGATACCTTTTGTATTTAAGTAAGTCAAGTAATAAAAAAGAAATATGTAAAATAGAAAAGAACCTACTTGAAAAGAACTATGTAAATTTTGTTGTTTTTCTGCTACACTGATTGAATTTAAAATACAATTTCAGATAATTTTGAAAATAAATCAAACTGAAATTAATTTCTCGCATTATAGAAAATAATCATTTTATAATATGGTTACATTTTCCTCCCTGATTTTTCCAGCCTTTTTTCAAAATGTGCAAAATTCAATGATCTGCTGTGTGCCTACACAATATTTTCCAATGGTTATTACAGGAGTGTTCTATCTCTGTTTAAAAAGGTCTTTGAACTATCCATGCAAATCTTAATACTCTAGAAAACTTAAGTATTTATAAGTAAGTCCAAAAACAAACTAAATATAAACATGAATTTATAATAAGAGGGTGGAGTGAAATTTATGTAAATCAGAGGACAGTGTCAATTTGAACCAATCAGATCACAACATACCAGCCTGCAGGGCGTGAATCTCTGTCTCCTTGGTGTTGATAAGCTCCTCCTGTTCCTGCAGCATGCTGTCCTGCTCAATTAGCGTCTCCTTAAGTTTATCTACTAGCTCGGCCTTCTCCGTCTTGTCTGAGGTGAGAAAAATCACAAGTCATCACTCAAGATAGGAAATAACTTCACATCACAAATGATACAATAAAGTCATCACTGAAGATAGGAAATAACTCCACATCACAAGTGACACAATAAAGTCATCACTCAAGATAGGAAATAACTCCACATCACAAGTGATACAATAAAGTCATAACTTAAGATAGGAAACAACTTTGTTATCAGGACAAGTATTGAAATGCTACTAAATATAAATTATGCAACCATAAATGATACAAAACTAATGCTCTTTTAACACAGTGAAGGCATCTTATACTCTATTTTTCTTCAATTCAAATTCTTAATATAATTGAAATTCACATACATGAATAATGAAATAAGCCATCATGATCTCGGTACTACAGGAAATTGTTCTATCCAAGACCCATGACCAATTATGCAGAGTTTTTATTCTTGTCTGTATGCAGTGGTAATTTAGTTAGGAATTAACCCTTATCCTGCTGGAACCGTAAGTGCTAACCTTTGCCACCAGTAAAGAGCCAGGCCAGCCTGCATATCTTTACTGTTGGCTGACCAACTACAAGTTTTCATCTTGTTATCCCTAAAATTGATAATGGGCAGTTCAAAAATAGATGCTGGCTAAGTCCATTTGAGAAATTCAACAGGTTAAGGGTTAAACCTGAAACCTCACTACCAGAGAGTAGATACCTTTACGACCCATGAGATCAACATCCCCCAAGGTCTCACCTTTATTATAACCCTTGATGTCCTCTATGGCTGTGTCCAGCTGTTTCTGAAGACTGGAAACACGGAGGGATTTTGTCTTCATCTCACCCTCCATCTTCAGCAGTTCAATTTTCAGCTGGTTGTTCTTCTCTAGTAGATCCTCCATTTCTTTACCCGATGTCTTGCCTTCCTCACTGCTCCGTGCCTGTAAACAGTTTTGTCATAATCTGACTGTATCTACTTATTTATGATGTAGAGGCAGAAAATGCAAGGGTGCAATAATTTTTATACTCATAATAGGCTGCAATTGTTTTTTATTAATTAAATGAACATGTATTCTTAATTTAACAGGCATACAAGGAAGCTGTTATTCAGGAACAAAACATTTAAACAAGAAATTAGGTGATTCCAGACCAAGAACAAAAGTTTGGTGATTCAAGGTGAATAACAAAAGTTAGGTAATTAAAGGATATAAAACAAGTTTTCTATTCATGTTCCTGGTCTCTTCCCCCCACTTTTCTGCACACGGTAGTAGTTTCTAAGCTTCAAAATGCATGTAACTTCAAATACAGCAATTAATATGTTTATCAGTTAAAGACTGAAACAAACACAGTAAAAACTTTCCATGATAACAATGACAGTATTAAACCAGATCTCTGCTGGTTAAATTTTGTGGAAATTTTGGTTTTTTTTAACTTAATATTTAACCTGTAGTAGACCAATATGCATTCATTCTTTTAGAGATGGCCCTACAGTAGATGAGGTACCTAACAATCTATTTATAGTAAAAATGACCTTGACCTTAGGTACTAACCTGGAGACGAGATATGGTCTCCTTAGAGTGGAGCAGTTCCTGGGACATCTGCTGCAGTTTGTTCTCAGTCTCCGCCAGTTTGGTCATCCATTCCTGGACAGTGGTGTTGGCAGATGTCAACTGCTCGTGTAACTTCTGTTCACGATCTCGACTCTGTGATAGGAAATCTTGACAGTCACACGAGCATTGGGGGCAGATTATTTTTGGCAGTTTGGGATGCAAATTAACAAATTTATTGACTGATCTGCAGAAAACCACAGTTAAACCGTACCAAATTTAATTACAAAATCCTCATTTCCAGACCACTGAGGAGCAGCGAACAGCATAAAACCTGATCAGCCTGTAAGTAACTCGCAGGCTGATCTGGTTTTATGCTGTTCGCATAGGTGTTTTCATGGTGTCCTCTATGAGGGAAAGGGTTAACTCAACCCACTAGAGAAGCCATATCAGCAAAATCTATGTATATAGTTCATACTTTAAAATGATATTAGAGCTTTTTCATATAAACTTGCCTGTGATTTCTATATTATTGTAAAATAAATGATAATAAAATCATTGTTCTCACATTCATAGGTTTTGTTTATTTCATTACAATTCAAAAACCAAGTAAAATAAAGAATATTCTGTACTGTACATTACATAGAAAGAAATGGATAGATCTGTGACCTTTTGAATTAGCATTAGCAGATATGGATTAGTTATATTTTCAACACAAACAAGACTATATAACAACAATCCACATGGCAATGTTTAGGGTAAATTCTATTGCAATCAAATCAGAAGATCACCACTTGGATCAAATAGAGCTAATATGTTGCTAATGGATAGATCATCTATCCATTGACAACATACAAAAATGCAGTGTTTATATCGTCATTTCTGTGACCAACCTAAAATATACAATACGTTTATTGTCGTTGATACATTAAGACAATGTTTGACATGTTAGTTTCATTATGGAGAGTACTGTTAGGTTAATGATAGTTGTGTTTACAGTCTATAATCTAAAACTAGACTGTCAATCTACACAAATAGAATCTATCATTCGTTTAGATCAAGCCTCAGGAACACAACACCTCCAGGTTAGATCTCTCCATCTTTGATCCAATCCAATGATTGATTATTTTGCTCACTTTAAACTTCAGAATAAAGGTAAATGTCTTTATCATTTTCATATGCTTCCTTTATTCTGACTGAATTTATTTTTTGGTGCTAAATTGTAAGTTTAACTGATTCTGAAAGTTTATCTTAAAATTTAATATAAATGTTTCTTACCTTGGAAAGTTCTATTTTGGTGGATGGACTACAGATAGACATCCTGGGATCAGCCTGGACAAATGACACTCTAGACCTTCGATGAACCTCCCTTTCAGTTGGAACATCATTCTTTTCTTGTTCAGCAGCAAGATCTTCATTCAGCCTATCAACAGTGCTCTGTAACTGTGTCACCTCCTTGATCAGGGACCTGTTTGTGTTCTCAACTTCTTGAAGTTTTGCGTCATCTGATTCAACTTCCTCTGAAGCAATGAATCTTGGGATGCAATGGTTTCTAGAGCATTTATTTTGTTGTTCTCCTCATTTCTCTGCGAGATTTCAAATCCTTTAGTTCATTTTCTAGGGTAGAAATCTTATACTTAGCTTCAACAAGTGAGTTCTGAATCTCAATCTTTTCTTTCCTAAGTCTACGAACTCCTGTCTGAGGACTTAAACAGTTAATTTCACTGGTATCACTGAGAAGTTGTTGGTACTCCTTATTTTTCTCCTTTTCTGCTTCAAGCAGTAGTTCCAGATCCTCAAGTTTTTTAGAGTTAGTAATATCACAGCCTAGATCCATTTTTTCAGTCTTTTCACTATCAGAGTTCCGGAAAGAATTTAGTTTCTCCAACTTGTCTTGCAGCTCTTTACACTTAGCATTTTCCCTCAGTGAGTCATCTTTCAGGACTTTTATTTCTAGCTTCAGTGTTTCACATTCCACTTCTCTCAGAGTCAACTGACTCTTCAATTCATTTTGTGAATCTTTGTCTTTTTTGATGTCAGCCAAGTCATCTCTGAGTTTACTGTTTTCATTCTGTTTATTCAAATCCATCTTTCCTTTCTCACTATCATCATATTTTGTCTGAAGACTCTGCACTATTATTCCGTGTTCTGTTTTTGTTTCATGAAGTTCAGTTTTAGTTGTAGTAAGATCACCAAGCACACTGTCCTTTTCTGTTCGCAACTGTTCAATAGTTTGCTTAAGTGTTTGAATTTCATTGTTTTCTTCATGTTCAAAAATTTTCTTACTTTTTACTTCAACAGACTCTTCAAGTTCATTAATTTTTTGCTCTTTTTCTGCAATATCCCCTTCCAAAACCTTTGCAGAGTTTTCTAAATGTTTCAAACTCATAATAATCTCATTGTCATCCTCATCTGTTACCTTTAACTCATTCTTTATGGTCATTTAAGAGTTTTCTTACACTGCCCAATTCTTGGGTTTTACTTTCAAGATCTGATTTAAGTTCTTTTATTTTCTCATTCTGGGTTCTAAGGTGTTCTAATTCTCCTTTAAAATTCTGAGCTTCAAGCAGAGCTTCTTCTAACTCTCCTTTAACTTTGTGGTGAAGTGTTTTCTGGGTGTGCAATTGAGACTTCAGCTCTGCTATTTCTAACAGTGAATCACTCAGTTTTGCAGTGTCACACTCATCCCCAACTTTACCTTTCAAATCATCATGGCTTGTTTGCATCTCTTCTAATTGATTGTTCTTCCTTTCTAACTCATCTTCAAGTCCATACATTTTCTCAATAGTTTCCTTTACTTTCTGCCTCATTGTTTCTAACTCCGTTTCATTGCTTTCTATCCTTGATGTCTTTTCTTCAATCTGGTCAGTCAATTTCTGAGCACTGATTTCTAACTCTTCCAGTTTTTCCTCTGTAATTTCATTTTCTTTTTCCCTTTCAGTAATGCTGTTTTTCAACTCATTTATTTCCTCATTGTGTTTTCCCCTGATTTCTTCAATCACTTTATCTTGTGCTTCATTCTTTTCTAACAATTCTGAAACTTTCTGTTCTTCAATTTGAAGCTTTTCATTCAAGTTCTTAATCTCTTCATGCATTTTCTCAATCTCTTCAGATTTTTCATCTATAATTCTATCCTTGCTACACAAGTCTACTTCTTTATCAGCAACAGCTGACTCAAGATCCAAAATGCTTTTTTCAAGTTCATTGTTATCGCATCTTTCAACTAATTCCTTTACTTTGTTTTCAAGTTCCTTTATCCTTTGTTCTTGCTGAAGTATCACTTCCTGTTGAGATATCATCCTTTCATTTTCATCCCCAAGAATGGCTATTTTCTTCTCTGTGGATTCAACCATACTGCTCAATTTACAGATTAACATTTCCTTTTCCTTTAACTTCTCTAAAGAGTCAGTCATTTTTCTCTTCATTTCATCTGCAGATTCTTGTTGTTCATCTTGTTCTTCCAAAAGTGCATTTAAGTTCTGACTAAACATTGCAATTTCCTCATTTTTCTCTTCTATCAGAGTATTTAGGCGATCAATCTCACTTCCTTTTGTCTTTTCAACTGATTCTAATTTCTCACAAAGTTCCTTTGTCATCTTCTCTTTATCGTTTAGGAGTGATTCCAATTTCATAATCTCTTCCTGTTTACCTTCAACTTTGGAAGCTGTTTCTTTCAAGTTTGTTTTTTCCTCAGTCAAATCATGTAATTTCTTACTTAGCTCAGATATCTCTTTTTCTTTCTCTGACAAAGCTTCTTTTAGATTTGCCAAATCACTTTTAATACCATCATTTTCTGACAATTCTTTTTCTTTGGTCATCTTATTGATGTTTTCATTTAAAGACTTTGTCAGTCCTTCTTTCTCTTCGTTAAGCTTGCTAATATTTTCTGTTAATGACCTAGACAATTCTTCTTTTTCTTCCATGATTTCTTTAACTTTTTCTTCAAGAGATTTAACCTCTTCAAGACTTTTAATCTTTTCAGAATTCTTCTCAGCCAAAGATCTTTTCAGTTTCTCTGTTTCAATTTTGAGGAGAGCCAATTCCTCTCCTGCATTGCAAAGTTCTTCTGATTTTGTTTTTAAGTCACATTCAAGAACATCAGCCTTCTTTGTTTCTCATCAAGTTCTTTCATTCTTTTTATTTTTTTTTTTTTCATTACTTTCACTGTTTTTTTCCTTAACCAGATTCTTCAGTTTATCAATATTGTCTGTTTCTAACTCAGCCATTTCTTTACGCTTCCTTGGTGTTTTGGGGGACAGACTTTGTATTTCAATATCTTTCTGCTGCAGATCATTTGTGGTTTTATTCACCATATCTTTCAAGCCAGAGTTTAAAACCTCAAGCTCTTCCCTACGTTCTTCTAACTTCTCATAGGCTTCCTCCTTGGCCTTCAACTGTCCTTCAAGTTCTTTAATTTTACATTCAAGCTCCTTCATAGTATTCAAGCATTCTTTTACCACATCAGATTTTTCCTCAAGTTTATCGCTTAACTCATTTACTTTGGCATCAGTATCATTGAACAATTTTGTCTTGCTGAAATAATCTTTCATCAAAGGTTCAAGCTCTTTAACCTTTTCATTTGCTTTTGCAAGTTCATCACATTTCTCTTTCAACTCTTGTTCAAGTTTATTTTTCTCTGTATCATTACAGCTATTACTGCCACCCACCTTTTTACCTGCCTCAAGTTCTTCAATCCTTCTATTAGCTGAGGTGTTTTTCTTTTTTTCAGACGCTAGATGTTTTTCCAGGTCTTCAACAGCTGCCCTAGACATCTGAAGAGCAAGTTCTAACTCAGCAATCATCTTCCCATTCTTATCCATCTCTTGCTGTAGAGCTCTGACCTGTTCATTTACATCATCCTTGTAGTTCCTCTGGTGATGCTCCTTGGCAGGAGAGTGAGACTGAGCATGTGTATTTGAAGAAGTGGATTTACTTTCACCATCTACTGGGGACATTGGGAACAGTTTCATCTTAACCTCTGGGGACCTCACACTACCTCCTGGGGACCTGAGAATAGCTATAGGGGACTTTGTTGGTGATTTGATAGTGTAAAGCTGAGCCTTAAAAGAGAAAATCTGTGCCTTCAAATTGCTTATTTCTGCCTTAAACCCATGGATAAGGGCTTCTTGGTTCTTGGAATGCTCTTCTTGGTCTTGGTTAAACTTGTTTTTCCAGTGTAAAGCTTCCTGTTCTTTCTCCAGTATCTGCTCCTCAAAGAACCTCGCTTTGTTACGGTACTTGCTAACTTCACCTGAAAATATTTATCTGATATTTGCAAACTATGCTCTATGAGCATCTTTTCTTTTCATCTTAAAACTTGAATAAATGATTGTTTCAAATCTTTCAGACACATTCATTCACCATTTACATCTTTTTTTGTTACAATGAAGACATTGGTAGTTTTTTTACCCCTTTCAAATAGATGAAGAATTTTAAGATATTTGAATACACATAATGTCAATGTGGCAATGCTTTCAAAACATAAAACTTTTATAATTGTGAAAATTTATATTTATTCATTTTTTTTAACATAATCAAGTATAAATCATTATTTCTATATCATGTCAGACTATTTAAGTAGACAAATGTTTAAAACTGGATGCCTAAAGGTGGAATTTTACTGGTGGACAAAACCTTTTAAAGTACAAGAGCTGTCCGTAAGACTTTTCTAATGCTGGTCATTGTAGAAAAATATTGCAGTAAAAGGCAAAATAAGAATCACTGTATTATCAAAAGTAAACAAAAGATATAAACATGTATTCCAAGTTTTAAGGCAATATCTCAAAGGGTTCAGTGAAAAAGTGAGCAAGTATAAAAACTTAAGACAATCATACAGTACCATTCAATCCATTTGATCATGAGGAACAAGAATATATATGGTTTATGGGTGGGGATCTCAATGAAGGTCATAAGTAAAATTGAGGGGGTGGGGCCCTGGGTGACCTCAGGGGGCACCAAAGTAGTACCATTCAATCTGTCTCATCATGAGGAACAAGAATATATATGGTTTAAGCATGGGGATCCAAACAGTCTTTAACCCTTTCCCTCATAGAGGACACCATGAAAAGACCTATGCGAACAGCATAAAACCAGATCAGCCTGCGAGTAACTCGCAGGCTGATCAGGTTTTATGCTGTTCGCTGCTCCTCAGTGGTCTGGAAATGAGGATTTTACAATTAAATTTGGTAAGGTTTAACTGTGGTTTTCTGCAGATCAGGCTTTATGTGGTACCTACTGAGTGCGTCAAAATGAGTCTATATGAGGGAAAGGGTTAAAATATAAGGTCATACGTAAAATTGAGAGGGCGGGGCCTGACCCCTGGGTGACCTCGGGGGACACCAAAGTAGCGCTATTGAATCTTCTCATTTCAAGGAACAAAAAAGTATATGATTCAGGGTTCAAAATTTGAAATATTTAACTCAAATACATTTTTTTTGCAAAAATCCATCTTTGAGGGGGTGAGGCCTAACCCCCAGGAACCCCCATTTACAAAAATCAGGATGGCACCACTACTCAATGAGGACTATAAGTGTGTGGAGTTTTGTAAAGATAGGTCGAGCGGCCTCCGAGAAACTGCTCCTACATAGTTGCCAGAGGAAGAGAGAAAAAGAAGAAGAAGAAAAAACTGAGTAATAACAATTAGTCTCAAAACATCTTTTGAGAGACTTAAAAATGTCATAAAAAAAAAAACTTTTAAAAGAGATTCTAAGTCGAATAAAGGGTATAATATGGACAAATTCCATGGCAGAGTTATCCCCTGTTGCCTTCAAAATAATACCTTAAGGGGTTCAGTGAAAAAAGTGAGGTGTAAGGAAAACTTAACCAAGTTTCTAAGTCAAAAAAGGGCCATAAGTTGGTCAAAATCAATGACAGAGTTATCCCCTCTTGCCTAAAGGTTAGGTGGTGGTCATATACAAGTATTACAAGTATCAAAACAATACCTTAAGGGGTTCAGTAATTAGTAGGTGGTACAAGAAACTTAACCGTTACGGCGACGCAGACACGACTCGGTGAGAATAGCTCTCCCTATCCTAGAATAGTCAGCTAAAAAGCACTGGTATAACCCAGAAAATGCCATAATTGATTGATTTGATTTTTTGAGTTTACCGTCGCTGTGACAATACTTCAGTCACATAGGACGTCCAGCTAATTACAGGTGGGGAAGACCCCGAATGCACTGAGGCATCCGGGTAAAACCGACCATGAAGGATTGGTAAAGTGCTAAAAAAAAATGTGCTTCCAGTATCAGTAGAAGACAGTGTGAATTTATGTAAAGGCTAAAAATGTGTTGACTGGACACAGATGCCCCCACTTTTGGACATTTTTTTCTGAGCCAGGGATATACAGCACTTTTGCGTGCCATGAAATGCCCTATCAGAGCATCACATTCTTTGTGCAAAGAGGCCATATCTCTACACATATGCTGGTGAACAGTCCTGTAAAGTTTTATGACTCTGGCCCATATAATTTTGGATGTATATGGAACACAGGAATTTTTGACAAAGTGACAAAGAAACGTGATAATTTATGTACTTCGCCAGCACTTTCACAATTGGGACATTGATAAAATGATTGCAGTACTTCTGATCCATTAAGCTGTGGATACAAATCTCATATGGGGCAAAACAGCAAGTGCAAAGTACTGGCCCAACAAAGAAAACATTGTTAAACTAGAGATTTGTTTTTGTAGAAAACTGATGTCTCCCCCTCCCACCCCTATCCCCTCATACATACACTGAGGCACACAGTGACATAATTATGCTTTATTTGCTTTGAAAAAGTAGATCTACCATGCTTTCAGTTACCTCATTAGCTCACTTGCAAACAGTGACTTGAAAAAAGGAATACATTATTATTTTCACATGTAAAAGAATAATTAGGATGACTTGACAGGACTATTTGAGTTTACTGTCACTGACAGTTTTTCAGTCATATAGCGACGTCCAGCTAATTACAGGTGGAGGAAGACCCCGAATGCACGGAGGCATCCGGGTAGAACCACTGACCTACCGCAAGCCAGCTGGAAGGCTTCCTCACATGAAAATCCAAATGAACCTGCTGGGATTTGAACCCACGCGTTGAGGGGCTGAGTGAGTGTTAAAGTCAGCGACTTTACCCTCTCGGCCATAATTGGGATGACAAGCAACAGGTAAGCTGTGTGTGGCTAGGGTACAAAATGTTTGCAGTACTGGTAATCGAGTACATTCATGCCAAAAATCCAATTGTTTTAATTCATGTTGTTTAATATTCATTGAATTTATGTGGTAATTATGTCATCAGTATTCATGGAGTAAATAGTTAAAGGGCTGACTATACTAATCAAGCACTGCACAGAGTTATGGACCTTGTGTGGTGTGACACATCCTCTCATCAATTTCTTTCCATAACTGAAATTTTGTTTCAAAAGCATAAGTAGAACAGGAGTTATCTTGCGGTCAAGAAATTGTGAAAAAGGGGAATAACTCCAAAAATACTTTGGCTTGAGTTATAAACCTTGTGCATGACACTTTCCATAAATGAAATTTAACTTCAATAGCATGAGTCACAAAATTGTATAAAAGGGGAAAAAAAAAAAAAAACTCAAACAACAAACCTTGGAAAGGGATTATGCTTTTGTGTACTGCAAGTCTCTCCCATAACGTCTATTCACCTGTGAAGTTTCAAGTTAACAGCTTTGATACTTATGAGTTATGCTCCGGTCAAAAATTGAATTGGAAATTTAACAAAGGGCAATAACTCCTAAAATATACACATAGTTACGGTTCTTGTACATGACAGTTCTCAATGAGATCTATCCACCTGTGTAGTTTCAAGTTCATAGCTTGGATACTTTTTGAGTTAATCTCTGGACAAAAAGTGTGAATTGGAAATTTAACAAAGGATTACGATTAATAGTTATGTCTCCCCCATATAAAGGGGGGGGGGGGGGGATAGAGAGAGAGAGACACACACACACACACACAATAATTATTTTGATTAAAGATTAGATAGTTATTTTAAGATCAAACTATTGTGCACTTGTATTCAGATTAATTTTCAAGTCTTTATCTTTTATTTTTTCAAATTTAGAATAGTATCTTTCAAGTTCTGATGTCACACATTTTGAAATTCAAAGACTGTTTTACATATTTATTTTTTGGCCTTATGAATACAAACCACAATGAGGGCATGATGCAAAACTATTGTACATGCTTCTTTTTTTACATGTAGTTACCATAGTTTTGCACAAAGCCCTTGAAATGCAGTTATGGTTCTTAAGAAAAACTGAAATAAGATTTAAGGGTTTATAAAAGGTTTTTAAGGTCCTAAATTTTAAAATTAAGGACTTGCATAAACCACACTTATCCTTTACATTTTAATTCATGAAAGGGATGAACCTCAATTTTTTAATAACTTGAATAACACTTTTTTATGATCAATATTGTAATTTCAAATTCTAGGGTTTTTAAGAACTTTCAGTTAAGTTTAAGGTCTTTTCTAAGATTTACAGGGCAAAATGTAATTTTTCAAGGGTTTTTCAAGACACGACATCAAATTCAAGGGTTTATCAAGTCTTAGTGAACCATGACAATATATCTTTGCATTAGTCTGATTTTCATATTCCTTGATATATGACCATTAGACAGACCTTATACTATGAAAATATCCATGGCAGTTAATCTGCTGTCAAGTAATTACTATTCTATTTTATAATTTATTCTACTTCATTTTGATTTAAGTAAAATTTACTGAAGATGACACTGTCATACATCATCGATTTTGATTTCTTAAATAGATACCATCTCAGACCTCAAAAGATTATTTTTTTGCGTCAAAAATTTGCTCTATTGCTGCATAAAATTTGTTTGCAATGAAGATAATGACTGGTAACAGATTAACATGTAGACAATAGTTTTGATTTACTTCTTTTGAAATGCTCCTACCATCACATAAAATAGTCCACAAAATTAGCCTTTTCGAAATTTACTAACATAACAGTATATGTTGACTAAGAGCGTTCACTTAAGGTGAGGAATGCCCTTATATTACTGGTCACTATTCACGCTACATACTCCTTTGTAGTTCTTGCCATTTTTCTACTTATAGTAAGTTAACTTGACCTCACACATCCCGAAGCTATTTTTTATAAACACCAATGAACCTTTTCATTTCACAGGTGTACCATTAGCTGCATCTAAGATGTTTTTAAATCCCAGTTGAAAGCTGCCATGGTCCATTGATAACATACCATTCGTGGATCCGAGGGTTTGTTGGTTCGAACCCTGTTGGAGGCAAGGACTTTTATAAACTTCCTGGCACAAAGTACTGGTCCAATACAGGAACCATTGAGATACATAAGTAAAAATTGTAAGAACGAGTTTCAGAATCAACAACAAATAAGTTTAAAACTAATCTAGACACTATGATTTCTGTATAGTCCCCCACGTCACAAGGTGGAGCAGGGATTAAGTTTATAAGTGTATGAGCTACATGAGAGTGAGGTGTGTATACTTCCCTATGTGAGGGCAGGGCCAATACGTTATCACATTCAGCAGTAACCCCAGCAACACCCACTCACCTGAAATGAGAAATCAGGTGTGATTAGCTTAATGAGGTTATATTGTTCTAAAAGTGAATGTTTAACTAAAGATAGAGTGGGTATAATCAATGAATGGATACAGTAGAATTATTTCAAAGATAGAGAAGTTGAAGATGAAAACCAGAAACTGAAGGATTATTTCAGAATGATTTACAAGTTACAAAATATTCTAAATAGAATTATGCAAAACAGAATGGCTATACAATCACTGTAAAGTTTATGACTTGTATTAGCATAATTTACCAGAAAATATATGACAATTACTGGATAATATATTTTTATCAAGCAATGGTTAATATTCTATGGTAAGGCATGTTGCTGAAGGGATTTTTAGTATTGGCCTGCCTCACTCAGGAGTTAGTAGTGAATGTATCTTTTATCTGGTAAACCCTCTACCAACATGTATGCTATTTATGTAATGAACAATAGCATCAAAGTTTTCCACCCCAAGAACTAAACTGGATCAGCTGTAGGTAAGCCACATCCTGATCAGGCTCTATACAGGCTGCTCATCATCCAGACAATTACAAATTCCTGCTCCGAGACTTTCAAAATGGTCGAACATTGCATTGTAAAATAGCACAATTTGGTAAGGAGTTAAGAGAATGTTCTAAATTCATGCCAAGTACAATTATTTCACCAGTTCTTTATTGTGTGTGAAAATAAGTCTAATTCTTGACTTTTGTAACTAAAATTGAATCAATTCATCACTCTTACATGAGTCCAATTCAAACAATATCCACCCTTTATCTCCACAGACAAGGTTTTACATTATTTTTTTTTATTTTTTTTTACAAAAACTTAATCATAAATCAATGAACCATGTATTTGAACTTTTAAGATATTTCAAAATTTGATCATTGGACACATGAAGAGACAATGAAATGTTCATTTTTGCAAAGACCGCCAAAGGTATAGCCATACAGAACTATCGGAATTTACTTATGTTAAATTTTATTTGATATTCATGAAACATATAACCATGATAAGAACAGGTTTCATCATCTGCTGAATTTTACATAAAAGGTTTAATAAAACCATTAAAAAATCCCTGCAGCAATTTATAAAAGATAAAATAATAAATAAGATAGATAGCCAGAATATGACAGATATAAAATGTGTTACATGACAATCATAACTCATTATACATTCTGTACAAAAACATGAATCTAAATCCCTTATGTACATTCCTTGAGACTAAGTTCCAAAATGGCCATGATATGCTGAAATTATTAAAACTGTTCCATATAAAATTCATAAAATCTAGTGATACATATCTTCATCCAGGTGTCAAAATTAACGACCATTTCGTCTGTATTATTATCTATTTATACACCCCATGATAGAACTATTTCATCACAAAGTCCAGATCTTCTACAGAATCCATGTCTTCCGTCTGTTAGCTATTTCTGGCCCATCAACGTCCTATCATTTAGCTCATCGTCTTACTCTCAGGTTATACTTCTGACCCATACGTGAAGTTGCAACTGGCTTAGTTTTCGCTGCAGCCTTGCTTTGTTTACCCTTTGTCTTTTTCACTTCACTTTGCGACGTTTGCTGGTATTCAGGTCATCTGGTTCTTCATTATCACCACACTTACGTTTTCCATCATTCTCCAGATTCTTCAGCGACCTCCGTACACCATCAGGAACTTTTCGACACTCACGTCCCCTAGTGGGATCTTTAACTGGAGAATTTTTCAAGCGTAGCATACTCGACTTAGTGTGTTTCACTATGACTTTATTTTTCAGTGGACTCAAAACAACCTGTAGAACACGACTATCATTCAAAGGCTTATGGAAATGAAAATCAGCATTTTTCTGAAGACGAGCTGCTTCCTTGAAATCGAAACCTTTCTTTACTGGAGAAGTTTCAATTCTTGGAGATTCCAGTACATCTGATACATCAGATCCAGAATACTCAACTGAGGAATTGTGGGATTCCTCCCCGTGGCTGTTACGCAATACTGGGGTGGGTGGGGCATTGTTAACAACTTCACACTTCATAATATCCTTTTTGAAGAATACCTCTCCATCGGAGTTATAGTCACTTTCACAATCAGCAACAACACCAGAACTGTCTGCATGGGACACGCGAGTCACATGACTAGAAATCTGTGTCTTAACCATCAAATTGTCAGTTTCACAATTGCCGGAAAGATCTAAGTTAGACACAGACTTCTTGAACAACTCCAGATCAGATGAAACATTTGGATCTGCAAGATTTTCTTTCGATTTTACAGGGGACTCAGGCACAAAATCAGAGGGGTTAGTACCTTCCAGTTCTCGAATATCCGACATCAAGGTCTCCACTTTCTCCTCACGCTTGCTCAGGGATTGGTCAGCTGTTTCCATGGCAACCTTGCTGTCACTCATAGCTCTCTCAAGGATCTTCATGGCCTCACTCTGTAAAAAGTAGATTATTTGCTATACTGGCATGTAACAGACACAATCAGCTGGTGTCTCAGGTTGCTCATGTGTGCCTCCGGAAGCTTTTGATCAGTATCATTCAAGACTCAATTTCAAGATAGAAATGCTATTTTGCTGCCTATTTCTGAGCTTCAATGATTTATTTTAAATGAACAAAATGAAAATAATGGTCTATACTGAAGCATCAAGATAATATAAATTACATCTTCAATGCCATTTTGTTATAATTTTTATATGAACAGATCTGAAGTATCATTTCTGACTTGTAAAAACAACTTTTCCAGACATCATTATTTCATGTATGTACACATCTGCAAAGCATAATGTTTAGTTTTGAAAAAAGGCCCACCATAAAAAGAATTTATGCTGAGAGATTCATTCCATATCCAGTTTCTTTGTTAACAACTTAAAGCTTATCAAATGAACATTTCTCTTACAATATAAACTGAGCCTCAGCTCTCTATACCATTTAAAACTGCATGTTCATCTCCATGACAACCATACCTGCTGCTCCAGTTTTTTCTCAAATTCCTGCGCAAGATCCTTCAGCTTCTGAATCTCAGCCTCCTTCTGCTGGAATGTCTCTCCAGCCTCCGTTAACATATCGTTCAACTCTGTGATCTCCGTCTCCTGCAACGACACACCAACAGGGTCAAGTCCCTCAAATAAACTGATATTGATCTTAAATATTTACAGACTTCCCTCAAGACTTGACTTGACTATTTGAGTTAAACGTCGCAGCGACGTCCAGCTAATTACAGGTGGAGGAAGACCCCGAATGCACGGAGACATCTGGGTAGAACCTTTGACCTACCGCAAGCCAGCTGGAAGGCTTCCTCACATGAAAATCCAAATGACCCTTCTGTGATTCGAACCCACATGGTGAGGGGCTGAGTGAGTGTTAAAGTCAGTGACCCTCTCAGCCACAGAGGCCCCCACTTCCCTCAAGATCTATGGGTAAAAACCTCTTACTAAAAGGTTTGATCTTTTTAATTCTAATCAGTGTATATCTGTTGACACAATACCTGAAATTCCAGACATCTGATCATTCCATCGTTTTAAGAGATACCAGCTCTACTTGGATACCTTATCAATAACAGTGAACACGGATACTCACAAGTAAAAGCATATTTGCAGTACCATCTGTACACAGTTCTGTTTAGTAAAAAATACAAACCTTTGATTGTTAGGTTGATGTTATTCATATGTGGATTTTATATTTCAAAAAAGGGCGCCGTGGTCCAGTGGTAACGTATCCGATTACGGATCCGAAGGTTGTGGGTTCGAACCCCGTTGGAGGCAAGAATTTTTCACAACCTTCCCAGGCGCAAAGTACTGGTCCAACCCAGGAACCGTCGAGAGGGATTTATATAAGTTGTAAGAACTTGTTTCCCAATCGACGTAAAATAAATAAGTTGGTGCTATATTACAATGGAATGGACTAGAACTATGTATAGTGATACCTGTTCCTTTATCTTCTCCCGGGACTGCTGAAGCTGCTGGGTAAGATTCTCCACCAGGTTGCCATGGTTACCCTCATCATTTGGACGCTTGACAACCTCACTCTTCTGCTGGAGACCAGTCATAGAAATGAGATGTGGGGTATAATCAATAGGGGAAAAAGAAAAAAACAAGTCCCTTAAAAAATAAAACATTCATTTTCATGATTATTTAGAAATTAACCCACTCTTCTCGCATCCTTTAATTTTTACCCTCAAACACTTAAATATTCTCCTACAAATTAGACCTGATGAACTATATATAGTATTTGAAATAATAGGTTTTTCTTTGCTGTGCAGAGCTACAATATTGGACGAGAAAACAGAAGAGAAGCTGCCAAATATGGGTGTGCTCTGATTGCAAAAAATTGTTAACAAAAGTCTGCTTTGGTAAAAATTTAAAAAGACCTGAAAATCCTGATTTTAGCAATATTTGTTATAGTTTCATATAGAATAAGAAGTCATTTGGCAATCTGAAAATCCTGATATTCAGGAAAACTTTTACCAATACGTCCGTTTGAGGTAAAAGGGTTACAGAAAATATCAAATAAAGCTGTGTCTGTTTGGTAAAGACTTACCTTATCCAATTGGTTTGTTGCAGTCTCCAGTTTCTCTTTATACTGACCAATCTCTTCCTCCAACTGTTTCAAACGACCAGTCAATTCCTGAATACCAAAACATTTGTTTTTGTTTGATCAGTTTCAACATCAAACTGAGAAAGAATTCAGGGGACTTAAACTACACAGGCCAGTTTGGTTTTGTGATTGCACTGTAGTGGCACCGTTCCACATTCAGTAACATTAACTAGATACCATACAAGGCCAACAAGTGCTGAAGCATCGTCTATCTTTTTTGTTTGAAAAAAAATAAATAAAATTTAAGAAGTGATTTCAATGCCAATTTACAACCTTAAATTGCAAACGACACTTCATGTTCCGTTTTAATCCATCAGTCATAATAAGAACGTGTGACCTTACCTCGACCTTGACCTTTTCTCGATGTAGCACAACACTGGAGACCCACTCATCGTCCTCATCGTTCATCACCTCCTGCTTCTTGTGCTTAGCTCGCTCAGCCTCTATTACAATCTGAATGCGCTTCTCTGCCATTTCCTCTGCCATCTGCTCTCGGATGCGGATCTGCTCACTGTGTGACAAATAAACCATAAATGGAATTGCACTCTCAATTTTTTAAAATTTCTCTTAATTTGCATGATATTAGATTTTAAATTATTCAAGAATACTGATTTTGTTTTCATACAAATCTGCACACTTGAATTTGAATGGAATATATGGGTACTGCACTCACTCTCACCCGATGTACCCTCATGAGGTCAGAAGGATACAAGATGAAACAATGAACACTAATCCCCTGGATTCTTGTGGAAACACTGACATTGTTACCAAATACTGCTACATCACAGTAAGCTATTTTTTTCCTTAAGCCGGTTAGATTTTGTCTTGCCATATATGAAGAGTAAATTATGTTTTTATTTAACCCTTTCCCTCATAGAGGACACCATGAAAAGACCTATGCGAACATCATAAAACCAGATCAGCCTGCGAGTAACTCGCAGGCTGATCAGGTTTTATGCTGTTCACTGCTCCTCAGTGGTCTGGAAATAAGGATTTTGTAATTAAATTTGGTACGGTTTAACTGTGGTTTTCTGCAGATCAGGCTTTATGTGATACCTATTGAGGGCATCAAAATGAGTATATATGAGGGAAAGGGTTAAGCTTAAAAGATAGTGACCTCTGAAACTTGCTAAGCCATACCTGCACTGTTCCTCAATCTCAGAGAACTGTTTCATCATCTCCTCACAGACTTCCTTACGAATCTCTGATTCTAGCTTGGTTTTTGACTTGATGGCTATCTCCAGGTCCTTCTGCAACACTGTGATCACTCCCAGCAGCTCCTGTTGTGAAGTCAAATGGGTCAGAAAACTGATCAGAAGTAGCTTGAACAGAATCACTTATAAATCAAATATCCACACAGGAATATTTTGTGTTCTATGAAGGACCTCTCTCTACATTTTCCTCTTTTGTTACACTGTTTCAGAGCAGAGCACCCAGTGATGACTAGTTGGATGAAACTATCACTGTATAATGGTATTTAAACCAAACAAATAAATCATGTTCACGATTTTTCTCAATTAAAAAATCTTTCAATTCAAAATCTTGATACTGGAAAAAAAGGCGTGTCCTCAGATCCCAAGGGCAGACCACATGTCCAATCCCCTGGGGATAGCCAGATGTTTCTGCATGCAGTGTCCCTAGCAACCAGGAGTTACTAGGGAAACTGACGATATGTGAGCAAGGATGGAAATCATCATCGGACAACAGCCTATCAACAAACAGTACTATGCATTGTTCTCTTTTAATTAAGGAGCAGATTAGACTTATCAACATTCCAAGAGGCTTCGATATTACTTGTATAACCACTGTTCAGTTTGTTATTAGGATTTTATAAAATAGAGAAAATATCCCTATTCACATTTACAACTTAAAATTCAGTTCCATTTTTCTTTAAGGATGAACTTTCTACATACTTACATCTATATTTTCTTGTGTATATATCTGCATGGGACCTTCATCTTCCTCAAGATCGTCATCATCATCTTCAGGCAGTGGAACATTGGCACCATCTTGAACTTTATTCCCTGTAAAGGAAACAAGAATTATTAAAAACCTGTATAACCTGATAAATAATTTGTGTCCTTAACTTTCTAACTTCCCCAACCCTCATGAGAGGTTTGGTATAATACTAGTTATGTATGAAATGATTTTGTGTTATACTAGTGATCAAGTTAGAAAGTGGAATATAAAAAACTTTCCAGACAAAATCTAAGCACCAACTTTAGTATAGTATTCTATCATAGATACACCGGCACTTAAGTCTGCTTTAAAATATTTTTTTCTTATGTTTGCCTTTACTTCAAACTCAAAAAAAAAAGTTTTCCATATGGCAAAAATAAGTGAGAACTTATTCATGTTTAGAGAAAGAGATTAAGGCCTGGCCATGACTGATTTACATTTTTATATAAAGGATTTCATTCTTATTTAGCTGATTTCAATCAGATTTTAAGCAAAAAAATAGAGCAAATCTTTCAAAATACTATACCTGGATAATCTCTGAAAACTATCAGATTCAAATTAAAACAAGAACTATCATTTAAGGGTGATTTAGTTTAAACTTATTTATTTTATGTCGATTGGGAAAGAAGTTCTTACAACTTATACGAATCCCTCTCAACGGTTCCTGGGTTGGGCCAGTGTTTTATACACCTGCCTCCCATGTCTTTATGTGATTATTGGGAGGGATGTTATGGGCCAAGTATGATCCCTATACACCCCCCACTTCAGTGAAGCCTGGGTATAATTATATAGCTATAGATAACATGTTTATATATACAAGTAAAAACCGTGACTTACGTGCCGGAGTGGCCCACATGATGGATGTTCGGGGGATGGGCACATTTGGTACCACAAGAGGCATCTTGGGCTTCACAAACACAGGCTTCTGCTGTACTACCACCTACAAACATCCAGAAAGTCATAACAAACATCCAGTCATAAAAAACATCCAGACAGTCAGTATAATGGTCATTATCAATCCTCCTGTCTCTGTATATTATTTTTTTTATCATTCATAAATATATTTTCTTTAAAATCACATATTTTGTATCAGTATTCTTTTGTGTATATGAAATTTGTAATGATGAACTATTTTATATACTCAATTTATTGTATGTTAATTCAATCTTTTCTTTCATCTCTTTGTTTGCTTCTTTACAATATTCACAACCATTACTACACACAAACCTGAGTTGCCACGGCAGAGAATTTAAACACATGCTGTGTTTCGTCAAACATGCTGGCACACTGGTTAACATTAACAAACATGGCTGCCTTTCCCCGGCCGACAAAGAAGTTTTGGAACAACCGTGTCAGTTTTGACTCACGGAATGGAATAATCCGGTTTTCCCTGTAAGACAGAAAAATATAGGCCTTTGTATTTTCTTATCTTCTCTAACCTCTAAAAAGAAAACAAGAGTATTATTTGGAACAAGTGTGTCCGAAAAGTGACGGACAGACGACAGAAAAATGATCCCAATGTCTCACCTCTGCTTACAGCAGGCGACACAAAAATAATGTAAAATTTCAAATAATGAAAGAGTCCTAACATGTTATTTGTGAGAAAAATTATTTTACAGGAGCAAGTCTTATATTCACAGACCAGTATAAACATGTATTATTTGTTCATAAAGTCTCTGCCTGAAACAGCAATGCCCCTTTCCAGTATTTAAAAGATATATACTTATTGACTTACAGGCTATCCAATAACTGAACTGAGATAATCAGTAGTCAGTGACTGAACTGATTTAGACACAAAAGAAAATCTAATGGTTTTGTTTTTGATGCCATCATTAAAAAACTGTTTGTTTGTAGTGCTCTGACCATGAATTCCAGGGGTGGGTTTGCAGGTAGTTATTTTATTTTCTTATTTCAACTGATAAAAATATTGCCGAAAGTGCCTTCTTTCTACAGAATGAAAACAAAAATATATATATAAAAAATCAACACTACAAACGAAAATATTGTTAATTGTGGCTTGAACTTTTCTAGGAAAGGTGGGACTAAACTGCTCTGACAATATTAAGTCTCACTGCCTGGAAAGATGCATTAACAGATTCTTAATATATAAAGAACTTGCTACATACAATGGAAAGTTTTAAAGTCACATCAATTAACATAAGATTTTTAGGAACAGATTTTTTTTTTCTGTATATAACAAACATGGGTGCAATCATGTCTAGCACAGCAAGACTAAGTGGGGTCACTCACTTGTGTGTCTGGTTGTGTCGCAAGGTTTCTATACACCGCCCCAGGGTCAGGAGGGAGGTGTTGATGTTTCCTGCCTCCTTCAGTCGCTCCCCTGTATTCTGTGTCTTGCTGTAACGCTCCGATCCAGCCAGGTCACACAAGGACAACCTGTAATTGTTGACAGTCCGATGTAAATAAACATTTCTATGAATTGTCCAATATAATCAGAAGCTTGAATAACTGATGGATGTTCATCAAAACAGCATTGTCAGGAGACTATTAGCTTAGGGTTGCAAAAAAGGGTTTGAAAATGGGGGTGAGGGAGGGACATTCAAAATAAATGATTTTTGTACCAAAAAACTTTTGGTGTATATGTGTTTTAAAACCAAAAACGAAAAATCTAGACTATTTAGCTACTTACATGCTAACTCTAGCAATGTGTGGGTCTTCTTTATCTATGACACGGAGAACTTTGATGTTGAATATACAGTGGCTGAAATCAAAGATAAAAGAAATATATATATATATATATACGGTATACTGACATTCAGTTTTCATTCTCTCTAAACTGACAAATTATTTATAATTATTAAAAGCTAATGAAATATACACACATGAGACTTTCCATAACCTCCAAACAAATCATCATTTGATTTTATGTTAGCTGTATATGATATTGTGAAGTACAAATTATTTTTATACAATTAGTGCATCAAATATAACCCTTTCTCAAGAATATACTGTCTGAAACAATCATAAGAATAACCATTTGGCCAAATTCAGTGAGGACATATCCCTTGATTTTAATTTGTTTACATTTTTACAAAGGTATTTGTGTAATTCTGCAGATTTTAAGGTCATTGAATTTTAGACACACACACAAAAAAGCATATTTCAAAATCCCACTCCCCAATAATTCCTGTTTCAGTCCAATTACCACCTCTAACTTACCTTCTGGATGAATTATGGTTCAGTTTAGTACAGGCAGTTTGGAGATTCCTCTTCCCTATCGTCACCAGTTTATACGCCTCGTCTGCCGATGTCACATTGATACACTTCAGACCTTTAATGTATGGAGAACCGTTCTGGTCTTCACTCAATTTCAAACATGGTCGTCGGGCGTTCTTTTTCTTTGGTGTAGGTTCCAGGAGATCGTATATCTGTTCGTTATAAATTTCAGCGAAGCTGACCCAGACAGAAAAGCGTATCTTTCCCTGATCCTCAACGCTCACCTTGGCATCCTCTCGCACCCTATCCCCTAGTTCCTCAAACAGGTCACTGTCAGTATCCATAGAGTCTGAAAAGGAATGGGAAATATTTGTTACTTAATATGCTGCAACTTCTTTAAACAAAGCCTCCAGGGGACTTCCCTTGATTTTCTGAAATTTTGAAAATTTAGATATATTTCTATATTTGTACCACCTCCATGATCCATCACATTTCCAGTGGGTTTAACATTTATCCCCTTCATTTTTTGGGAGAAAGCTAAATTACACACCAAATAGTTTTGGTCATTTCACCAATCCATTCTTGTTACACATTATCGTTATGTTCCTAGAATGGCATGTACATGGATCAAGTTTTTTAACACTGGTCCTGAGTTTTTGCACACTGCTTGCTGCTCACTTAAAGGGAACTAACACACTACAGAGTAACAAGGGGAGGTTAATGTACCTTTCTTTTCCATGCCAGAGATACTGGAACTCTCGGAGCAGGTTGTGGTGTTGGTCATGACGGACACGTCCGAGGCATCGTCCCCTAGGAGGCTCATCACGTCCATATCCTAGAGACACAACAGTTACAAATGTAGACTTCAGAAGAGATGAACATGAGAAAATGTTGGCTTTAGCTGACAAAAAGGTACACTACACAATACAGGAGTCAAAATAAGCACTGGCTCTTGGACCTGAAACGAACTTTTACTGAGCTATACTTTAAGCAATGAATAATGTATTGTACAACATAATGCAATACATATTGTATTGCGGGAACTGAAACAAATTATCACCAAAATATAAATATTGAAATGATATAAAGAGAGTATGATCTTGTTTATATTTGTAATTTGTCATTAAAAAATTGGAATTGCTATGTAAACAAGTGTTACTTACATCATCACAACTGAGTTTCATCACTTTCTCCTTGATCCTGCGTTCCATGAGCTCCTGTTCAGGTGTCAGCCTCACTACGTTAGTGAACATGGTGGGTTTCAGACTCATACCCTCACAATGTTTCCCGCTGATACTGTTAAACAGGACATCAAGTGCCCTGGGCAGGACACCCGCATCTTTGGGATTTCCTGGGGGAAAACAGTAAAATTAGTAAACAAAGGTATGTCAGATTTATCATTAACAATCAGATCACTTCCAAAATTTAAATTTTGTCAAAATGGACCTAAGATTTATGACCCTTGATGCTTATGTAGCCCTTGTGATAGTGAACAAGTATCATATAGTATGTGAAGTTTGATGATATAAGCTTTAATAGTTTATAAAGTTATGGCCAAGATTCAAGTTTTTCATGACAAGAACACCACTGACGACACCTGAGTGACAATACCTCAACCTTTTTCTTTTGAAATACAGACAAGCTAAAGGGCACATTTGTTTACAGGGATATATTTCAAGATTTAAGAAATGTAACAAATTGAGGCAAACAGAATCCTGATAAGTAAAATTTAAGCATTTACCCTGAATTGTGTATGTTTTTCCAGAGCTTGTAACACCATACGAGAACACAAGGCAGTTTTGTCCATCAATGAAATCCTTCACAAGTCCCAACATGGTTGAATTGAAGAACTCCTTCTGTGAGGTGTTCTCATTGAAGATATGAGAGAAGGTGTACTTCATGTGTGTCTTCCCCATCCCTCGGGCAGTGTTCTTGTAGTAATGGGAATCCTTGGGAGCATGTGTAGTTACAATCTGGTCACTCCCTACTGTTAAACAGTTCTAGAAGTATACAGAAGAAAACAATTATTAAAGAAAAATACCTTAAATATACTTTTTCAATGGAAACAAAGCTGAACAAAAAAAAGGAATTAGTAGGACAACACTGTCTTTTTACAGCTTTTTTTTTTTATCCCTCTATAAATTTACAAGAACATTTAAACTTAAAATTTACACCATAAAATAAATATTAAAACAATTTTGTTTTTTACCATTGACTCCTTTTACAGATAGTTTCCCCCTAGCCAAAAAACTGACCTTTCCCCCAATTTTCCAAATGAACTAGCTTTTTTTCTCAACAAAAATAAATCATGAAATTTAATGAAATTAAGGTAAAAAAAAAGAAAAAAAGTGTATGATCACTATGATATCATATTAGATACACTCAAACATGACACAAGAATGACAGTAACGGAGTTAATTGACCAATCATTTTCTCTCATTATTACAGGAATCAGGACTTAACCCTTTCCCTCATATAGACTCATTTTGACGCACTCAATAGGTATCACATAAAGCCTGATCCAGTGGTAGACAAACTTTTTAGACAGGTGTCCCTTGGGCATATTCTAGCAAAATCAGGGACACCTCACTATTTAAAATGCTGAATTCCAGGAGATCCTTATAAAATTTTGATGTCCTTGGGACCCCGGGACACTGTTAGTATCGACCCCTGTGATCTGCAGAAAACCACAGTTAAACCTTACAAAATTTAATTACAAAATCCTCATTTCCTGACCACTGAGGAGCAGCGAACAGCATAAAACCTGATCAGCCTGCGAGGATCTGGTTTTATGCTGTTCGCATAGGTCTTTTCATGGTATCCTCTATTAGTGAAAGGGTTAAAATGGCATTACATAAAAGATTATTATAATTGACAAATACAGACAGTGGTCCAAAAAAGGAAAATTCCAAAACTGGTGAAATGCTTCTTTGACATGTTAAAATTTGCATGTGTATACAGTTGGGCTTAATGCACATTTGCTTAATGCAAATCACAAACCTGATTTTCACTTCTATTCAATTCATCATCTGAGAAGGGTCTTATCCGGAGGAATACCTTCATGTGCTCTGACACTGGCTTATCAATACTAGGACGACTGAAGTCACCTGAAAATAGATAACCAGTTTTAATGGTATTTCATGTTCATAAGAATATCAAAACATTGCTTCAGTCCGAGACAAAATTTCAGGTTCTGAACTTTAAATTTCTAGGAAATTAATATATTTGTAGGAATTTTGACAAACTTTGAGTGCTACACTAAACAAGTGCTACATTCGAATGAATGCCCTTCCCCCGCAGGGGGCCTTAGACCTTGGGGGTCAAGGTCACCTGGCAAGTAGAGCTCATCAAGGTGCATCTGAGAAGTTTGGAGGCTCTTGATGGAGGGACTTCTGTTTTATGGTCAAGGTCAAAGTTTTGTGACCCCCCCCCATCCATCCATCGATAAAGGGGCATAAAAAGTTACAAACAGCAATAACAAGGCTTAGCAAAAGGGGTAGCGTTCTTCTGGTACATTAAACAGATTCATGGCATGCTAAAACCCTTTCCTAAAATATAATAAAGTTTTTTTAGAATTCTGGTTCAACCTTTTAAATAACCCATAGTCTGATAGTGATTCATTCAGATTTAATTCCTTACCTAATAGCTTCCTCTTTAAGTTGGGTACTTGGAACATCTGATCGTCTTCATTCTCTTCTTCATTTTTACAATCATCCATTTCAAATGGGATGATATCTGCAGTTATGCGTGAATTCCCTGCTCTCCCTGCCATATTAGCAGCTATTAAAAAAAATATAAAAAAATTGACATATTACAAAGTTACAACACAATAAAATGGCATCAGACAAAACTTTTTCTCCTCCTTTATCATGGGTGGTTCATAGGCACCTTCCCCTCCAAAGAATTCTTTACATTTATGCAGTTTTCCCCAAACTGTGTGTTACTCCAGGATTTTTCTTTCCCCCAAAACATCCCCAATGAAAACAAAGATGATATCCCCCCCCAAAAAAATATAATATATAAAGGCCTCTTTCCCAACATCTGAAAAACTTGCCTGTCTGGATGCAGTGTCAAGCACCAAATGAAATGGCTCTTATTCTAAGTTATGACTGAAAGTGATACCTATTTGTCAAATTTGGTCTTTTGCCTAAAAGTAAAACATATTTTTCAACTTTAAACAGAAAATGTTTATGACATAAGGTGACAAAGTTCTGTGATATTTCATCAAATGTTAAGTGTTAAACAGCAAGTCTTGCTGTCAGTCTGGCCAATGCAGAGACTGCTTCATGCATGTGTTTACATGTGCATTTGTGTATATTTTAGTTATAGCAGTCAATTTGACAAGTCTCTTAAAGGCCCATTACTTTCTAAAACAATACAATTTTCATGAAAAAAAAAAACAAATAAATAAAAATGACATAATTATTGTAGACTAACACAAATGGTAAATAATGTGCAAACATCTGATTTAAAATAACAGTTAAACACATTAAAAATGTTGATCAAATTACGCAATTTGGTATTTTGGATAGATGTCAAAATACTCACATTATTTACATTACCAAAGACATTCTGAAATCAGAAATTATCTGAATTAGAAGAACCACCGTCAAATCACAATATGTTTATCTGCTACATCATCAATTTATACTCATAATTCCTTAATGACGACAAACAGAAGGTCTATGTGAAACATAAGAAAACCGATGAAGAAATGGAAGTAGGTATTTTTGTAAACAACTGAATGATCCTAAGTAAAATATTCTTTGTTATTTATGAATAGAACTTATTAGAAGTAATGTTGTCGGGCCACAATTAACATCTTTTTCACTTGTAGTGCTCCTACCTACCCATCAAAATGGCCCCTACTCAATTTTAAAGAGTTGATTTTTTTTCCCACATATTTTTGTGTCCATTCAATAAAAGGGCACTTTCGGCTTTATTTTTATCATTTAAAAAAAAACCTACCTACCTATCCCTGGAATTAAGGATCAAAGCACTACAAACAATTTTTTTTTTTTAAAGTTTATCAGCAAATTACTAACCTTTAAGAATATGATGTCCATTTAATTGATTGTCAAAACAAAAGGCATAGAATAATGTCGTTTTTAAGGGTTGTTTTACAAAGAATATAGACTTGTTCGGCAGAAGAAAATCAATGCATGGAGAAATATGCAATATCAAAATGCTGCATTCCTGGTACATTTTTTTGGTGAAAAAAGTATGATTCATGAATGAAAAAGTGGCTCCTTATTTGCAGCTTTTGGTGCTTATCCTGGCTCATAGAAAATTTACAAAAATTCAAAGAAAAACTGCCTAACCTCTGTGGTCTGCATGAGGAATCTAAATATTACACACTGTATAATCCACTGCAGTACGGCCCTGCAGTACTGGGTTTTACACATCAGAGAAGTGAACAATTTTAAGTTTAAAACAGGAGTTTATTCAGTCATGATTCAGGAGTGCAAACACTTTTGTATTTTCAAATTATATGTATATATCAGAACTGTTTTGTTAAGCATTTAATTAATTCATATTAGGACTATGTGAATTCTTAAAGCATGTTCTCTTTGACGTGTAACCAGCCTGTTTGTTGGGTTTAACGTCGCACCG
>CM037794.1:30976294-31026294 GCA_021229015.1 Solen grandis
TGAATATAAATAGATCACTTTCATGACATTTTAACCGTCAAAATATCTAGATTTAATCTAATATAAAGGTTCATTCACTATGAGTAGAAGATTTAACTAATGATAATGGTGAAACTTTTCTAAATGTATAATTTTAGAAATAGATGATGGGACAGATTTCTAGTCAGATTTTGATACATAAAAGTCAAAATAATTCTTTTTATTTACAAACACTGTTCAAAATTCAGAATAATTTTTTTTAACAAACACTGTACTAGTACTCAGTACCCAAACTGTAATGATATCATTGACAGTGCAGAAACTTTTTTACCAGTACTATGTGGTATGTCACAGCCAGTATTGAACCCGATACTTCCTGATTCCAGGGAGGATGCTCTCACCACTTGGCCACCAGGACTGGTAGTAATTGCTATTTTCCCCAGAATTTCTCTATCTCCAAACTCAAGAAAATGATATTTTAAAATCCCAAAATATAGTATTTTCAAGAAAAAAGGCCTATACATACATTTGAGACATTAACGTCAGCAGTTTCAATCTGAAACCCTCATTGTTTTAAACAGATACGCAAGTTCGTAATATGAACCAGGAAGTAAATAACATCCTAAAACAAATACACGTTCGCATAGATTTATCATAAAGTAGATTATAGCACACAAAATATGAAATGAACATGGTCTATTCAAACATAGACTTTATCGAAAGAAACAGCTCTTTCGGTCACAACTTTTTACGGCTTTCCACAAACCAGCGGAAAACGTACAGGGTTTGTTATGTTTACTCTTCTTATTATTATTTTTCTTCCAATCTGTTTAATATGTTGCCAATGTCCAAGCAACATGAAAAAGTGTAGCCACAAAAAGCTTTAAATTCCTAAATTCAATTATGTTTAATTTTCATTGATGCCAAATGGTATCATACCATAGTCTAAAGCATGTTACCATGGTGAGGCAGCCCTACCAGGTGTATCTGTCTCATGTAGACAGAAGTCCCAAAATGACTGAAATATTGTCAGGACATAAAACCCAAACAAACAAACAAAGATAATTACATTCAGTGAGATCCAGCTTTTCATTGGTTTAAGATGGTGGAACATCACAGTGGTGTATCCATCAGGGTTCACATGTCACTTACTCCTACTTTTAAAGTCCTGGACTCATGCTCTTAAAATACTCAAGGCTCAAATTTGAGTATCATTCTCAAAATTTTTTTGAAACTAATGAGCATAGTTTGAGTCTGAGAATGAAAATCATACTTGAGTCCCATTTTCATTTTCGAGAACATTGTGTCTAGACTCCACATTTAGGGTTTCCTGAAGAGATCCTGTAGGACTTTAACTTTGACATGGACTCCTTAAGAGAACCATGTACTATAGACCATTTTACTCCGAAAAGAGACGTAAACCTGTGTAAATTGACTAGTACTTCCCAATCCCCTTGAATCTACATGCAGGTGTATAAATTCACACATTGTTTAACGGGAAAAGAACATAAATTTAAATTTTTTCCCCAGTCACTGATTGGTCAATTTAAATCAGTGAGTTATACTGTGTATTGATGTTCCTCTGGTGAAATGGTTATAAACCATTACAATAAGTACATTAAAGTGTACAATAAGTACATTAAAGTGTACAATAAGTACATTAAAGTGTACAATAAGTACATGAAAGTGTACATACCTCCTTCATGTGGATCGGTTAACTTGCTGTGCTGTGTGAAGGGGTAAGCTACAACACAAGAAAAACACCGGTGTTATGTACTTCATGAGTATAAAGTGCAAGGGTGAATAAAAACAAAACAATTCATTATGACTTTTATGTGTATACATGTAAAAATATAATTATATAATTATGGAAACTAGGTAGATTCTACAGTCAAAACCTTAATTGAGGTCACATCTGATCTCCGAATATAAAGGCCAGTGACTGGACATCTGGCACTGATCTGAAAGAGGATTTAACCTCTAGTAACAGCCACCTCCTAACAAAGGCAAGTGATTGGACATCTGGCACTGACCTGAAAGAGGATCTAACCTCCAGTAACAGCCACCTCCTAACAAAGGCCAGTGACTGGACATCTGGCACTGATCTGAAAGAGGATCTAACCTCCAGTAACAGCCACCTCCTAACAAAGGCCAGTGACTGGACATCTGGCACTGATCTGAAAGAGGATACAAAGGCCAGTGACTGGACATCTGGCACTGATCTGAAAGAGGATCTAACCTCCAGTAACAGCCACCTCCTAACAAAGGCCAGTGATTGGACATCTGGCACTGATCTGAAAGAGGATCTAACCTCCAGTAACAGCCACCTCCTAACAAAGGCCAGTGATGGACATCGGCACTGACTGAAAGGTACCAACGCTGCAAGGATCTAACCTCCAGTAACAGCCACCTCCTAACAAAGGCCAGTGATTGGACATCTGGCACTGATCTGAAAGAGGATCTAACCTCCAGTAACAGCCACCTCCTATTAAAGGTTAGTTTTCAGTTTTCCCTGAGTAACATTTTTTCACAGGTTTTACTGTAACATAATAATGAGATCTAGAGGGGCAACTGAACCCTTCACCTAACCCCCTAAGAAATTGGTCAAACTGGATTTCCACTATTCAAACCTTGATCCAGAGAGGATTTGTTTCACCAGGCCTTATCATGAAACACACACAATTATAGAGATTCTTTACACGATCTAAAACACAAAACAAAAATATGTGAACATAAAAAGCACAAAAAAACTTTAAGAGTTCTAACATGAGTATCCTTACATCCGCTCCATTATCAAGCATGGTATATGAATGTAGGACATGCACACAGCATCATAACAACCTTATGCACTTATCAATATCAGTATTTGGCCCTATCAAAGTATGGTAAGATGAGGTGCACACAACTCAAAGCAAAATTAAGCGTTTAACTCATGGACGTTTTGTAGACTCTCCATCAAGGGTAAAATTATTGTAAAGCAAATTTATATACAGTAAAGTGCAGGTAAAGTGTGCATTCATGTCTAGTGTCCACCCTAATTTAAATTGGCATGTCTATTACCCTCTTGGGGGAAAAACATAAAATCATAGATCAAGGGAAAAGTGGAAAACTGACCGTTATATGTGTGTAGAAATGTATTTTATTTTTTCAGAGATTATTTTTTTTAAATTTATAGTCAATCCATGAAACTTGGATAATTGGCCTTTATTTGGAGGGATTAATTCTTTTATTGGATCAATCTTCATTCTGAATATATATATGTAGGGCAACATCCTTACAACAAAAATATTGTAACTGAATTACTGATACTAACAGTTGTTCACAAAACCAAAATTCAAAATACAAAAAAGTAGAATATGAATTAAACCCGTGGGGCTTGTTTCATTAATCTCTTTAAAAGCTGCTATTATCTTCTAGTTTTCAGTTTATTTCATTCAGAGAGTTAGAGATTCTCTAATTATGAGTGGGTCCTAGCAAATTTAAGGTTATTGTAAGAATAGAAAAAGCTTACAGAATTAATTAAGTCTCACAGATACTCATTGAGTAGTTACCCCATCAATTTTAAACAAAATTAGGTAATCGTCCATTTTTAATAGAGTATGTACAGTCAAACCTATCTTAATTGGTCAGTCAAGGAAACAAGACAATGTGACAGTATAACAGAGGTGGTCACTAAATACAGGTGGTCACTAAATACAGGTGGTCACTAAATACAGGTGGTCACTAAGACAGGTTCAACTGTATACCCATTACGCAAATGAATGTACAATGCTGATCTGTTCCTCTGAAATTTTAAAGCAAATGAAATTACCCTGGATTGAAAGTCAGGCATCATCCTTTTCCAAGAATTGTTTATGACCTTCCAGGACACAAAGTACTGGTCCAACCCAGTAACTATCGAGAGGGATTAGTTAAGGTTGTAAGAACTTGTTTCCCAATCAAAGTAAAAAGAAATAAGTTAAAACTCAGTCTCTGTTTACTGGTAGGGCAAAATCTCACATGAATCGGACGTGTGTCAAAGTTTGTGTTCTATGATTTATGAACAGTCTGTAAATATCTGCGTATCCACAAACAAACCTGCTTTATCGCTTTACACAATCCATTCACTCTCTTTAGAATAACGCATACAGTATGAAGACACAGGCAGTCAGCGAGCACCGACACACATTAAGTGGGTGTCAAGATCAATTATATTTTTCTAAGTATTTTAGAACAACCTATAACAAGACATACATAACATGTAATAATGCTTACATATAACCCTGTATATATATATATATATATATATATATATATATATATATTGAGCATGCTAATTATAGCTGATAACATCACTCATCTTTTCAAACAATATAAACATTGTCAACAAAGGCCAGAACTCCCATGAACATTCTTTATACACAGAGACACTTGACTTAGCATTACAAGTTGGTTAAGTAAAATGTTTTCACACAGAGTCTCCAGCTTACAGAACACACAAGGCTATTATTAACTGTAAAACATGATAAGAACAATGAATGTATAAGTCACTCTACATACAGTTTCTTGTATATCTGTAACTCTCTTAATTCTGTCCCTGCAAGATTTTTAATTTCCTTAACAAAAATCAATGTTTTTTCTAATTGAAAACTGCTTCAAAACCTCTCTATACTCAACACCTAATCCAGTTCAAATTAACCCTTTACCTCTTGTAGCCATGTTTTGATGTCTTGGCAAACAGAGCAGTTTCAGATCAGACCCCTCCTTCCAGTCTGATCAGGGTCTCCTCTGTTCGCTTATACAATATTGTATCAGATTATGTATCAGAGATCAGATACTACACAGCCTGCATGGCAAAGAAACATCCATTGTTTCATATACATATTACAGGTCAGTAAATAAATATCAATCAAGCCATAAATTTGTGATGAATATTCATGAGGTAAATGGTTAAATAATTCCCATCTCCATCAGTACAAAACCTGACCAGACAGCAAGTGACTCCCAAAAATACCAGGAACCGACCAGACAGCAAGTGACTCCCAAAAATACCAGGACCCGACCAGACAGTAAGTGACTTGCTGTCTGGTCGGCTCCTGGTATTTTTGGGAGTCACTTGCTGTCTGGTCGGTTCCTGGTATTTTGGGGAGTTTGGGATATAATACTGAATAGAATATAATACTGAATAGAATATAATACTGAGCAGAACATAATACTGACACTGTCCATGTCAGGGTATACACCAGATCAGACAGGGATTAGTGTTCCAGCTGAACAGGGTTTTACTTAACTCATTTTCACATCAATTCTAAAAAGTGCAATAGCTGGAGAAAAGATATATCCATGTATAACATAATCCATTAAATCTCTGACTCTCTCACATGGCCAATTTATCACAATCAGTTCAAAAGTACACATTTCATTGTCTATTTAGACTGCATATAATTCACAGGTGTATGCATTATTGATTATATTGCGTTTTTTGCTATCAGTTGTCCATGTTAAACTTAAGCTATTAATAAAAGGGATGAAATCATAATTATATTTCTCCATGAATATTCATGAGGTTAAGGGTTAATCTATGAGTATCACAAGCCTAGAGCAACTACTAAATACAATGCTTTAGACCATCTAATGCATTCTAAACACTTACATCTGGGTAAAACACTCTTATTTAAAATGACAAAAAAAAGGTTATATCGCTATTTCATCTTTAAAACAATATGGCATACAGCAGTGTTGACTCACTGGTGTAAAATGATAATTACTTGTTTCCTGTTCCTATCATATCACATTAGGTGCAAACAGACTTTGTATTTTTAGGGTGAAGTCAAATGGATACAGTACAATACAGTACAAGCAATAACCAGGTCTAAATGTATCTTAATAATAGTCGCCACTTATCTGGTGATGAGGATATTAAAATAAACCTCAGTCTGACTCCTTCAATTAACTCTAACTGTTGCTTTTTTTGTTGTTGTTTTTGTGTTTTTTTTGTGAATGAACATTTTCTTATTCCTGTTCTAAGGAAGCAGTGGGTCAGGGAACCATCCCACTGTCTACCTTACAAAGAGTTCATACATGTATATATATTAAATCTCACAGCACCATACATGTAAGATAATTAACAAAACAAAACAGAAAATACATATATTATCATGTAAATAATGAAGCTTTTTTTAGAATCAAAGGATAACAAAATGAATTCTTGAATTTCATCTTATAGAATATGATAATATAAATAAAAGAAGAAAGTAAACATAAGAGGAAACAAGAGCTGTCAGAGGACAGCACGCTCGACTATTCAAAATGCTTGTTGGTAAATCAAATGAAATCTATTTCGATTCTTGCCCTTCACATACCCTGTACATGATAATAGTCAAAAATGATATACATTGATAGTCGGATACCCCTTAATATTTTTATGATGTCTAAATCAATCCCATGCCTAGTTACTGAGACATAAGCAAAATAACACTATGCATGCAAAACTTTAACCAAAAATCCAAGTTAGAAAAGGGCCATTATTTGCATTAGTCCAAAGTTATCCTCCTTAGTTTTCTGATGCCCTTGAAGACACTTCTTAACTTTCTAGTCAATTCCACAAGCAATTTCTGAGATATAAGCTGAATAGTTGCTTGAATGCAAAGTTTAACCAAAATTCTAAGTTAAAAGGGGGTCATAATGTTTAATATATTCCATCAAGTGTTATCTTCCTTTATAGTATGATACCCCTAAACATATTAACCCTTTCCCTCATAGAGGACACCATGAAAAGACCTATGCGAACAACATAAAACCAGATCAGCCTGCGAGTAACTCGCAGGCTGATCAGGTTTTATGTTGTTCGCTGCTCCTCAGTGGTATGGAAATGAGGATTTTGTAATTAAATTTGGTAAGGTTTAACTGTGGTTTTCTGCAGATCAGGCTTTATGTGGTACCTATTGAGTGCGTCAAAATGAGTCTATATGAGGGAAAGGGTTAAAGATGTTTCAAATCAATCCCATGCCTGGACTCTGAGACATAAGCATGAAAGTACCTTGCATGCAAAACTTAACCAAAATTTCTAAGGTAAAAAAGGGGCCATAACTTGTAATATATTTCATCAAAAGTTATCTACCTTGATAGTATGATACTCCTAAACATATTAAAGATGTTTCAAATCAAATGCATGCCTGGATACTGAGATATAAGCATGAAAGTAACTTGCATGCAAAACTTTAACCAAACTTTCTAAGTTAAAAAGGGGCCATAATTTGTAACATATTCCATCAACAGTTATCTACCATGAAAGTATGATACCCCTAAACATATTAAAGATGTTTCAAATCAATCCCATGCCTGGATACTGAGATATTAGCATGAAAGTAACTTGCATGCAAAACTTTAACCAAAATTTCTAAGTTGAAAAGGGGCCATAATTTGTAACATTTATGATTATCTATCAAGAGTTTTCTACCATGAAAGTATGATACCCCTAAACAAATAAAAGATGTTTCAAATCAATCACATGCCTGGATACTGAGATATTAGCATGAAAGTAACTTGCATGCAAAACTTTAACCAAAATTTCTAAGTTAAAAAGGGGCCATAATTTGTAACATATTCCATCAAGAGTTATCTACCATGAAAGTATGATACCCCTAAACATATTAAAGTTGTTTCAAATCAATTGCATGCCTGGATACTGAGATATGTGCATGAGAGTATCTTGCATGCAAAACTTTAACCAAAATTTCTAAGTTGAAAAGGGGCCATAATTCCATCAAGAGTTATCTACCTTGGTTGTCTGATGCCCCTAAACATATTCATAAACTTTCAAGTCAATACCATGAATGCTTATGGAGATACAAACTAGATAGAAGCTTGCACGCAAAACTTTAACCAAATTTTCTATTGCATGCAAAACTTTAACCAAAATTTCTAAGTTGAAAAGGGGCTATAATTCATATTAAATTCAGTCAAGAGTTATCTACCTTGTTTGTCTGATGCCCCTAAACATATTTATAAACTTTCAAGTCAATACCATAAATGGTTATTGATATATAAGGTTGATAGTAACTTGCACGCAAATCTTTAACCAAAAGCTGCAACGCCAACGCCGGCGCAAGGGCGACTACAATAGCTCTCATATTCTTCGAATAGTCGAGCTAAAAAAAAAGTGCATTTGGTCTCTCCCTCAGATGATTTTTTATTACAATTCTATGATATGAATTTAACAGATACTTTTTTATCAATAAATCTTATATAACCTACTCACCTCAGGATTCAAGTATACTATTTCATTCTTAATGCATTATTCTTGTGTCAATATTGGGTTATATTTCTCCCATTGTTTTTTTAATTTATCAGAACAGTCATTTTTGAGGCCGAACCATAGAGTGATTCAAACAACCCTTTTAATCTGTATATTAGAATTTCTAAGCTTAAGATTTGCTGGAAGCACTTGGTTGAATTAATGTAATATTTCATTTCAAGTAAAACATATTGATCAGCAAAAGATATATCATTACCAATATTAAAAATAAATCTCTGTTCTGTAAAATTAAGATCTATGTTATTGGATGATAGCCAGGTTTTAAATGAACGTATTATAGCCTGTGTATGGGGACATGACCAGAGTCTGTGTATCAGTGTTACTTCCTTGTGACAGTAAAAACAAAATGATCTTTAACATGTATAAGATGTAAATATTTGTTAGTAGGCAGTATTTTGTGATTAACCCTTTCCCTCATATAGACTCATTTTGACGCACTCAATAGGTACCACATAAAGCCTGATCTGCAGAAAGCCAAACTTAAACCTTACCAAATTTAATTATAAAGTCCTCATTTCCAGACCACTGAGGAGCAGCGAACAGCATAAAACCTGATCAGCCTGCGAGTTACTCGCAGGCTGATCTGGTTTTATGCTGTTCGCCTAGGTCTTTTCATGGTTTCCTCTATGAGGGAAAGGGTTAAATCTAACTTGCAACCATTTTAAAACTGATGATATAGAAGACTGAAAAGGGGCCAGATATATATCTTGTCATGTGTTTTCATCAATGTTACAGAGCATGGTCCATTTTTTTATTGATGTTTGTTAACAGGTTGTGATTTAATATAAAGATATTTTGATCCCTTTTTATCTTTAGTAAACTCTTTAATATGAAGTGGTATGATGGTTTTGTAGCTTTTTGCTTAATTTTTTTAAGTCCTTTAGAATTAATAAGCTCTTTTAATGCTGTTATATTCAAGAAAGTTTACTTTTACTTCAAACACATTTCTGAACATTTCATAATTGTAAACATGGCCATTTTCATTGACACAATCATTGATATACATAACCCCCATTTCATATAGTTTATTGTGAGATATTTTCTCCCTCCCTATCTTAATATTAGGGTTACAGTGGAGTATCATCCTCTTCAACATTTCCTGTGGACTCAAACTGCTTTTGAATCAAAATGTGGGCTTTAAGAATGTCTTTCCAAAAACTTGTTATCTGATTAATTATCATTGTTGGGTATGACTGTCCCAATTACTCATCAACTTGTTCACGTTAATTGTTTGTTTAGTGATACTTTGCCACTGTCCATCTGTTAGAAAAAGTCTTCTTACCTACAATCCTTTTAGACTATGCTTAAAAGCTTCAATATTGATCATTTTTAACCCTTTTTCTTGGTACCTTTTTGACAAGTATTGTTTGTTTAATTCTAGCTGGTCCCTCCAATAAAAAGTTGAAAAACAATTCATTTAATGTTTTAATAATGTTAATATCAGGGTTAAGAAATGATATAAAAAGGTGGTTTAAAGGTGATATGAGTAGGATTTTTATCACTGTAATTTTTCCTAAAGGATTTAGTTACCTACATTTCCAAATTAATGATTTTATTTGGCTAATTTTATCCTTGTAATTTAATAGCATCATTTCTTCTAAATTGAGATGGAAAGTAATTCCTAATAATTTAAATTTATTATATATATTACCCCAAGAGAGCTTCCATTTTGTTTTGAGTCTGTACTAAATTTTTTGACACTAATCCATATTACTTGTGTTTTTTTTCAAAATTAACATTTAATCCTGAAATTTTTGCAACATATAATAGCTCATTTTATGTCATACGCAACGATGCTTTTAACCCATCAAGTAAAACTGATATATCATCTGCCAATCGTGATACCTTAAATTCATTTCCATTTATCATAATTCCCTTAATTGCTTTATTGTTTTTTTATTTTTATTGAAAGTATTTCTACACAAAGAAGGAAATGATGGAACTGTTAATAGGGCTGGGATTATGGACAACTTTTTAAAAATATTTAAATCAGCATACGACTATGGTTGTTTGGTAATGTGACTGGTTCCTGATGTATATAATCAAAATATTGACTTGAAATATATGAGCTAACATATTGTGTAGTTTGGTTTAGTTCTAGTATGCAGCTAGGATATTTGAAAGTTATTTTCACTAAAACCTATTACATACCAAACCGCACACCCTGGATCCTATCTGCCCTCATATATTGTCAGTCATCAGTGATTTTATTTGGATTAATTTACCACCTTTTACAGGTGATTACCCCTAGCCAAAAACTGGCATTTTTCCTAAAATAATCACCTTTTTCCCAATTAAATAAAAAGATTAAATTTTCTTGAAAGAAATAGATCAAGGAATTTTGATAAAATATGTGCTGTTCTTATAATTTAAATGTTAATTTGAAACTTTTTGGACATTACCTATAATTAGATGATTTTATTGTTAATTTGAAACAATTTCATTATCTTATGATTTCCTAATTTTCCATTTATAATTATAATGCTAATTCTCCCAATAAGAAAGCCATAGGTATTAATCTAAAACAAAATCACTGGTCATTATCAAGGGGAAGGAATCAGTTGCTTGTACCACATATCAATCAAGGCAGTGAATACACTAAGAACAATACATTTCAGCCCATGTCAAATACTGAACATAACAAATTGTTTTAGACTGGTTGGCTGGTTGTATTTACCAAAAGACCATAGTTATAGTTATATATCCTACATAATCTTTTGTCAGAGAATGCAGATTCAAAAGGTCATGAATCTAGCCATAAGACCCTGTACCTGCGCATAGCTCAGTGGTAGAGTGTCCGCTTTGCGTTGGGAGATCTGGGGTTCGAATCCCAGCTGGTGCACTTCCTCTGGTGACCACGTCAAACCAAAGATGTATAAAATTGGTAACTGATGCACCCTTGCCTGGCACTTTGCAAAATGAGGTTGCTATGGAAACTCTGAATATTCAGTACTGGTTCTTATTGACCCAGAAATTTGTCTCCTGTTTATCGGTGCTATACACTGGATACATAAAATAACCAAGGGGTCTATTCACAAAATTAGCTAGAGAATCCCACCCAGACACCCTTATATCCACCTACTGTCTCTTCTGATGCCATCTCTTCAGCAAAACCAGGACCCATCCATGGGAAATTCTTAACCATTAAGTCTAAAGTATGGCCATAATAATCAGAAAATGATTGTGAGCCATAACAATAAAAGACTTGACTATTTGAGTTTACCGTCGCTTTGACAGTATTTCAGTCATATAGTGATGTCCAGCTAATTAAAGGTGGAGGAAGACCCCGAATGCACGGAGGCATCCGGGTAGAACCATCAACCTATCACAAGCCAGCTGGAAGGCTTCCTCACATGAAAATCCAAATAACCCTGCCGGGATTCAAACCCACACGGTGAGGGGCTGAGTGAGTGTTAAAGTCAGCAACTAATTCACCCTCTCGGCCACGGAGGCCCCTCTACAATAAAAGAAGCAAGAATAAGAACCTGAATGTGAAATCTCTAAAGATCATGGTTCAGACATTGACTCCAAATCTCAAGTCTACACCCAGGACAACAAGTATGACATGGTCCAACATATGACAGCCCTCAATACAGCTTTAAACTAATTAAAGAGAAGCTACACTCAGTCTCATTAAAATCATATCCTGAGTTGCACTCCTCTACTATCCGCAATTAGGATCTGACGACATCGCATTAGGGGTCACATCAGATTGACCTTTTAAGTAATTTATATGCATAAACAAGTGCTTGATTTTAAACAAATAGCACGTTTCTAACTGACTTCGGTAAAACATTTGTCACAGGGTGAGAAAAATGTGCAGCTTGACCGGGACTCGAACCTGGGGCCTTTTGCTTACAGGGCGAATGATCTACCGAATGAGCTATCGGTCTACTGAATGGGCTACCCAGCCACTTAGACATCTTTCTACCCTATTGTGAGATTGATGCGGTAACTTCCCCCTGATATATCGAACGATTCTGTAGCCGCCAATTTTCATTGGCTTATACAAAGGTCAATCTGTGATGACCCTCTATACATGTGGTCAGATCCAGTTAGCATACTGAATCTGATTTTAATGAGATTGAGCTACACTCTATCTACTAAGACAGTAAGTTTTGTTCCACTAATCACCAACATGTTGAAGTGGTATATTATTCAGATGATAGCTTTACACTAAATGGCTTCAACTATATTTCTCTCTTTCTTGATCACTCTCTGCCTCTCTCAATGTTTGTAATCTAATCATGATTTCTTTATATATATCCTTCAGGCATCTTCTTAAGGTTATTAGAAATGTTGATTTATATTGTTATTCAGACCTGTTTCATTTGTGTATTGAAATTATTCCATTTCATATTTTCATAACAAATTTTATTCACACAACTTTTCTTATTAAATATCTTCATAAGTATGACTGTTTAGTTTAGGACAATTACAATGTCTGACACCTTTGATTAACCCTTTACCTCAAAAAGTCTTTTTTTTTTTTTTTATTGGCATGAACCACATTTGGCTATTGCCAGGGGTACTCCACTGGATGAAGTAAATATAGACCATTATCGAACATCTAGATTAAAAAATTACGGACAACTGAATAAAATAACAAGCATTCTAAAAGTATTGCTTAGGCAATACTTAGTCCCCTACCGACAAATAGAAAACTAAGAACCCCCACCCCTCCTCACGCTGCAACTCAAACCTGATCTGTAACTCACGCTGGTAGACTCACATACCAAATATTAGATCAATATTTGGCATTATCTACTAGCGTTTTGATTAGAAAAAAAGTCTGGAAAACTGCTGTTTTAAAGAAATTTTCTAAATCCAAGGCCCGTTATTTTGTTAAAAACCAGTGGACCAGAATGAAACTCATCTTGATCTGTAACTCATGGTGGTAGACTCACATACGAAATATTTGATCAATATCTGCAAGCGTTTAGAAAAAAAGTCTGGAAAACATGTGTGTGACTGACGGACAGACAGAGTGCAAACCTAGTCCCCTTTGGCGATGCCGGTAAGGGACTAATAGATGTTATCCGGAATCAGCAAATGTAGGTTTTTCCCATCTAATCCAGGGGTACAAACCAACTTTTCCCGTTATAGCTTCACGGTACACTACTATTCACAATAGAATAATGCAACATCACGAAGTTGTAACTGTTAAAGTTTGTTTGTACCCCCCCCCCCCCACCCCCGGATTAGCTGGGAAATTCCCAAATATTCTTAATTCCAGAGTAAATCTTTTACAGACCAGTAGTCAAAGTAATTATTGACCACAGGATAAAGTAATTACAGACCAATGGATTAAGTTATCACAGACCATAGGATTAAGTAATTACAGACCACTGGATAAAGTAATTCCAGACCACTAGATAAATAATTCCTTTTTTCTACTAGTTACCACACATAGTGAGTTGACCTCGCCACCAATTTTGCTTCAATTGTTAACAGAAAAATAAGGCCACACTATATCCTGATTTATGACTAACTCTAACAAACACATTCATCTTTATTTTCAACTCCTTTTTCTTCCTCCTCCTACATGATGTAGCTCTTTTATACCAGTCTAATCATTACATCAAGATATGAGATAAAAAAAAAAAAAGTAAATGTCATCCATTTCAATCTCAAGACCTATACAATAATGGTTTACTACAGTCAGAAACTGTGAACCAATTGATTGTATGCTCTTATATTCTCATGAACATCATCATATGTCTGTTGATCATTTTCCATTGTTAACATTTAAACTTTATTTTTTTTACATCAATTATGAAACAAGTTCTTACAACTTAAATAAATATTCTCGATCGCTTAGTTGACAGCGTATGTGGTCATTATTGTGGCAGGAAACTGGAGTACACGGAGAAAACTCACGTGTCTGGACCGGCGACCATCATACCCTCTCATGTATGTCACCCAGGATCAAACCCTGGTCGCATTACTGAGAAACAAAGTGTGTTACCACTACGCTATCCAGGCACCCCAAATTGTTTACATTTAAGGCATTGTTTATTTTACTAATCCAGATAATTACAATCTACTGGGGATAGGATATTAAGTGTTTACTTTATTTCAAAGTCATAGAAAAAAATACTTTTACAAGTGAGTGACAGAGGTACCAGAAAGTAAATATAATTCTCTATGACGTAGTGAGAAAAAATATAGAACAGTATTTATAAACCAGTATTTTGCTTATTTGCATGCAATTTTATTACTGGTTTTTATATTTTAAATATTTCAACTGTTAGACAAGATCTGACCTGACACTGAAAGTGAAGATTGATTTTTTTCAAGTTATTCCATTGGGAAACAATCCAAAATATCAATATCTCACACTCTGTCAGTGACTAATACCAGTTTATATAAATCATATTTTAATATCAAAGTAAGGGATTCACTATAGCTACTACTGTTTTTGGTACTTGAGTAACAGTACTGAGAACTGAATCAAACTTTTGTGTATTAAATTATTGAGTGTTCAGATTAAATTGAATGAAAAAGCATTTCACTTTTTTTATCTGAGTATTAAAACTGTTATATCCCAAGAAATAAACCACATTTCTTAACTGAGACAACTTCAATATCAACTTCTATGAGACAAGGAGACCCCCCCCCCCACTACCCCCCTCATCAACTACCATTATAAACCTTCAGTATATAAGTGCAACAACAAGTACCTGTTCAATGACTACCTTCCAATTACCTAAATGATCTGTGTCAAGATAAAAGTTCACATTTCCTTCACTTCAATTCACTTACAACATATCCAACTTTCCACCACTGTCTTTCCTGAAAGTTTAGTTTTCGGCTTTGATGTTGACCTTCATTTATAAAATCTAAGTGGTATACATACATAAGAACATACACTAGGCCTGTACATATCACTGGTCTCTATCTCACAACACCCATCAACTTAATCCTGAGATGACGCTGATTTGTTAAGGACATTCATAATGACACTCAAGAATCGTGATCAATCACGGTCAACTTATAGAACAATGATACTTCACTGACTTTCACTTTCATTCATAACGAATGTGTGACCTAGATTATGGATACACACAATAAATGTACATGCATTCGAATTAAACAATGGAATCAAATCTTTTACAAAAAAATAAACCCTGTTACAGGAAATAGTTTACATTGTGACTGTTTTGTATTACTTCCGATTGGTATATATTATGTAAATAAATGTGATGAAAATGTATACACTTGTATATTAACTATTTACAGGATATGACAGAGTTCCCACTAGAATTCTAGATTAGAATAGTTACCATAAGTTTCAATAATTACAGGATTAAAAAAAAGACACTCATCAAAGTCAAATGAGCCTTAGATCGTACTAAAGTAATTTTCAGAAAACAGTGCCTGGTATCCAGATCTAGAAAATAAGAAATATTACTTCAGAATAATTTGGAGTCCTTTTTTTTCCAACTAAACCTCAAATTCAGTAGGAATTGAGTACCGGTATGGTATCTGAGTTTAAACCTGGGATTATGCTTAACCCTTTCCCTCATATAGACTCATTTTGATGCACTCAATAGGTACCACATAAAGCCTGATCTCCAGAAAACCACAGTTAAACCTTACCAAATTTAATTATAAAGTCCTCATTTCCAGACCACTGAGGAGCAGCGAACAGCATAAACCTGATCAGCCTGTGAGTTACTCGCAGGCTGATCTGGTTTTATGTTGTTCGCATAGGTCTTTTCATGGTTTCCTCTATGAGGGAAAAGGTTAAGTATTTGTGAGAACTGGAGACCAAAAAATATTGGCTCCAAATTTAGAGTTAGTGAGAACTCTCAATGATACTGCAAATGTAATATGATGGTTTTCACTTATAATAAGTTATATAATTCCCTGACAGACAAAAAACATTTATCATATAATGTAAGTTATAACAAAGATGTGAAGAAATGGTCATTGACTAAGACTGATTTTTAACTAAATAATATGTGTGTATTACATATATTAATACCAAATGCAACATCTGTGACTGTAACTAGAATGGATGGTTTCCCCATCACAAGCAATACTGTCACAGACAGTATTGAAACTATAATTAGACTCTAACCTTGGACCCCTAGCTTACAGAGGGTGTGCTCTATTGACTGAGCTACCAGACTACTTACACAAACCTCTCACCAATAAGAGTTACTTAACCCTTTCCCTCATAGAGGATACCATGATAAGACCTATGCGAACAGCATAAAACCAGATCAGCCTGCGAGTAACTCGCAGGCTGATCAGGTTTTATGCTGTTCGCTGCTCCTCAGTGGTCTGGAAATGAGGATTTTGTAATTAAATTTGGTAAGGTTTAACTGTGGTTTTCTGCAGATCAGGCTTTATGTGGTACCTATTGAGTGCGTCAAAATGAGTCTATATGAGGGACAGGGTTAAAAGCTGTTACATACCCTTACATATGTTCCTGTTGAAATCAAAAGCAGTATACATACTGGAGAGCAATACTGTAACAGACCCACTTTGAGCATCAAATGTAACCAAATGAGAAAAATGTGCAGCCTGACCTTCCCAACCACTAAGTTCTGGAAAAAAACAGGAAACTGAGAGTCAGAGTACCAGCTGTAAAATATTCAGTAATTAATTGTCATTTTACCTGAATTAGAAGACCTTTTCAATGCTCTTGATTTAGATTGTCGTTTCTTCAAGTCATATGAGCTGTTTGCTTTCTTTGGAGATGTCTTTTTGTTTCCAATACTTTTAGCTTTTATATTGGATGTTGAAGCCAGATCAAAAGGCTCTGAGATTTTCACTAGGTCATTGCTAACCATTTCATACTCCCCACTACATACTGAGACACTATCCTCACATGATCTTTCAGATGAAATGAGAGATGGCACTGAATCATAAATGGTAGCTTCAAACTCTTCATTTCTTGCTGCTGCTGCTGCTGCTGCAGGAGTTTTGTGGGCCTGGTTTCCCAACTTGAGAGATACTGAAGTATCCTCTGTGAAAGCCTGTCTATCAGTTGTATTGAACTTTCCACTGTCAGCAGCTACTGAAGACTCCTTTTTATGTTCATCTTTTCTAATTGCATGACTGTATCCGTCTTGGTCAGTTATGAAGTTAAACATGCCTTCATCAGCATTATCAACTGGCTCTGATTCAGCTGGATGTAAATCTTCAGGAAATGGCTTAGCAAAGGAATACACTTGATCCCGATGCAGTGCTTCGTCAAGTTCAGCACATGACTTGTCCCCAGTGTTCTCAATTACAGCAACTGTTTCTCCTATGCCTTGATGCAACTCATCGACTTTGTCTTCATCCACTCTAACATCCTGGGCCTTGTTTGATGCATTACCTTCAAATGACGCTTGAAATTCACTCATTTGCTTTTCAATATTGTCTTTCAGAGTAAAGAATTTATCTGCATCAATATCCTCCCCAGCAGTGTCTACATTTTTTGGACTCTTCGCCTTTTCAACAGTTCTATTTTTCTGTGCAGTATGAGCCACTTTTTCTGATTGAACTGTGAAATGTTTAACTCTTGCACCAGTTTTTTGCAAGACTGACAATCTTTCACCCATGTATGGCTGACTTATATCTTGTCCTATTTGTTCAACGTCGATGGTGCCAGTCGATATCGCGTCAAAATAAATGTCGTCCTCTTTATCCGACATTTTAAAAGATTCACAACTTAATACTGTCCCTCGCTTTTAATTCAATATTTTTTCATTTCAAAACATGTGTAAAATTACTCATTCCATCAGCAATATTATTCTCTATCCAAAATAAAGGAAGTCGTCTTGTTGTGAAAGTTGTTTATGTACAGTCCTCCATTTTGTATATCACGTGATTCAGAGTAATAACCTATCAAAGTACTGAATGGGTTTAGTCTGTCATGTGTTCCGGCTCATTAGTTTAATTCAAACATTCTTTTTTAATTTACGACGATTGGGAGACAAGTTCTTACAGCTAAAACTCATCACTCTCGACGGTTCCTTGATTCGACCAGGACTTTGCGCCAGGGACGGTCACGAAAAATCATGACCAAAAATCGCCACCAACGGAGATCGAACCTAAAACACTTTGATCTGATCAACTTTATACAGAAGTCGGGTATCTTACCACTGGACCACGATTATTATTATGTATGTTTTTGTTTGATTCCCATAGTTTTTGTTCCTTTTATATGTATGTCTTATAATTGTAATATTCAATATTTTGGAGGAAATAAAGATTCATAAATATGTCAAAGTGCTTTACGACTATTTTAAAAAGCTTAGGCCTATTTAGTATAGGCCTACGACGAACCGAACACCATAGACCAGAAATAAGCTAAAACAGGGTCTCTTAATACTTAATGTATATATAGAGACACTGGCTAAAGAAAAATGTCCAAAATATATATGAAATAATAATAACAACTAAGTCCCATTAAATCGATACTAAAATAGTTCCGTATTAAAGGTTTAATTATTAAGTAATAAAACAAATAAAATAAACCTTAATTAAACATGCAAAGCAACAGACTATATAAAGATCGGGTTCTAAATACATTTTAGAAAACTTTTCAGGAAAAGGTAAAAACTTTTTTTATTTTGTCAGTTTGAAATTTACTATTAAAATCTCTTAAATACTAAATTAAGTTAAATACTTCTTAAATACAGTTACATCGTAGATCAAGATTAACACACACACACACACACACACACACACAACAACAACAACAACAACAACAACAAATGTTAGGCCCTACTTAATAGGCCCCTACTTCTTCGCACTGAATACGCATTTGTTCAAATCTTCCTAAAAAGTTCATTAATCACCATTTTTACATCGATCTGTATTTTGTTTAACTACACAGTTCAATAACCTAGTAAGGTGAGAAATATAATCATTTTGAACTTTTTCGCAAAATTGATGAATGCATTCTTTCGCATTAACAATTAAAAAAAAAATAATTATATTTTGAAATAAAAGCAAAATAAAAGATGCTAGATAATAACATTTTTAGTTGTTTTCTGTAAAATATGATTTTGAGTAAAAATGTCGCTTAAAACCTTTTCGCTTGAAATCACCCTCTGATGTGCTGCTCCGGACAGACATTTCTTGGTGTTGACAAGACATTCAACCTATGTAAGATGCATGTGATGATGACTTTGTTTAAACAATTGATAGTCAAAAGCGACAAGCCAGATGAACCACATATTTTCATTGGACCAATGTTTATACATGACAAGAGTGACTACGAGACGTGTAGTCATTTCTCTCACCTTCTCCGACTGAAACTGGGGACTAACATGGCCAAACTTGTAATTGGGACAGACGAGGAACAGGCTATATTGGTCAAAGCCATCACGACTAAATTTCCTGACGTAAGTCACGGTCTGTGCACCCAACATTTGAAGGATAACGTAAGACATGCAGCACCTGACTGACAATGGTATCTCTTTGACAGACAGACAGACAAGAAATAATGGACAGAATTCTTGGGATGACGGACTGCTAACGCGACAGATGACGCATCTTTTGACATACAGGGCGACCAAATTTATGAGCAATGTTCAAATTTCTCCAGTAAATTTGCACAGTACTGCAATAAGCGACTTCGACTGAATCTTCGCCACAAGGTCAATTTGCCAATGAGAGAAGGTATCATTCCAACTGACAGGACAATACAAATAACTCTGAGTCCATTAACCATGTACTGAAACAGACAGTAAACTGGGAAACTAAATCACTGCCAGAGTTTATTCACAAGACGAGTTGTGATCGGTCAGTACCAGGAACTTTTAAGTGCCCTTCTCTTATCGGGCAAATATCGCCTGGCAAGTTCCCATAAGCACTTTGAGTTTCAAAGACAACATGGATTGACATGACAGAAGTACTTTTGACCAAGAAGATTTTTCAAATTTGTGCTGCGGTTACAGTCGTGAACTACAAATCTCTCAGCCCCTCACCGCTGTGGGTTCGAATCCCGGTAGGGACTTCGGATTTTTCATGTGAGGAAGCCTTCCAGCTGGCTTGCGGTAGGTCGGTGGTTCTACCCGGGTTCCTCTGTGTACTCGGGGTCTTCCTCCACCTGTAATTAGCTGGACGTCGCTATATGATTGAAATACTATCGCAGCGACGGTAAACCCCAATACATCAATACATCATCATCAAATTTGTACTATATACATATAAGGAAAACGGGCTCCGCCCCCTGGCAGCCATGTTTTTTAACAGATCAAAATAATTTGAACAATCTTGGTAGAGAGTGATCTTAAGAACATCTGTGCCAAAATACTTTGGAATCCAGCCAGTACTTTTGGTCAAGAAGATATTTCAAATTTATGTCAGAGAATGCCAAATTTGTGTATCTGTTTTGTTAGTCCATGTCATGTCACTACGTTATGTAATATAGTTCATACTGAGTGGTGTTCCACGATCGTCCTTTGTCCAGTTTTGTCGTGTCAAGAACCTGTCATAGTTGTTTGTTAGGCATGAATGATTAAATGAAAGCGATTGGTCAGTTTATTTTACCCCCGCGCATTTTGCCGCACCCTGAAAGTAATATTTCTTCACATCACTCTAGCACTTGAGTCTGTGTAGATCTGAACGAATTTTCATATTAGTTTGCTCTTATTATTGAGCTTAATTGTATCTTTTTTTGTATAAGGAGCGGATCTGGTAAATATGTTTTATTTATTCCTTTGTAACAAACTTATATTTTACGACTTATCAGATTGTATTTGTTTACTGTGTTTACTAGATTTAATATTGTTAAATATTAAATCAATCATTTCCAAATTATACTGTGTAAAGAATTAAGATCTACACCAATATGTAATTAACTAAAGTTGATTATCTGTGTAGTATATCTATCGTTATATAGTTATATGAATATGTAACATTAAGTAATTGTTGTTATCTCTTTATAGGTTTTCTTTCTATGTCAACAATATTCATCCGTCGAATATTTAAATATATCGGATACCCGATTGTGTGTGTTCTGTCATTATTCATTAACATGACCCCATACTACATTTATACTATATACATATAAGGAAAACGGGCTCAGGCCCCTGCATAAAACCACCGATGGCGACTTTTGGGAACGCACCGAAAATTGCTTAAATGGCGCAAAAACGTACTGTTTTAGCCTATTGACAAAAATGCAATTTTTGCCCCGAGGATATTGGGGCGTAAAATTGCGATGGTTTCCAATTGTTCTAGTCCTAACTAGCATAAAACCACCGATGCCGACTTTGGGAACGCACCGAAAAGTGCTTAAATGGCGCACAAACGTACTGTTTTAGCCTATTGACAAAAATGCAATTTTTGCCCCGGGGATGTTGGGGCGGATGTTAGGGCGTGAAATTGCGATGGTTTCCAATTGTACTAGCCCCTGGTGGCCATGTTTTTCAACGGATCAGAATAATTTGAACAATCTTAGTAGAGAGTTACTGATGAAACATCAGTGTCAAATAACTTTGAAATCTTGCCAGTAGTTTTGGAGGACTTGACTATTTGAGTTTACCGTCGCTTCGACAGTTTTTCAGTCATATAGTGATGTCCAGCTAATTACAGGTGAAGGAAGACCCCAAATACATGGAGGCATCTGGGTAGAACCACCGACCTACCGCAAAGTTTTGGAGGAGAAGATTTTCAAAATTTTCTTATGTTTTTTTCTTTCTGTTGCCATGGCAACCAGGGTTCTGCATGGAATCAAATTCTTTGAACAACTATGAAAGCGCTTCAACCAAGGAACATTCCTGTGAAGTTTCTTTAAAATTGGCCCAGTGGTTTATAGGAGGAGATGTTGTTTAAGTTAAATGTTGACGACGGACGACAAACGCCAGTCACTCATCAATCACAATAGCTCACCTTGTGTACGTTGTGCTCAGGTGAGCTAAACAAGAGGGCCATGAGAAATATTGCCTTCATTGTCTTTTATAACACTGTCATACTGAAGACAAAATCCATGCAAAATAACAGCAAAATAATCATAATTCCACACAAAAACTGTACCTGTGGTACAAATTTTGATGGTTATAGCTATAAAATCAAGTGACCCCTGGGGCAGGGCCAATTTTGACCCAAGAGCCATGATTTGAACAAACTTGGTAGATGTCTATAAGGCCATGTAACACACCAAATATCTAAACTCCTGGTATTGTGGTTTCTGACAAGAAGATTTTTCTAGTTTTTCCTATATAAGCCTATGAAAAAGCAAGTGACCTCTTGGGTGGGGCCAGTTTTGACCCTAGGGCCATGATTTGAACAAACTTGGTAGATGTCCATAAGGCCATGTTACACACAAAATATCTTAACTCAGGGCCTTGTGGTTTTTGAGGAGAAGATTTTTCTGTGTTTTTTTTTCTATACATCTAGTTTTATCAAGTGACCCCTGGGGCGGAGCCAATTTTGACCCCTGCAGGGCCATTATTTGAACACTTGATCCACTAGACAATGCTACACACCAAATATCTAAACTCCAGGCCTTGTGGTTTCTGAGAAGATTTTTCTAGTTCTTTTCCTATATAAGCCTATGTAAAATCAAGTGACCTCTAGGGCGGGGCCAATTTTGACCCCAGGGCCATGATTTGAACATACTTGGTGGATGTCCATAAGGCAGTGTTACACACCATATATCTAAACTCCAGGTCTTGTGGTTTTAAAGAAAGATTTTTCTATTTTTTTCCTATATAAGCCTATGTAAAATCAAGTGGCCCCTGGGGCGGGGCCAATTTTAACCCAAAGGTCATGATTTGAACAAACTTGGTAGAGATCCACTACACAATGCTACACACTAAATATCTAAGCTCTAGGCCTTGTAGTTTTGCAGAAGAAGATTTTCAAAGTTTGCATTTTTAAAATCTATTTTTAACTCCTGTGACCTACTTTTTCAACCAATCAAAATAATTTGAACAACTTTGATAGAGGACATCATAAGGATGATTCCTGTGAAGTTTGGTCAAAATTCAATTAGCTGTTTAGGAGGAGATGTTGTTTAAAGGAAATTGTTGACGTCTGACGCACGCACGGAAGCACGCACGGACGCATGCACGGACGACAGATGCCGGACAAAAGGTGATCACAATAGCTCACCATGAGCACGTTGTGCTCAGGTGAGCTAAAACCAATGTTGACGATATGTCATATTTAAAGGCATACGTGCACAATGCACTTATTTTTTATATAGACAAAGAAAGAAAATTAAAACTAGCCATGATAATTTTCTAAAACTTTACATGATCATAGAAAATTACACTAGAAAAAAATTTATAGGGAAAAAAAATGGGATGAAAGTTTCAAATTGTGTGTTATCTGCCCCTAAATGTGAGTTTCTGCTCTTTTATGTCATTTTCAAAGACAGAAAGCTCAGAATGAAGCCTATAAATTCCTTATTGTAATGCAAAGTTTAAGACAATTCTATTCAATAGATTTTTCACTATTCTTCAGTAAATAAGCATACTGCGTTTTACTTGAATTCTATATATTCCCGTATGCGGCTATAGGATAAAATCTGTTGCAAAGAATTTCTAAAACTTTTAGACAGTGACAGAGTATACAGTACCAAACATCAAATTGAAATTAAACAAAGTGTTGCTAGCCCAAAATATTGAGTTATCTGCCCTTGAAAATGACTAATTGAAAATGACTAAAAAGAGTAAAAAAAAAATACACATCATTTTCAGGGGCAGATAACTAAAAAATTAGAATAATGACCCCCATTTTCCCCCCATTAATTTGTTTCTAGTGAAATTTTCTATATCATACAAAGTTTTAGAAAATTATCATGGCTAGTACCGTCCCAAGTGGCTGAATAGTTAGAGAGTATGCCTCGGGAGTGGGAGGTCGTGGGTTTGACCCCCAGCTGCGACATACCAAAGTCGTGAAAAATGGTTCTGTTTTAGCTCCCTTGCTTGGCGCTCAGCATATAAGGGTAGTTGCAGGACTGGTTGGCCCGGTGTCCGAATAATGCGACTAGTATCATGGCTAGTACCGTCCCAAGTGGCTGAATAGTTAGAGAGTATGCCTCGGGAGTGGGAGGTCGTGGGTTTGACCCCCAGCTGCGACATACCAAAGTCGTGAAAAATGGTTCTGTTTTAGCTCCCTTGCTTGGCGCTCAGCATATAAGGGTAGTTGCAGGACTGGTTGGCCCGGTGTCCGAATAATGCGACTAGGTGTGGTATCACGCCACATGTCTACGGCATGATACTACAGAGTGGCAGCACTATATCTGTCTCAAGAAGACATCATCTCCAGATAACGTCCCACCAGTTAAACCCAACAAACAATCATGGCTAGTTTTAATCTTTCTTCTTTGTCTATACAGAAAATAACTGCATTGTGCACGTATGCCTTTAACTTACAAGAGGCTTTGTATAGAAGTCAAGTTAGTCCATATAGCATATTTAAATTAAATGTCAATTATATGCGAAAAAGCGTAATCAGGAAAAAGAAAACTACATGTATGTTTAAAAGCCAACATAGCCTGTGTATCAAATAGGCTACACCCTTTACCTTATTTATCTTTGTTATACATAAGCTACAGCATTTAGCATATTTAAACATTAAAATGATATTTTAATAAATTGTTTAACCTCTTCATTACAAAAGCCAATTTACCTTAAAAAGGCTATAATTGTTAGAAGAAATGGAGGCAATTTTACCTTTAATTTGAAATGAAAAAAAAAAGCTGACATAAAAATGCTGTTACTGAAGATTCAGCCTCTTAAAATTTAGAAGGCTATGTTAATAAGCTGATTTAAACTATTTTTTTAAAAAGCGTTTTGTTTTATAAGACAATGTAACCAATTAATCCTATTGTATTTAAAATGACCAAAAATGCTGACTGGTATAAATGCCTAGTGTTACGCAACACCACATTATGCCTTTCTGATGTTGATGTGCGTGGACGTTAAAAATGTTTCAAATAAACCCCATGTCTGGTGACTGAGATAAAAGCATTAAATTCCTTGCATGCAAAACTTTAACCAAAATTTGTAAGTTAAAAAGGGACCATAATTTGTATTAAATTCAGTCAAAAGTCTGATGCCCTTGAACATATCCATATCAAGTCAATACCAGGATTGGTTATTGAGATATAAGCTTGAAAGTACCTTAAATTTTAACCAAAGGCTGCAATGCCAATGCCGACACCGACGCAAGGGTGACCGCAATAGCTCTCATATTCTTTGAATAGCTGAGCTAGAAATATTAATTATATGATTATGACATTTGAACATGTGAATTATTCCAGCATCGGAATGAGTTACCGGGTTAGCTCAGTGCTTTTTTTTATATAACACATCAGCAGAATGGGTCGTTGAAAAATAATATTCATAACCATTTTTTCTTCTTCAGCAACTCAATAAAACAGACATGAGTGTATTTAAAATTTAAATATGACATGAAACAGTTGTATGTGTCAACGTCACAGTAAGTGCAAAGAAGAATTCTTTAAGCCATGCTGCTCTCCATCCAATTGTTGCAAAATTTGTGCCTCATCATAGTTTTAAAATTTCTAATAAAGAATAACAGAAAACTGATCAAAACCCCAAGGAGTCTCATTGATTAAACAATTACGGTAGAGAGCCATGAGGCGAATATTTGTGATAAACGAAATAAATTTCACCTTGAGCATGTTGTGCACTTGTAAGCTAAAAGAACAAAGTTACAGAAAAATGCTTTTTATCATCTATTGTCAATACTGAAATAGGATATATCAGATTTGAATATTTTCTTCTAATTATTAATTTTCTGTAGTTGCTTATGAATTCCTTTCTATCTATGCATATTATTTCATTATTAGAAGTAAAAGTCATTTAAGAAGTAAACATAATTTTGGATGTCTATATGAATTGTTATATAGAAACACGAATTTGATATTATATACTCTAAAAGGATCCCAGCTCAGATTAATATTGTATACTGTTTTCACTAGGCTTTAGGGAATAAATTTTTACCATTTTTGAATAAGGAGGAGTAATCTGAAGAATGTTTATTTTATCATTACTTAAATTCTAATGTTTTGGGTCTTCTTTGCAATATAGATAGAACACCTTTTTAATCTGATACATTATCCAAAACTTAAAGACTAAAAAGTTTATCATATAGTTCTTGTCGATCGTCCCCTACAGTTCAGCCTGAGAACAAAATGTCCTCAGTTGACGTGTGTCGCCACGAGGAGGCACTGTATAGGGCTTGACCATGGAGAGGCTATATACTGGCAGGGGAGACTAATGCTCCCTTTTCACCAGAAACTGGCTAGCCAGCGGTGGAGGCTGAAGCACACCACACCAGACGCGTCACATGGCCCATTTTGACACACACACAATTGCTAAGAAACTGGGGGACGTTATCAATTGAAATTGATATCTGTGAACCCCAAACACAGAGAACTCTTGAACTTTTATTTCTGAACAATTGTGTGCCACTTTTTCAGACATTGACAGGTCTATGAATGAGCTGAAGAGAAACATGCATCATGATTAGGAAACACACACAAAAAGAAAAATGCAAAATGAAAAAAAAAAAAAAAAAAAAAAAAAAAAATTTAAAAAAAAAGTTAAAAAAAAAGAATTTGGAAAATGAAAGAATTTTGAAAAAAAAAAAATTAAAAAGAATGTAAAAAAAAAAGAATCTGGAAAAATACAAAGTAAAAACAAAGAATCTGGAAAAATATAAAGTAAAAAAGGATTTGGAAATTGAAAGAATTTTGAAAAAAAAAAAAAAAAAAGTAAAAAGAAAAGAATCTGGGAAAATATAAAGTAAAAAAGAATTTGGAAAATGAAAGAATTTTGAAAAAAAAAAAATATATATATGAGAATATAATTACATTCTAATTTTACCCTACCACATACGTTGCATGATAGAGTGAGTAACATTAACTATTTCAGTAACTACGTAAGAAGACCCAAAAGTTATGATAATATAATTACACTCGAACAAATTTTGACCCACCTCATAAGTTGCAAGAAACAGGGAGTGAAATTCACTATTTCATTAACTACATATGAAGACCCTAAACTTATGAGATATAAATGCACATGAATAAATTTTGCCATACTATTAACCACAATAACTACGTATGAAAAATTTGAACTTATGAGAATATAATTAGATTTGAAAATTTTTTGCCCCACGTCATAAATTGTAAGATACAGCCAGTGAGCTGGACTATTTCAGTAATACATATGAAGACCCTAAACATTTGGAATATTGTTTAGTTTGTTGTGAGATACAGTACTGCGTACTGCTACTATCCCCATCATCAGGTGGGTGCCATATTCATCGGATGTTTCGGCGCAAACCCACAACATCCTCCTATGGTGCGCCGACCAGGGTGATCAAATCCTGGCCTGGAGATAGTATGCGTCTGCTACCTCTGTCTCATCTGCCAAAGCTTGCCTGTCTACTATCTTCTGTGGCCACCAATCCACTGCTCCTCTCTCTTTCGCCAAATCCACAGTGAGGCACTTTCAGTCTCTCTAGCAATAGCAGATATGGCTCTTTTCCTGGATTGTCCAGTGATCCCTATCCTACTGAATGCTCGCCACATTGACTGTGCCGGGAATCCCCTGCAGCCCACTTCCACAGGGAAACACCATGACTTCCAGCCTCGTTCTTTGCAACTGTCGGTGAGGGCCTGGTATTTTGCAAGCTTTCGTTCGAAGCTCTCCTCAACTCTTTCCTCCCACGGTACTGTGAGTTCAACCATGATGATTTGTTTGGTTGCAGATGACCACAATACCATGTCTGGCCTCTGGTTTGTCACCAATATTTCCTGTGGGAACTTGAGTTGTTTCTTCAGGTCTGCCTCCAGCTTCCAGTCGCTGGCCGTGCCTAGGATTCCACTGGCATTCTTAGCCCCTCTTCCCTCTTGTCCTGCTCTGACAAAGGAAATGAATGACGGGCCCTTGCTGACCGTCTTCTGAGCACGTCTTGCCTGGTCTAGATGTTCTGCGATGGATGATAGAACCTTGTCGTGGCGCCATCTGTATCTGCCATCAGCCAAGGCTGTCCTGCACGAACTAAGTACATGCTCCAGGTTTGCTGGTCTGCCACATAGCTTACAGTCAGGACTCACGGACAGCCCCCAAGTCATGAGATTTGTTGGGCTTGGGAGCACATCGTAGACAGATTTCAGCAGGAAACTTAGTCTGTCGCCTTCCATTGTCCAGATGTCACTCCATGTTAGATTTCTTTGCTGTATCCCCTCCCAGTTGAGCCATTTTCCCTGCTTCCTGAGGGTTACAACTTTGGCAAGCCTGTTTTCTTCTTCCATCCGGCGGACCTCCTCCTGCACCATCGTACGTCTTTCCTTCTCACTGGCTTTGCTCCAACGTGAGCGTGTGACGTAGCCGAAACCCAACCTGCCCTGAGCGACATTTCCAACAATGTCACTGTGCCGAAGACGTGCCTCTGCATCATTCACAGCCTTTTCAGCCCTCCACTTTCTTCCGGTCTTGACCTGTATGCCTGCCTCCCGGACCTTCTCATCCCCACTGTCACGTAGCATGATGACCTGGCGGGCCTTTGTGGCCTTGTATTCTTCTGTCAGAGCCTTAAGTGGCACCTGCAACTTGCTCCCTGTGCAATACAAGCCTAGACTTGAAAAGCTCTTGGGCACGCTCATCCACCTTCGAAGAAAGGAATTAATGGTCCTTTCCATTGCTTCCACTGTTGATAATGGGACACTGTAGACCATGAGAGGCCACAGCAGGCGTGGTAGGATGCCGTGCTGGTAGATCCAGGCTTTGAACTTTCCTGGTAGTCCACACTTGTCGACTTGCTTTAACCAGTCTTCCATCTGGTTTGATGTGTCTTGTATGCTCTGCGTGTCATTAAGTGAGTCTCGGAACCACCTCCCTAGACATTTTATTGGCTGCTCCTTGACAGTGGGTATAACCTGCCCATTGACCCTGAATCTGGCACTCTCTTGCATCTTGCCTTTCCTCAAAACCATGCTCCTCGACTTCTCAGGTTTGAACTTCATTCTTGCCCACTTGATGATTTCACCAATATCCTGCAGCATCCATCTTCCTTCCACATAGGACTTTGCTGTTATGGTCATGTCGTCCATAAAAGCCCTTGTTGGTGGCTGGACAGTCCCTGAAGCCATCTTTGGTCCCCTGGAGGTTTTCTCTGCCGACTTCACAATCAGATTCATTGCAGCGGAGAACAACACAACAGAAATTGTGCACCCTGTCACAATTCCTATTTCCAGTTTGTGCCAGTCCGTGGTCATGTCCCTTGTAGAGAATCGTAATGTGAAGCCATCAAAGTAATGCTGCAGCATCTGACGAAACCTTTCGGGCACATGATACAACTGCAAAGTCTTTTGTATCAGTTGGTACGGGACTGAGCCGTAAGCGTTGGCCAAGTCGAGCCAGATTACAGCAATGTCCCCTTTGTTTTCCCGTGCCTCCTTGATAATTTGGGTGATGACACTGGTATGCTCTATGCACCCTGACACACCTGGTACTCCTCCTTTCTGTACAGCTGTATCGATGTACTTGTTTTTCAGCAGATATGAGGTCATTCTTCTGGAAAGGACCGCCAGGAAGATCTTTCCTTCCACGTTGAGTAGAGAAATGGTCCTAAATTGGCTATGGTTCACAGAATCCTCCTCTTTGGGAATAAAACATCCTTCTGCCTTCATCCATTCCCTACAAAGTTCTCCCTTCCTCCATATGACCTTCATAAGCTTCGACAGGTGGAGCAAAATCTTGGGGCAGTTCTTATACACTTTGTATGGAACTCCATTTGGCCCTGGTGCTGAAGATGCTCTGGCTTTCTTCACTATGTCACTTACTTCCTTCAACCTTGGTTCTGCGCAATCAAACTCTTCCACAGGTTCATCAGGTTTGAGTAACTTCTCACATTCACCCAATTCTTCATGACGGTTTCCATCACTGTGCATGCCTTTGATGTATTGGTCCGCTTCTTCTTTTGTGCAATGGAGCTCGCCTGTCTTCTTTTCTTCAAGCAAGCGCTTCACAAATTGGAAGGGATTCTTGGTGAATTGGGTTCTCTTTCGCTGTCTCTCATGCCTTTTCCTGCGCATATTCTCAGCCCGCCGAAGATTCTGTATCTCCTTTCTTAGGCTGTTCCTGAGCTGTGCCAGGGCTTGCTTTTCACTCTCATCTGCACACCTGTAACTGGCTTTCAAGAGTGTAAGATCTCCCCTGAGCTTGGAAATTTTCATCACTCTCCTATTTTCGCCAACCTTTTTCTTCTCCCTCACTTTTTCTAAACCAAACCGTTCTTTTCCAAAATTGTAGATAATCTCAGACATGGTATGCAGTTTTCTATCAGCCTTCCCTACCAGAACAGTCTCCATCATCAAGTCCAACTCCTCATCAAAGGTCTTCCACTTTCCTTTCTCTGCGCTAGCGGGCCACTTCACTTTCTCTTTTCTTGCTGATGATTCATTCACAGCTCTGTCGGTTGTCAACTCTGTTCTCTCGATGCTCACCTCTCCCTCATCTGAATCTTGGAGGCTCTGGACACTGTGGTGTTCTTCCTGATCCAGCTCCTCCTCCGTCTCACCAAGTTGCCTTGCGCGTTGCTCCAGATTTAAGATTGGAGGGCATCCCATCTTTGTGCGATGAATCTTCAGTCCTACCTCATTCTTCAACATCTTCCCGCAACTGCATGTTCTCAACCAGTCCGTGTTCTGTCTCGTTGTCGGTTGTTCAGGCGTGTTCGATTCCATTTGGCTTGTAGGTCGATCATCCTCCCCCGCTCTCGCACGACCTTGGGGGTATCTTTCTTCTTGTCGTTCTGTAGCTTTTTTGGGGTTTCCTCTCACGAAGAATGTAGGATGACTTGCTAGGCCAATCTACCCCAGCGCTAGTCTTTCCCAGCTGTCACCTGTCTCTCCACGGTGTCACCGCACTATTCGCCGTTGTCAGTTGGTCTTTCCAAACAGTCACTGGATTACCAGAAGATGTAGTTGTGAGATACAGTACTGCGTACTGCTACTATCCCCATCATCAGGTGGGTGCCATATTCATCGGATGTTTCGGCGCAAACCCACAACATCCTCCTATGGTGCGCCGACCAGGGTGATCAAATCCTGGCCTGGAGATAGTATGCGTCTGCTACCTCTGTCTCATCTGCCAAAGCTTGCCTGTCTACTATCTTCTGTGGCCACCAATCCACTGCTCCTCTCTCTTTCGCCAAATCCACAGTGAGGCACTTTCAGTCTCTCTAGCAATAGCAGATATGGCTCTTTTCCTGGATTGTCCAGTGATCCCTATCCTACTGAATGCTCGCCACATTGACTGTGCCGGGAATCCCCTGCAGCCCACTTCCACAGGGAAACACCATGACTTCCAGCCTCGTTCTTTGCAACTGTCGGTGAGGGCCTGGTATTTTGCAAGCTTTCGTTCGAAGCTCTCCTCAACTCTTTCCTCCCACGGTACTGTGAGTTCAACCATGATGATTTGTTTGGTTGCAGATGACCACAATACCATGTCTGGCCTCTGGTTTGTCACCAATATTTCCTGTGGGAACTTGAGTTGTTTCTTCAGGTCTGCCTCCAGCTTCCAGTCGCTGGCCGTGCCTAGGATTCCACTGGCACTCTTAGCCCCTCTTCCCTCTTGTCCTGCTCTGACAAAGGAAATGAATGACGGGCCCTTGCTGACCGTCTTCTGAGCACGTCTTGCCTGGTCTAGATGTTCTGCGATGGATGATAGAACCTTGTCGTGGCGCCATCTGTATCTGCCATCAGCCAAGGCTGTCCTGCACGAACTAAGTACATGCTCCAGGTTTGCTGGTCTGCCACATAGCTTACAGTCAGGACTCACGGACAGCCCCCAAGTCATGAGATTTGTTGGGCTTGGGAGCACATCGTAGACAGATTTCAGCAGGAAACTTAGTCTGTCGCCTTCCATTGTCCAGATGTCACTCCATGTTAGATTTCTTTGCTGTATCCCCTCCCAGTTGAGCCATTTTCCCTGCTTCCTGAGGGTTACAACTTTGGCAAGCCTATTTTCTTCTTCCATCCGGCGGACCTCCTCCTGCACCATCGTACGTCTTTCCTTCTCACTGGCTTTGCTCCAACGTGAGCGTGTGACGTAGCCGAAACCCAACCTGCCCTGAGCGACATTTCCAACAATGTCACTGTGCCGAAGACGTGCCTCTGCATCATTCACAGCCTTTTCAGCCCTCCACTTTCTTCCGGTCTTGACCTGTATGCCTGCCTCCCGGACCTTCTCATCCCCACTGTCACGTAGCATGATGACCTGGCGGGCCTTTGTGGCCTTGTATTCTTCTGTCAGAGCCTTAAGTGGCACCTGCAACTTGCTCCCTGTGCAATACAAGCCTAGACTTGAAAAGCTCTTGGGCACGCTCATCCACCTTCGAAGAAAGGAATTAATGGTCCTTTCCATTGCTTCCACTGTTGATAATGGGACACTGTAGACCATGAGAGGCCACAGCAGGCGTGGTAGGATGCCGTGCTGGTAGATCCAGGCTTTGAACTTTCCTGGTAGTCCACACTTGTCGACTTGCTTTAACCAGTCTTCCATCTGGTTTGATGTGTCTTGTATGCTCTGCGTGTCATTAAGTGAGTCTCGGAACCACCTCCCTAGACATTTTATTGGCTGCTCCTTGACAGTGGGTATAACCTGCCCATTGACCCTGAATCTGGCACTCTCTTGCATCTTGCCTTTCCTCAAAACCATGCTCCTCGACTTCTCAGGTTTGAACTTCATTCTTGCCCACTTGATGATTTCACCAATATCCTGCAGCATCCATCTTCCTTCCACATAGGACTTTGCTGTTATGGTCATGTCGTCCATAAAAGCCCTTGTTGGTGGCTGGACAGTCCCTGAAGCCATCTTTGGTCCCCTGGAGGTTTTCTCTGCCGACTTCACAATCAGATAACACTTGAACAAATTTTGACCCAACACATAAGTTGCAAGAAACAGGGAGTGACATTCACTATTTCATTAACTACGTATGAAGGCCCTAAACTTATGAGAATATAAAAACATGTGAATAAATTTTCCAAATTAAAAAAAAGAAGTCCAACAGAAAAAACATAACAGGGTGAACGCCGACGCTAACATCGACGACGCAAGATGACGATAGCTCATCATTTTTAATTTTTTTTTTCAAAAATAAAATGAGCTTATAATGATATGTAACGGCGTTGGTAGTAAAAGAAGAGGAAGATGACAATGAATAGTTGTAGCAGTAGTAGTCGTTGAAAGTGAAAGAATTACATGATGGATGATGGTATAAAAAAAAGCAGCAGTAGTATTAAGTTTAAAGTACTACCTGATCACTTATCTGACCTGGATCCAAGTCTTTCTTTCGAATTGAACCCAGCATGCCATCGTTGATGAAGCTACATCAAAGCCTGCACCCGTCACTAGCAGCGTCCCACGGGGAAGTATCTTTAGCCTGGCCTTATTTTTTTGCCTTCATCAATGATTTACCACTGCACGTAAATCCAGTTCTAGGGATCTGGAGATCAGCCCTGAATCTGACTCCTTCTTCTGCAAAAAGATCTATTTAACCTGGCGAAATGAGAGAATAAATGGGGTATGTCCTTTCACCTTGAAAAATGCACCATTTTACGCGTCCACCGCTAGATTCACCTATGACTTCAAAGGCTACAATTTGGATCCTGTACATAGGAGTGCACTGCGTCAACTTGTGATGTAGATGTTTCCCTGCAAGTGATCGCTGACGCGTCCTGCACAAGTTTAAGGCTCACTCTGTAACAATGGTGAAATGCATAGTTCCATGACCCACCTGTTAGCATATCTTAACAATAGATTATACAGTTAGATTTTGTCCAAAAAAAACACGATGATAATAAAGGAACACATGTCATTGGTTTTGGCCAAACCTATTTGTATTCAAATAAAAGTAAGGGTCAGGGAATTATTAATTGGAATGAAAGCCAGTGCTGCAAGTGATGATCGTGATAGTTTATCACCTTTCCCCCTATGTTTACTTGTTTTATTATGGAGATTGACCGTCGACACAATGCTGTACAATTAGAGAGAGCTGCACGTGCTGCCTTCACACAGGTGAGGCATGTAAACACATGTCTATTATGATTAAGTGATAAAATCGTGTTTTAAATAGGTCAGTGACAAGTTATCTAAATAATATCTGAGTTTCGAATAATTAAATTGGTTAAAATTATATGCACGTATTGAAATGTAACAGGTGGTGGATATCTTTACATGTACCCGGTTACAGAAAAGAGGCTGTATGCATAAATGTAAGCCCCTCACCGCGTGGGTTCGAATCTCGGCAGGGTCATTCAGATTTTCATGTGAGGAAGCCTTCCAGCTTGCTTGCGGTAGGTCGGTGGTTCTACCCGGATGCCTCCGTACATTCGGGGTCTTCCTCCGCCTTTAATTAGCTGGACGTCGCTATATGACTGAAATATTGTCGAAGCGACGGTTAACTCAAATAGTCAAGTCTAATCAAGTCATAAATGTAAATTTTAGATTACTAGTATATTGTTTATTTATGTCTCATCTTTGTACAAACAATACATATAAGCATACATAATGAACAATTTAAAATGTAAAAAGCCACTCAAAATTGAGTTATAAGAGACAAGTAATATTTTCACAAAGAACATCATGTATACATGTATACATGACGAAACTAGAAACAGATGCTAATCTTTGTATAAAAACTAAATTACATAGGAAGCTGACAGTGTCACGCACTATTGTGCTTAATAAAAATTTGGGTCATTTCTGTCGAACAGTAAATGATATGATTAGCATTTACCTCTAGATTAAGGATAAAACAACACTAAATTAAATTTTAAAAAAATACATTACTTACATACAATATATAAAATATTCTGGTATTAAGAATATTGTTACAGGTTTTGGCACTTAATCTACTCAGAGTTTCATCAGATAGAAGAAAAGACAGTTTATCCGTTACAGACAATGTATTGAATGATGGATTGGTAGAGTTAGCTTTATCTATTAAAGGGATACGTAAATTGGCATATACGTTACAATGAAATAACACATGTCGTACATCGTTTTTAATTTTCAGCTGAATTAAATGTACAAAACGGACATAACCCATCACTTTCAACAAGATTTTCATATCGTCCCTTTTAATTTTAATCGGAGGTAATCCACATCTAAATTTGCTTAATGCAGACCTATGATTCGCGCCATGATTATTTTACAATAGTGTTCTTATTTATACTACGTTTTAAATTAATAATAATTTCTACGTTTGTTTCTCCCCCTACCAGATACACCCTGGGTTCTGTTTATTCGTTCAAGCCAATCATTATTATGCAAACTTATCATTTTTTCATGTACTTGCTTAACAATGGTGTTCTTAGACACAGTATTATTTAAATTCATGCATGCATTTAAATCACAATAAAACAGTTTGTCTTTCACAGACTAGGACTGGTATGATCTTTTTGTACTGATGTTCTCTGCCATGGTGCTATACGTTATATGTGTATTGCAGAATTTAGTCCAGTAACTGACCACGGAGTTCCGAGATATATTTATTAAGAAAGGTTTTTCAACTTATTTACTTATTTACTAAATGAATAAAATTAACATGAAAAATTCGTGGATAATAAAAAAATGATGTTAAAGAATGGAACCAGCTCTAAAGTATCATATTTTCAAATGAAAAAGTCAAATTATGTAATAATTACATGTAAACACAAAAAGGACCACTTACAAACATGTATTATTAAATATAACAATGCTATACTTATAAGAGTCGACTGTAATATATTGTGAAGTACGATTGTACGTATAATTATGTAATCATAGATATAAAACTTCGAATTGATTTGGTGAATATTGATACTTGTGCTGAGCATAAAACTGGTGGTGCTACTGTTAGTTTAGTTTAAACATACAACATATAGTAATCTCACCGGAAGGTTTCTGGGTTGGGCCAGTACTTAGCGCCTGGGAAGGGGATGAAAAATCATTGACCCAAACGGGATTCGAACCATCGGATGCGCAGTCAGTTGCGTTACCACCCGATCACTGCGCCCTTGGTGGTGCTGCCGCTGACAATGATGAGGGGGTCCTTACGACTGAGCTGTTCGTTATGAATCCGGATTGACTCTTTCAGCTCGCCGAAAGCGTGTAGATGTGGTTTTGTTTTTATTAAAGTTAATCCTGTATATTATATGCACATAGCACATGCGTGACAGTGGCTTGATATAGGGGAGTCCTGCTGGGATTTTGTTATTTTACGTGGCCATTGTATAGCACTGAATATTTACCGATCTCTCTCTGTTTCTCTATCATTGGCATATTAATGAATGTGAATAAAGAGAACAAGTTTTGTCAGAAAATCCTTTTATGTTTATCAGGTGAAATACCTTGTTTCCATGTGTTTGACCGAACGGATTTCATTCATGAAAATCACGTTCATGTCATGTCAATCTTTGTAATGTGTGTGTGTGTGTGTGTGTGTGTGTGTGTGTGTGAGAGAGAGAGAGCGAGAGAGAATTTATGCATGAGAGAGGGAAATAATTTACTCAATATAAAAGAGAGAATTAGGGAAATTTTAGGAGAGAGAAAAGTTGAAAGAGAAATATAAGAGTGCAACTTACTATTAATAAAAGAGACAATACGTGTACAGGCAAACCTGTCTTAAGCGATCAGTCAAGGGAACAAGAGATTTTAGGCCAGTTTGAAGTAGTTTTAGAATGACTTGATCACTTGATACAGACTGAAACAGTTCAAAATTGTTTCAAATATCAGTGACACTTTATGCATTCAATATGTATAAATAAGTGCCTCCCCTCTTTCTATGTTAATCCGATTGGTATATTCCTTTCAGGACCACAAATACACATCATCATCGTTATGGAATAATTTGAATCAAGCAAAAGAAGACAGAAACCAGAAACTCAATTTCATTGGTGTAGACCATGGTTATTGCAAAACGCCAACGAAAAGGGATAATTAGCGTTCAAGAGAATGCATAACGCCGGCTGGCAACCCCTCCTCCTACAACCATCCAAAAAGGCAACATCATCAGTAAGTCAAATAAATAACTTATAATAAATAATAAAATTTTACTGCTGGAGCCATTTATAGCAGCATTTTCCATGAACTTAAAAAATGCTTTTAGTTCATATAAATTTACAAAATACGTTTTAGCAAAGCAGAATTAGTATTTATTTTTTGTTAGGCAGATTATATAGCTATTCCATTAACAAAATCTCATTTTTCATTTGAAAGTCATTCATTTATAAATATTTCTTTCCGCTTAGACATGCTTTTTTTATCAGGACAATAAAGTTCAGAGAACTGTAGCGCTGTTGTCGCTATGCGCATGCGTCCGACGCATGGAGAGTAAAGCCCGCCATTATCCCTGCCTGCAGCAATAAACCAAACGGAGAAAGTAGCGTACCGTTATGACCTAGCCAGTACCCCTATAAGTTTGCAAGTTTTAATTTTAAAATTATATTGGGTTTTTAAGCCCATTAGGATACAACATGCATGTACACACAATTTAATGCAATTTCAAGTAAATCATAAATACGTATCTTGTAGCATGGCAGTCAAGTCAAATAACAGTATTTTTCATTATATTACTATAAATGTATATCAACGAATATCGGAGAAGGCTTATAAGTAGTTTTGTTGGGCTAGTTAATACTAATATATGAAAACATTGCGAAAAAAGGTGCAGATTTGAAGAAAGGTAAATATTCGGTAACACCACATGGAAAACACACACACACACAGAAACATGTTCTTACCTTGTTCTTGCAGTTCCTTACATTTTCTGTGTGTATCTTCTTTTTTTTTCAAGATTATAAGTTTGTTAATGACGATTCCATTCAACAACACAGTTTTAACTACATTAGTGCATTTAACCTTTTTCAGTCAAGCTTACACCAGTGTAGCTTTGTTGTCTTCTAAAGTTCATCTGTTACTCAATACTGTGTTTACTTTATACAAATTTATTTGAGTTTGAACTGTCCCCTGTGGCTAAGTAGCTAGAGCGTCCGACTCGTGTGCGGGAGGTCGTGGGTTCGATACCCGGCCGCGACATACTAAAGTCGTAAAAATGGTACTTGTATGGCTCCCTTGCTTGACGCTCAGCATGAGGATTGGTTGACCCGGTGTCTATAATATCATTAATGAACATAAAGGTATGCTCTGTCAAGAAATGATCTTTGTGTCGTTAGATAGATTGTGTTAGAGACCATATCGTTAAATTCAATGATTGAAATAGTAAGTTATTATAAGTGGTAAATTGGCATTGTATATCAATAAATCGTTTTTTGTTTGTTTTTTTGGTTTTGTTTGTTTGTTGTTGTTTTTTTGTATGCAATTACTACATCAACACGAGTACTCGGGTACCCAAGGTAACATTATGACGGGTACCGGGTTAAAATCAATGGACTCGTTTCAGCCCAACTGAAAAGTTTCAATTTTTAGCTCACCTGAGTACAGCATGTTACGGTGAGGTATTATGATTGGCCTTATCGTCAACTTTTGCTTTAAACGACATCTCCTATTGAGTAGGTTTTGAGAAAATTAAGAGGAATAATCCTTGGTTGATACTGTACGTACACAATAGTTAAAATCATTCAAGATGGCCACTCGTGCTAAAAATAGAAATATCTTCAAATGACATCTACTTTACCACTTGGCAGAATTTTTATACATGTACGAATATAAGCCTATAAAAGATCGGTCGCAATTCATGGGCTTTTTATCCATAAAAGTAAAACAAACGCTGATAAAATCTTACCATTCATTCCAAACGCCTTAGCCCTACGAGTAAAACAACAACAACAACAAACAAAAAAAAACTGTTTTGTGCACTTTAGCAAAGATATATAATCTATTGATTATCCTCCAATTATCCTCTCTTTACCATTTATTTTTTCAATTTGACTCCCGATTTTTGTTTATATCACCACAGGGACTTGCTCCCATACACACACACACCACACACACACACACACTGTACATACACTATCAACGTTGATAGTGTATGTACAGTGTGTGTGTGTGTGTGTGTGGTGTGTGTGTGTGTATGGGAGCAAGTCCCTGTGATATCACTACATATTATTCCCTTACGTTTGTATACCCACTGGAAGCCGCCATGATTGTCGTTTACCTCGGAAGACAGAGGAAGGTACTCTTCAAAGGTGCCTCGTGAAGTAACATAGTTAACAAATATGGCCGTCGAGGTTTTGGATTTTAAGAATCGGAATGGATATTATTTAAATGCTCATTAAATGTGGACAAACAAAATGTTTTGTTTGTTGTTTCTGTTAGGCAAGTTGCACACACAGATACCTCCAATATGTTTTGTAGTCTTTTTTTTCTTTGACTGAGGTACCTTCCCCTTACACAACGTTATATGTAATCTTTAGGAGCACTGGGAACCAGACTAGAGAACACTCTGAAACTATTTGTGTGTTGTCTACGTTAGACGCCATCTTGAAAACACTTTCTTCGCTATAAATGAGTAAATTCGTTACATAAAGCACGAAGAAAACGAAGCATGTGACGTTGGAACACTTCATCTGAGCAAATCGCTCCTGACTAACTTTCCGCAGTAGAGTAGGCAGGGAACCAGATTACTCTGTTCTGTATTGCCGAGACGATATGTCGCCAGTAAGGACAAGGTCGGCAGCTTAAAGGTCAAGGCCACAGCACTCCGTTGAGGTCTAGGTCACAGGACTCAGTCACAGTAAAATCATGTTTGTAAAGTCTTTTACTTTTATTTTTTAGTTGTTTCTTTTTTTTTTTTCTCTTTTTTTTTCCAGTTTTTTTTTTTCACGGGGGAAAGATAGAAGTTATACTTTGGGACTTATGTACAATGAATTTCCATCTGTATCAATTACGGCAAATGGTTATATATTGACCTTATTAATCAAAGTGCTCAATGCGCTGTGAGACGGCGGCGGGATTAATAGGAACAAGCTATAATTCTAAACCCAGCGTTTCAGTGGTGATTGAAGCTGTGGGGGGCAAAGGTCATATGACGCCAAAAACTCCACACACATTCCTGCAACTATAGATGCTTGTGACACAGTTGAATTCGCTCTCTGTTTTTTGTTACATAATAATACGGAGTAAGGATCATGAACCTGATTTCACTCATAAGTTGCATGCCTAAGTAGGTCATTCCCTTTCTCCAGTAGTAGTGAACCTGATGCAAATTTTCTATCTGTTGTTGTGTACGTGTAGAAATTAACAAGGTATTTGATTGTATAAGATAGTAGAATATTTGCCTTTCTATTTCAAAGTTATTTCAAAGTTTCATGCAAACTTACGTATGAACTTCTTTAGGTTAATTTCATACATGCGAAGCGACTTTTTTTCTTTCTTTTTACAAAAGTAGATCTTCATGTATATAAAATGCGTTGCTGTTCTGATTTATAAATGTCACTGATATTTTGTTCACGCTTAAAACGGATGTTTCCAGTGCAAAATAATGGTAAAAGAAAACGTGTTAACTAACAACAACACATTAGAAGCGGCTACGGTTATGATTAAAACGTCTGTGAAACATATTCCACATATTCCACTCGTATTCGTTTTGCATGGATTCGCACTAAGCGCGGAGAGGAACAGTTAAATTTGCTGTGGAAAATATGCAAGGCCTGTTTTAAATTTCCAGCTACTCATGACGGTGACAAACCGTCGTCTAAAACCATTGTTCATGCAACAACTATAAGCAGCAAAGTTTTACCAGAAAGACGCTTTTTCGTAAACGCCCACTTCAGGGAAATTGGTTATAGAAAACAGGTGCTTGCGGTACCATGTGACACGTTTCGTAACATGGAGTCTTCACCAGTTCGAGGTAACGAATTCGTAAGTTCAGCCTGTGAAGTAAGGGTGAATGTGATCAGTCATGTGACAGCACACGAAAATAGAAAATCTAAATATAGGATTTTATAATGCATTTGATGGAAAAACTATCCACATTTTACAATCACGGAATGTTGCATCGGGTTACCATGCGTCTGTAGATCCGTTTTTTAGTCATTGATTATCTGTGAACGAACTGCTTTAATGCTAAATGTTGACATTTTCAGCTGAGTTACAATGTATATAAATACATTGTATATTTATATCGTTTCAAATGTATTTATTATTCTCAATATTTCTATTTTGCAGGCTTATTTTCATGACGTAAATACACCGTAAGCTGAGACAAAGGACCAACCATGCTATACTTTGAAATTTTCTTACGTGGTCAATATTTTCTTTGAACTGTAAATAGAGATTAAATACACACACATGACAGCTCGCACGCACAAAACCGAGTAAATGACTAAATGTTAGTTCTTTCTTGAAGAATTTCTTTTGTTTTAACCATACTTTTAAAAAAAATTTTGGACACATAGAACTTATTGTAATGTTTCACAATGACCCGTTGTAATTAGTAGTAATAAGACATTCAATAAATATTCGAAATATTTTTTTTCACATCAAATGTTATGGTTCCCTCGACAAGTATATAAACAACAGTTTGTCTTTAATTTCCATCTTTTATTTCTGATACAATGAACGAATAACAATAACTATTAATTAACAAGGAACTGTGTAACAATAACGCTTTAAATTAAATCGGAATAATAACAATATTTGTCATTTGAAATGGATGATTTTAAAAAACTCACATAGTCAAAATATTTGAAAATAATGAATTAAAAAAAAAAAAAAAAAAAAAAAAAAACAGTCAGCATTGCTTCTATGTCCTGTTTGTATTATACACCATAAATTAATAAAAAAAAAATTATCGTTTAATGCTAGCGTGGCCTAACAAAATTGTTGTTTCCAATCCAGCCACTGTCTAGCGGTTCTGGAAAGGAATTTCTGAAAACTGGCTGGACAGAAAACCTCGCTTTAGGCTCTATACCAGGAGGAGGCAGATTCGGAGTGATGCTAACTTGTGATTGGCCGTTTGGCGAAATAGGTGTGAGCATGCGCGGTTGTACAATATCCGGTTTTGGGAACGTCTGCCCTGGCGGAACCCCAATGCTGTTGATAATATTACCATTTCCCTGCCAGACGTTGTTGTTTGACGCTGGAGGTATTGGCGGCTGGACAAAATTGTTGTTGTTAAAGTTAACTGGATTGAAGTTTTTCTGAGGACTGAAACCTGGGTTTGGATTTGTGTTGTATGGGTAGTTGTTGGGTCTGTTCCAACTATTTGTGTTTAGTCCAGTTCGACCATTCGAAAATGTCCCTGCGTTTGTATTCAGGATTCCTCCGTTGTTCATTATCATGTTTCCTAACTGATTTCCTGAGTTCGGGTACCTCCCATCATCTGAGATACCATATCCATATTTTCCGCCAGTTTTCTCCCAGTCGTAACCCCCGCCAGTGCCAAACCTTGAAAACTCACTTAACAAAGGCAAAGATCCAAAAGTGTCGAAGTTACCAAAACCAACAGCAGTTGCTGGAACAAATCCGCTTGATGTTCCAATTGTAGAAGTTGTGCCAGAAGCTGGAATAAAACCACTTCCTCCAAAATTTCCGAAACCAAACCCGGTATTAAGAGAAATTGGTGGGGCCCAAAACGCTGCAGGGTTTATTGGTGGCACAGCTGGACCAGGCGGCAAAGGCTGAGCAGCTCGTGAGGCGGCCGAGGTTCGAAGCCCAGCAGCACCTAATAAAGGCAAGAGACTTAAGAGCAATAGGAGTTGGCGGCGGTTGTTTGTTGTGGAGGATGTCTGACCGAGGACCTGGGTGCCTGGGATCGGGTTTCCGTTATTATCTACTACCACTAGCCTCTCTGTAACGGGTTCAACAGGGCTCGTCGTTGTTGTCGTAGAGGTTGTCGGGGCATTAGTAACCGGAGGGATGGTAAAAATCGGGATTATACCCGTGTTGGTTCCATTTATATTGCTTCCAGTAGGAGCTGTGCAAAGAAAAATATAGAGGATAGAACATGCTTAGAAGACGCATTTATCAAATTCTGAACATATCAATAGTTTAATGCACCTGCAAATGTCGAGTTTTAAGCTAAGAACCTCCTTCATGGTTAGATTAACTACTCACATTTTATGTTTTTGTGTGTGTGTCAACCTTTGGCTACGTATTATCCCAGTTAAGCTTTTGGAGAGTCAGTAAGTTATTTGAATACATGTTTAAACATTAGGAAGATTTACTGGTATCAAATAATATAAAAATATGTGTAGAACGATAATCATTTTGAATCAAACAATATGCATGTATATCTTGAGTATATTGTCTCGGCGATACTACGAGTACTTTAATAATAAAGCGACATTCGGTTAAATATATGTTTAGGAAGATCCCGAATGCACAGAGGTACCCATCTACCGCAAGCAAGCTGAAAGGCTTCATCATAGGTACAACTCGAATGACCCTGTCGGGATTCAAACAAACAGAGGTGAGGGCGGAGCGATAAATCAAACTATTGACAACAAATTAAGAAGAGAAATGTCACCTGAAACTATGTTGTTTTCCTTAACATACCGGATTATTATATTTATAATACGATGAAACTCCATTTTCATTGCAAAACACGGGAACAGCCCGTTTTTCCTGATAAAGTTCATGACGTTACTTACTAGACCCCACTTGGTTGACGTTAGTCGTTGCGACGTCGTAGGCGTTGCCATAGTCCGCGGTGGAATACACAGGATCCTGGATGGTAGATGGTTTCGCCTGCCCAACCGCCCCTATCATGACGTCAGCACAATTGTAGTACTCAACCTGTGGACCCCTTCCTAGTCCGCACCAGTTGATATTGTCACATCCAACCACGCTGTTCTCTGAAATTGCATTGGTTCATTTTCAAAGCTAGTGTTACATGTGAAAGATTACAAACACATCGTCTTCGGGTGGGGAATGAAGGCATATAGTGGATGAATCCAAAGAGTGTTGGATTGATACAGAAGCGCCTGGTACAATGTTCATGGGATAAAAATAATGGCTAAGCACTTTTGTCACTGGTATTCACTAGACTGTTAACATTTCTTGTGAAGTATGCTTGTCATGGTACGTACGTTTGATACTGTGGAAGGAGAGAGTTGATTTTATGCACTTAAAATTCACAAAAATTTAAATTAAAAATTTAGATGGAACCTATTTGTTAGACAAATTTGAGGATATGACAGTAACAAAGGTTGTATGAAAATTTACAGGGGTAGGGGTGTATAAAAAACACACAAAATCACGTGAATCACATAGCGGGCGATATATTTTAGGAAACTCTGGTATAAAAACCAGTCTTACCCTGTCTAAATCGCCACTGGATCATACAGTGATTGCAAGTTACTCCGACCGGAAGTTGCACATGGACCATGACAAACCCACTTGTGCTGGGAACCGGCATACGTGTACTGTTCACATCCGGTATATAGAGCAAATTCTGGTCGAAACACGCTTGGCTTGGGTTCTCCCCGTCAGCGCAAAGCCTGAATTCGTAAAATCCCGGCGATCCCGGCAGATTGTTCCACAAGCTGATATCTGCCGTCTGTCCTGATTCGTAGTAACGTGTGAGAACCGCGGGATTTGCATATTTTCCGCCATTTTCGTTCGCTCGTGGTGTCGGATCCGAGAATTTGTCTCCACAAAGTCCGCAATTTCTGCTTCCATCTGGCTGTATCTCAACCTGGGTAAAATTATTGAAAAGCAAAGAAATACATATACTACTCAAAGTTTGCTAAGCACCACCCGCTATTTTCCCATAGAGTCACATGAAAACACGTGCTGAATATAATGCTATGTACCTGAAAGGAAAGCGTTAGCTGACAAATCAATTTTACGCATAGTTTTTGTCAAAATGATAGAAAAGAGACTCAAAAATGAGTTACAACGATTTAGCCAATTCCTGTCATTATTTGCAAAATTCACAAAAGTGTGTTTTTTTGCAAGAAATGGCATTTTATAAATGGAAGTTAAATCTTGTGATCAATACAGAAAAAAATGACCATGAACAGGCCAACATCGTCACAAATATCCTTAAAAGTATTCCATTTAGAAAACAGAAATATTTGAAGATCAAACTAATGTAGCTTGCCTTTAAAGTCGCTTGTCTAAGCATGCAACGCTACGGGAAAATAGCTGATGGTGCTTAGCAAACTTTGACTAGTATAACCATCAGAGTATATTAACATTTAGGTAATAAATTATACATGTACATTATTATTTACTATACGGTAATCAGATAAATTCTTTATAACTGAAATGTAGGAAGAAGTTACAGTCATATACATGTAGTTATATTTGTACAACGTGGTATATAACACACTAATGATAAATGGTGTTAAGAGACAAGATTTGCTGGCGAAAATCATTTTCCTTGATGTGATCTTTTGATGAAATCTACTAGTATCATAAATACATTTATGTATGTCTTGCAATTTTATCAAGTTGTCCATATTTATTTATTTGTTTCTATTTTAATTCCTTTTGGGTAGCTTTAAATATAAATACATGTTACAAAATATTTCATTAATTTCAAAAACCATATTAAAGCGAAACCTCTTACCAAAACGAAACGTAAGAGTTCCATTATGGTGACCAATATAATATAAGGCCATGAATAAACAAAATAACTCGTGGGAGTTGGGTGTTTAAAATTATTTTAATCATTTTTTTTAATCAAAAATTTGCATATTGGTATTGTTGAGATCTACATGTAGGTGATGGGCTGGGTGTAATATACCTTATATTGTAAATATTGACATGTGATATACACAAGTAAGTGTAATTAACATACGAGATATTATTTTCTACATGGCTTAATCAAAAAGTAATTTGTTAACGTGGCTTAATCAATGCAATGCAGATTAAAATTTTGAAATTATATGAACCTTCTCGCCGTGTCTGATACGAATTACACTCAAAAGAATTTCTAAACGTCCACCTAGATTTTTTGTAATTCCATCAAATTTGGTTTATGCATTAAATTCAAAATAAATCATTTATTTAAAAAAGTACTGGCATTCGGTATAATATGATATACTATTTATAATATTTAAGGTGCACATATGTATATTTGTACAATTGTTAACAACAATCGAACGCGTATGTACATTTGAAATAAATAATTCATAACCAAATTTCTATAGAATTATGGAAAATCTAGGTGGACGTTTAGAAGTTTCTTTGAGCGTATATTAAAGTTTCATTTCTGGGTTTTAATTGATAACAATTGTTTAAAGATATGTCAGCTAAATTATTTCTCTTTCATTCTCGGTTTAATAGCCAATTTGACATTCAAACTTAAATTTATACATGTACAAGTCATTTCTGTTGTTGACACTGTTGTTTCTAATACCTACCGGTACACCTCCACAGTCGAGATTCCGGAAATTGTAGTTCACTGGGGTTCGAATCTGGTAGTACCATGCCGCGGACCGTGATGGGGGGTCCTGTAGCCAAACGCTTCCGAAAGACAGACGGACACTAACACAAACACACAGAGCCAAAATAAATCCAAATTTGTTAAATCCCACGATCATGTTTGACTTCCTATTTCAGAAAAAATACAATGTTTAATTTTTAAAGTACTCGACACTCAAAGTGTTCTAAAACTCATTATCCTTCAGACGTCACCTGTTTTGTAATGTGTGATTTAAACATCCATCTTCAGAATTCTGGTCACCTATACTTGTCCTTCCCTCAATTTCAGAGATGAACAATATCAAAAATGCCTAGATTTTTGAAAACTCTGCATAATCAATCAAATACTTAGTGAGGGGCTGTCATTTTTGACATGTAAGCGGTCAGTTCATCAGGGTTAGGTTCGTGTATTGATTTAATTTAAAGGAACCCTGGAGGCAAGACCAGTGTCCACTTCCTTTTCTGTCAAAACTTTTTCCACATACTATACATCTAACTAGACATTTCCGATCATCATCGGAAGTTATCGTTGACTTCCGTACACTGATGAAAATATACCCGTGTATTCATGCGTCATGAAATATGTATTAATTAATATTTAATTGAATCATTTTATTCCTGAACCTCATAAATAATCATGTGCAAATATATGACTTTGTGAACATTAATTGGCTGATCTTAATATGGTATATGAAGTAATAGATTGTTCTTTGTTGTACAGACTGTAGAATCTGAGCTACAATATTGTATAAGCAAACAGAAGAGACCCTGATCATACAGCCCCTGGAAGGAGTCTCCTCATTTTTCCTGTGTGTCATAAAAGTTTTATATTAAGTAAAGGGTAAAAATATTTCGTACGACCCCTGGAATAAATTTTGCAACACTAATACTTATATAATGAGATTAACTGAAAAGGGAGATAATAAAATTATCCGAAATATTCTTTTTGGCTTTCCTAATTCGAAACTGTCCGTTTGACTCGGACTTGATACAATTACTAAAATTTGATTTTATCTTGTTAAATTATGAATTTAAAATCAGTTGCATCGCAGTTGTCGAACATCAAATGTTTAGTAATTCAGTTTTGCAAAGATAGCGAAATAGAAACACGCTGTACTTAGTTAACCGTCAAATCATTGCCTTTAACGGTTTTCCAAGTGAACCTGTCAATCTTACAAACACCCGGGGGGATTCCATGTAACTGTGATATAATAATTAAACAAATTGGCGGAAATTACTCTCATTATATGGTTGCCCCATCTGTGAATGTTTTTAGACTTATTTTTGCACAAGGAGCCTAGTCACTTTATAAAACTTTGCATTTCCTATTACATCTGAACATCAGACATTTAGGTAATTATTTCGAATATAAAAAACTGCGATATTATAGGCATGTTTATACTCACTGGTACGTAATAACTTCAGACATGTATTAAAAAAAAAGAAATTACTGAAAAAAGTCATAAAAGAAGCAATAATAAAATTCTCTCTAGAGTTACAATCATTTAGCAAATTTCTATCGTTAATCTTATTGGGATACATTAGCTTGTACTATTTCTCTTTTGCAATTAACAGTCATAGTTATGAGATATAGCAAAGACACATAAATTAACACAACCAAATTCATTCAATGATTAAAACGGTGTTTATTACTAGAGAATACCGTGCCCTTAAATTTATTTTCTGAAGCCAGCGATATCTCACCTAAACATTTTGAGGTAAGCTAGAATATTTTGTAAACATCAGAAGAAACGATATTCAGATTATTTTGCATTTGAATTATTTAGTGTGCATAAACGATATTCAGATTATTTTGCATTTGAATTATTTAGTGTGCATAAACGATTTTCTCTGTACATTCTGTTTCGTTTGCCCATTTCAATCTCTAAATCATAAGAGCCACTCGAAAACGAGTGAACTGTATTTTCGCTATGATTAATTATTATGTTTATCTAAGTCTCGTAATAAAATGTAGTATTTTTTTGTCCTTTTTTTTTAATGATAAGAGCAGTTTATTTTTGACATATTGCTTATATATGCATTTAAGTCTTGAATATACTGATCATATAATCTTCTTTTTAGCGTAGGAATATAATTCACATTAAAAACAAAGTCGTTCAACAAGTTGGAAAAAAAGACATTATTGCACTGAGCAATATTCATTTACTTTGACATTGGATTTTTTTTTTTAACTCCAACAGTCAACTGAAATGCATTTTACTCTCCATACATTTGCTGAAGTAGGTGTTTGATTTCATTGATGAATTAAGAGTAGGCGATGATGATGATGATGATGATGATGATTTAAGGTTTAATAAGGGACCTTCCGCGCAGTGAAACTGCTTTATGTGCAGACATCGGGTGTGACCTTTAAAGATGTTTTCTTTTTTTAAGCCGCAAATGTCAAACTTTGAAATACCTGCATGTTGCTATGGGGTTTAAATTTTATTGAACATTTCAAAATTGTATTTGGGGTGATAATTTGGCAGATTTAGCTTAAAATAATGTTATCCCTATAGGATTAGCATAATGGTTCTTGCCTGGAATATGTTATGAAACATACATATAGTACTATAGTATACGTTTGCTTGTCTGCCTGTTAGTTTGTTTGTTAGGTGTATTTGTCCCACCGATAGTATATCAGTCATTTGGAGACAATGTCTACTTGGGACAGATACAGTGCTGCCATATATAGTCTCGGTTTTATATGGGTAGAACAATATATATAAATGCCAATAATGTGTTGTTTTTAAAGGCAATGCACCGTCTTGTTATATCCATATAAAACCGATACTATGTTCTTCCAGTATATTTTCCATATGACATACACAATTTTGTTTTCTATATTTCATATTAAAATCAGCGTCAGTTTTTAATGACATTATATAAAGTGGTCGCTATCGAGTTCGCCATTTATAGCTGTTAAATTAGTTGACCTTTTCACTCCAAGTAACATTCAAAGAAACTTGAAATATATTTTTCTATATCTGCTACTGGATTCCGAGCAGTAATTGAGAATAGACCAAACTAGGATATTAAATAGTTTGAGTTTCTGTCTTGTAGGTAACCTTTTTAATGATTATAAAAAGATTTGTTAAAACAAATTATGCATGTTCCTTAGATTGTTCAGTACTTTCATTACTTTGATTCTGTTCGCCGAATAAAATTTTAAAGTGATCATACAAAACAATTATCAACATTTCGTCAGTTTGCAACGTTCGATCCATTCTTATTCCGCTCTGAGCCACATTTTTCATTTGTCGCGGACTTTCATGTGCAAAATGAAGAATTTTTATTATGCTTATTTCATCGTAAAAGTACTTAGCAGAACAAAGTCATTTTTCTTTTATAAACAAAAATAATATGTATTCATTGGAGTTTATTAATCGGCGAATTTACCCCCA
>CM037794.1:31026394-31076394 GCA_021229015.1 Solen grandis
TTTTATTACACGATGTAAGCATAAAATTCGATTTCAAAAAATACTTAAAAAGAATGCAGAATGAAATTTAAATAAACAAAAAAATACTTCTGTCATGTAATATGATCACTATATAACCGGTGACACAATAGCAATTTGAGGAAAAAAAATGAAATACACTGGTCCAAAATATAGGTGGGATTATGAAAGCTCAATCATGGCCTGATAAACATATAAAGTATCTTCTAAATGAATGTATGTATTGATTGCAATAATCAGACAGAAAACAAACTGGGTGACTAGACTATCCATACATGTCCCTATGTTAGATTTTATCTTTAAATGAACTAGAAAATATTCTGAATGAAAACACGGGCAGAGGTATTATCCCATATGACTAAATATTAAATATTGTTGATATTGATAATTAATGTATTACATTATCTTGGAACTAAATATTAAACGGGAAAAAATGGCAATTTTTATATTACTTGACCCATTTCATGACATTACCTCCTTAAATTTTACATTGGAACGTCATACATTCATAAAGCACAATCCACTGTTCAGTTCTCGTCTGGGTAAAAATCATGATAAAACTGGACAGCATCGGTGTATCCTATCCCCTTCAGATTTCCCGCCTTTGGTACTATTCCTATCTCCTTAAATCCAAATCTTCGCCACATCCGTACTGACGTCTCATTCGAAACGAATACTAAATTGAAAAAGCTAGCTCTGTATCCAAGATCCTTAGCGATGACAAGATAATTTTCAACCATGAAGGAACCGACCCCCATTCCACGGGCAGACTTTTTCACGATGAATCCAGCGTTGCATATATGCGAGCACCTCCCTGGGAAATTTGGCTTTACGTAGAACGCGCCAAGAACCTCGCCCGTCTGCTTGTCTAGGCAGACGAACACGTCGTGAGACAGATAGTAGGCACGAAAGTCTTCCACGTTTTCCATATCTTCCTGAGGATAACTGTTCCCTAGAAAAGAAAAAATCTTAAGATTCAAATTTCAACAAGAGGCGTAACTGATCTTTTCTTCACCCGACACTCCCCTAAGAATTATCTCCCTTATCCTTCAAATATTTATTTTTGTTTGTTTGTTTGTTTGTTGGGTTTAACGTCCCACCGACAGTATTTCAGTCATTTGGAGACAATGTCTACTTGAGACAGATATAGTGCTGCCACACTGCAGTATCACGCCGTAGACATGTAGCATGACACCACACCCAGCCACATTATCCTGACACCAGGCCAACCAGTCCTGCAACTACCCTTATATGCTAAGCGCCAAGCAAAGGAGATATAATAGTACCATTTTTCATGACTTTGGTATGTCGCGGCCGGGGATCGAACCTCCCGCTCCCGAGGCGGACGCTCTAACCACTCGGCCACCGGGGTTGATATTTAATTTTGTAATTAAGATTGTTGTTAAGAAAATTTTAAGTGCTCATTATGAAAATTCTACAAAATAATCAAATATATGTAGATATATAGAAAAACAAGAAATATCTTTAAAGATATTTGACGTAAAAAAAAAGATATGACAATTAAAGAAAGTAAAATAGTTACAATATATTAATATAATAATGCTGGAAAGCTTTAAATTGTCTGTGGTTAAAAGGAAAAAAAAAAAAAAAAAAAAGAAAGGGACAAAAAAGTTATATAAGCTAAACACGAAAAAAAGTTCCGTCAATGGAATTTGATCTCAAGGACATTCGTTTAGCAGCTGCGCCACAGAGGCGGTTGCTATATATAGTCTAATATATGTAAGCTTTTTTATACACTGCGAGTTTTGCGACTTGGAGGGACGAGTCAACTACCAAGGTTTACTACATTTTCTAGACTCGCAACTGTTTACTTTTTCAACTGGGTGTTTTTTGTTTGAATATTTCAACTGGTTATTTTCATAAGTAAAAAAAACAACTTATTTTTCCAGTTGACAATCATGCAGAAAGATATGCACCATGAAACTCCTATTTTATGATGGAATATCCTAAAATAATTTATACAAACCAATGAAACGAGTGCTTTTCCGAACGAACTCTTCGTTTGTTAACCACAATTGATTGGTTTAAGGAATATGTCAAAATACATTTTACACAGCTTGCGCTGAAAAAGATACTACGTAAACGTGTATATTTCTTGTATCAAATACTTGTACAATACAAAACACGTAAAAATAATTCATATGATTTTGACAACACTTACAGTGTTGGACAGACACACACACACCACACACGTGATATGACTTAATGATAATTTTATGATGACACTTACATTCATTTTCTGAGTTTACATATTTTATTGCTCACAATCACAAGTGTCCAGGTCACACCTTTGTGATTGGAATAATTAATTATCAGTAAATATCATAAGATCAAGCCAGTAAGTCCAAATAACAGGCTATTCGTGTCGTCTGGGGCAAATTTATTTATCAGAACAGAATAGAAATTTTATTTTCGACATAAACTATACAGTTCCTAGTCGTAAATAATACAAAACATATATCATACACAGTCAAGCCTGTCTTAAGCGGTCAGTCAAGGGAACAAGAGAAAGTGGCCGCTTAACAGAGATGACTCTAAAAGAAGTTTGACTATAGCACAAAACACTACAGTTTGGTAATATTAATATTGAAAGTTAAATACAGGTTGACCGCTTAGTACAGTTGACCGCTAGTACAGGTGACCGCTAGTACAGGTTGACCGCTTAGAAGATGACCGCTAGAACAGGTGACCGCTGTACAGTTGACCGCTAGTACAGTGACCGCTGTACAGGTGACCACACAGCTTAGTAACACTTGAATACATATACTGTATATGATATCTTTATATGAGCCATGGTATGTGTCAATCACCCGAGCTTATAGTTTGACGCCACACAAAACTTAAACATCTAGGGATACCTTAAAAAACTGAAATATTTTTAGAACAAAAAGAAACCTCTAAAACAGCCAAAGTTTAAGACTGAAAAAAAGTACTTATATGTAATTCCATAATCACCTTCTTCATTAACGATGTATCTCAGTATATCATGGACTTCGGTCTCGTGTTTGCTATCATAGTAATCCAGGACAACTGCCCTCCCGTCCTTCAGTGACCCTTCCTTGGGGAGGTAGACCAGCTTCACACTTGAGGTTTTGGCTTTTATCACATACGCCATGATTAATTGGCATCACGGTTCAATCTTGCAGAATGTTCCAGCGGCCTGAATAAAGAGACACTATCCCAGGTAAGGGGAATATGTTTGTTTGTTTGTTGGGTTTAACGTCCCACCGACAGTATTTCAGTCATTTGGAGACGATGTCTACTTGAGACAGATATAGTGCTGCCACACTGCAGTATCACGCCGTAGACATGTGGCATGATACCACACCCAGTCACATTATCCTGACACCGGGCCAAGCAGTCCTGCAACTACCCTTATATGCTGAGTGCCAAGCAATGGAGCTATAACAGTACCATTTTTTCCGACTTTGGTATGTCGCGGCCGGGGATCGAACCCACGACCTCCCGCTCCCAAAGCGGACGCTCTAACCACTCGATCGGCCACCGGAGACGGTAAGTAGAATATGCCAAAGATAACTTTATATTTTAATTGTACTTATGCATTTTATTCATTTTTCTTATATGTGACTTAGAAACAAAAAAACTTTACAGTGTTGTAATTATTTATTCGATTAATTTAATACGTGTAAAAGTACAACAAAAGTCCACGAATAAGAGAAACATCACGGGATCAGCCAAATCCACAAATAATATCTTTATCATTATGACAATAAGATACGTCACGGCCGGGGATTGCACCCACATCTTACTTAATTCGGCATGTACACAAGACACAGTATTGTCAGTGACTACACATTATTGCTATAACCCTGCCTAGCAGCGGTTGCCATTTAATACTGAGTGAAGTTAATCCGCATATGTATACATACACAAACACAATGAACTGACTCTGTTGTGTATATGCCAGATAGCTTCAATACACTGTTCTGACATTAACTGACCGCGTTATATGTAGGACATTTAGATAAGCAGTTTCCATATCTGAATAACAAGGAAGACCTGTACAAAGCTCCAGATCTATTAACACAGCAATGACGGAATGTAGATAACGATTATTTTATGGCAATATAAAGTTTTTTAAAATCATGCACATTGAATAGATTTCTACAGAAAACGACAGCTCTGGTATAAATATATATGTTAGCTGCCTGAATGTTATCATGCATGTATTGGGTCATTTTATACCAAGAATAAGATATGTTAAATGTGAATATTAAAAAACAAACTTAACTTTTCTAGCCTCTATTGAAATCGCCGGATAAGTAACGTATCCACGATTCAGACAAAAACGAAATTGCACACAAATACACAAGTTTTCATTCCACATGATATCGTCGTTCTACACGTTTAATTATGAATGTATGCGATTTTATATTATCAAAGTCAAAATGTCTTCAGTAGCACATCTTTTACCGCTCATTTACTTGTTTTCCCTGATATCAAAATTAGAACTTAAAAGAAAAAAATACTTACGGTAGATATAAGTGTTTAAACCATGTCTAAATTTTGTACACGCGTATATATATTACTAAGGGGAAGTAACTCTGAGATGGGCTTCTATATCTTCTCTACTCCGCCGCAGTAGTTACCTTCCCTTACAGTTGTAGATAACCACTGTCAAACTCCGCGCACCGATTACGTCACGCTACGCTACTTTAACCACTGCCACCACACAACGTGATGAAAGTTGAAACCATGTGACCAACATTTATAGTTTTATAATTTAATGTTATATGATTTGATTTTTTACTTTTCTCGAAATCATTAATGTTATTTTCGTGAAATATAAACTGATATGATATATCAAAACTAGTCATAAGTGATAAAAGTAAACCCGGCCAGTATCAGCCGAAATCTACATCTGGTGGCAGTGGTTATCGACAACTGTAGAGGAGGCAACTACTGCGGCGGAGTTTGAACCACTGTATGGAGTTTGCTAAACTCCACGCAGTAGTTACTTCCCCTTACAGTTGAAGATAAGTGAGCGTGCAAGGGAGATCACTGTGTTGAGTTTACTTCTCTGCCTCCGCTATATAAAAAATCTCTCTCTCTCGTTTTGTTGGAAGGCGTTTTATTTTTTCCTCCAATTTTTATTGTGAATATATATAATTTTAGGCATTTATATTATCCCCCGTAACATTGTATCTTCTTTCACGCATGCAAGACAGTGTCGTTTTGAGTAATGCGAATTTCTTTCTATAATAGTATCCGATAGATCTCGTTGTTCTTGTGCAAGGGCTGCTCTTGCTATGACGCAGTAGTCATGCATTTTCAATTTGGAGATCAACTGGCAATTATACGTCTTACTTTTGTTTTCTTCTAAGAAAAATATTGCATTATATATATATTTCTATACTTATTTCATATGATCTATTTATTTATTTTGTAATGCATGTATTACTCGGTGTTTTGTGCTTTAAAATTCACATGTATTTTGTATTTATGAGACCAAATATGTTTTGTCGTCTATGTCGACAATGTAGTTAGTGTAATGCAAACATGTATACAAATAATTACAAGGAATGTACAGCCCTGCGTTCAGTTAACCATAACGCTCGCAACTGTTACGGATTTGGTCCCAGACTTACACCCTATACGCTATGATAACGCTAACGTTATGGACTTTTAATGGTGACTGAGCGCCAGACTGTTCTTAGGAAGATTGTATAATTAGGAAATAAAGTTTCGTGTTGAGAGTTATATCGTTACATAAACACGGCGATAACTTCAGATGCACACTAATCTAATCAGGAAGGCCTTTGGACAGGATGTAATTATTAAAGCATCTGAACGTAAGAGACTCCATTTAGATATCTACAAGAATGCGAAGTTTTAAAAGTGATATATTTCGGTTTATTTTATTACGCTTTACTTTAGGGCTAATGTATAATGATATTCATTGCTTGTTGTTAGGGTTCCTTTACAACTGTTCACGAGCCTGCCCCGCGTTCAGTTACCCTTTAAAGTCCATAACGTTAGTGTTTGTATCCCCATTGTATCATAGCGTATAGAGTCCGTAACAGTTGCGAGCGTTATGCTGCTTTATCTACATTTAGACTTTCAGCATAGTTTGTGTATAGTAAGTAACTGTTGCGAGATGACATAAATAATATATGTTACAATTTGGACAAGAATGCTTAACCATTTACACGTGACCTTGTGACCTAGACCATTAAGGTACTGACTCCAAAATAAATAGGCTGTTATTGCTAGTCATAGGCAATAATCATACAAAGTTTGAGACTTAAGGGTAACTTTAAACTTGTCATTCGAACAAGATTTGGTCTACCGACAGACCGATCGACAGACCGACCGCAAGACATGTGCAAAGCAATAAGCCCAGTCTTCATAGAGGGGCATAATAACTGTGGAACAAACTTAAGATGGGAATGAAACTTACTAAAACGACTAATCGGGCTATGTTGCCAATGTTGACTGATTGATTGATTGGTTGATTGATTGACTGTCGCAGCGAGGATAATCTCTTTAAAATCATATCCGAATTTGCGCACCTACTATTCGCGATTAGGATCTGACATCGCATTAGGGTCACGCCAGATTGACCTTTGAAGTCATTTATATGCATAAACAAGCGCTCGATTTTAAACCAATTAAATTGCGCGTTTCTAACTGACTTCGATAAAACATTTGTCACAGGGTAAGAAATAATGTGCGGCTTGACCGGGACTCGAACCCGGGGCCTTTTGCTTACAGGGAGAATGCTCTACCGAATGAGCTACCCGGCCTCTTACATATTTTCCTACCCTGTTGCGAGATTGATGAGGTTACTTCCTCTTGTTATACCTTACGATTTGGTAGGCGCCGATTTGATTGGCTTATACAAAGGTAAATCTGAGACGACCCTTTATACGATGTTGTCAGATTCAATCACCGATACTGAATCTGATTTCAATGAGATTTCTGCGACTGTATTTCATTCATATAGCGACATCCAGCCATTTTCAGTTGGAGGAAGACTCCGAATGCACGGAGGTATCCGGATAGAACCACCGATCTACCGCAAGCCAGCTGGAAGGCTTCATCACATGAAAATCCAATTATCAATGTCGGGTTTTAAACACTGTTAAGATGCTCTCTGTAGGAAAATTAAGGTGTATCACAGGACAAGTTGATGTTTTCATATTTTTGTTGCGTTTTAATCAACAGCCGTGTAAAATTCTTCGTAAAAGCAACCCATTTTTTCTTGTGAAACATACCAAGCAACAAATATTGTGCAAAGATTATGAGACACACAAAATGGTTACATGGCAAACTCACATGGAGAAAATGTATGCATTTGTAATAAGAGAGTTTTATGTAATGAAAGTCTGCGCCTATATTAAGCAAGTGCTGACAATAGTATTTGAGTAAAAATGATTCTAGCAAATTTTTCGATGACTGGATCATGAAAACTACCAAATGAAAGAAGTTAAAGATTTCAACTAAATTTCACCGGTCTTTACAGATTAAATACAATTAAAATGCTGCTATCTTAAAGTTAATTCGAAATTCGCTAGTTATAAAACTTAACCAAAACCCAATCACCCGAGGACGCGAAAACACGAAAGGTCTTAAATACGAAACCACGATGACGAAACGCGAAACCACGATATTACATCGCACTTTCATCGTGTTTTCGCGTTTTTGTCGTGTAACGTCGCGAATTCGTGTTTTCGTGTTTCAGATTCTTTCATTTAAAAGCGATTATGCTAATGGCCTTAACGGAATTCCGTAATTTCAGGCTATCCTACCGCAATTTCTCTCTCTCCCTACTCTTCGAAATTCTCACATAGGGCCCAACGTGACGTAAGTTTTTTTTTTATCAATTTGACATTACTTATTAACGATGAACCCCGCGTAATCAAATAATATCTTGCCCTCCATATATAAGACCCATGCAGAGTTACATTTTCTCGTGATTCTAGGGTATCGTATAATACACAAGAGCCATGTTGACATGGCCATCCCCCGCCGAATGCCTGCTAGTAAGAAAATGTGTTGGAGAGTGGAGAGAAGAATTATATATGTTTTTTTAATTATTTGGCAATGAACTGATGTCTGAATTGATTATAGATATATAATCCATTTAAAGACCTTATAATTCCCCTTTTGGAGGTCATCAGGTAAAATGTTAAGGTCACTGAACTCTTTTCTCCTTCACTTTAAACTGCTTCACTTAACAAAGGGCAATAACTAAAAACATATGAAAGGTAGAATTATCATTCTTGCGCATTGCACTCCTCCTAAATGAGATCTATCCACATATGAAGTATCAAGTTGATATATCAAATGCTCCGGACAAAAATAATGATAAAGGGCAATAACACATATGTAATAAAGGGTACAGTTATCATAATTGTACACTGCACTCTTCCTAAATGAGATTTATCCACCTATGAAGTATCAAGTTGAAATATCAAATACTTTTTGACTTATGCTCTGGACAAAATTAAAAACAAAGGGCAATAACTCATGTAATAAAGGGCACAGTTATCATTCTTGTGCACTGCACTCATCAATGGGATCTATTCACCTATGAAGTATCCAGTTGATATTTGAGTGCTCCAGATAAAAATGTGGGACGGAAGGACGGAAAGACGAACGGACGATCGGAAAGCCGGATGAGACCATTACCATAACCCCCGCCCCCTTTCGGCGGGGGTTAATCAACCAAGGAAACCAAGAATGATTCAAATTCTTCATGCTTATTTTGGGATATCAAATATTATTACAATGAAAAAATGTTATAAGCGTGAGAAAAGCCTCAAACTATCCATGTTCTATGAAAAAAATGAAATAGACCCTTTTCTGCCTTTCTCCGTTACATAGCGGTACCTCAGCGCGCCCTGTCTGATTATCTGATTTATAGAATGTATAGTATACTGATTACGACTCTCACCAATGTGTAACGAGTTCAATTCTCGGTCGATTATGATATATATTGTGTATAACATCATAATATTTTATAGTTTTTTCAAGAGATAGCACATTTTGTTCATAAGGCGTCCATATGGTCGGGTGTATGTTTTTTTTTTTTTGTTTTTTTTTTCTATGTTATATTAATGAGCCAATTGCAAGTGTAACTAGAACGGGTTGTATATATGAAACGGACAATGTCTGAAATGTTGAAAAAAGACGTTTTTATTCAAAACTATAAATATAAAATGTATCAAAGTAAAATTGATCATGTAAAAATATGTTCGAATATTAGTAATGTTAAAATCATTTAAATTAAAATTTACAAGTTCAAATAAAAAAAAATAAATACTGTCATTGCTGTCATGGTTACTTGTCATAATGTCACTTCCTGCATCACTGGCACAGTTGTGGCACCGTCAGTGTTTGCCACCTTTTCAGGTAGGTTCGAAGTGGTCCCTTTCAGTTCAATGGTTAATTATTCAAGAGTAAACACTGTCCTCCTTCATTGACATAGTAACTATGGATCGTAAACAGCATCTGTAGCACACTGGATTGGAAGTTGATGATGGCAGTGAGTTACCACAGTGAGTTACCATGTGGTTGTAGTGGAAGTACGAGTGCTGTCGTATTTGTGGTAGTCTTTCTTAAACTGTACATATTTCTGTACATATGTCGGTCGGTGATACACACACACCATTGAAACAAACCTGCAATACAAGGAAATGGTCTCTTAAATTATCAATCATATTATCAACAGCAGACTGAAATGAACAGAATATCGAACTACGCTAAATAAAATACCATATAGCGGGTTATTTCTGCTGGTGCAATATTCTACAGTTTTGCCATAAAAAAAAAGGCTAGTTTTTTTTTCAACGGATTATTTTTCTGCACAGACTACAACGAGTCCTTACTTTAAAAGATTTTTACGCAGAAATAAAGCAAAATATCAGCAATTTGTACATTTTGAGACGCCTTCACTCCCTTAAGTGTCCATAACGAGAGCGATTAGCTAGGACAATTAATTTTATGAATAAAATATCAAAATATTTAAAATCAATGGATTGCAATCCTAAAGTTGAGAGCGATACCCGCTGCAGAATTTCTATCTAGCGCCAGTGGGTAAAATCAGGCCAGTAAATTTAAGGTGGTGGCGATTCAATATACATGCTTACGTTGGGGCCTAGCGTTCCGTCAAGGCTGCATTTCGTGCCGAGGTTGATTTCCGGAAGACCGCGGCAGTCCCCTTGGCTGTACTTCCCGATGACGTCAATACAATACAGAGGATAGGAGGCGCCATCCATTTTACATTGTGAGACATAGTCATTGTCCAGCAGAGTTTGACTAGCACCCTGAAATAATATATGTTTGTTGTTGGATTTAACGTCCCATCGACAGCATTTCAGTCATTAGGAGACGATGTCTACTTGAGACAGACATAGTGCTACCACACTGCGGTATCACGCCGTAGACATGTGGCATGATACCACACCCAGTCACAATTATCTGATACCGGGCCAACCAGTCCTGGAACTACCCTAATATGCTGAGCGCCAAGCAAAGGAGCTATACCAGTACAATATTTTACGACTTTGGTATGTCGCGGCCGGGGATCGAATACAAGACCTCGAGATTCCGGGACGGACGCACAAACCACTCGGCCACCGGGACTGGTGGGAAATAATATATATATTCTCTAAGTTGTCATTCGTGTATGTTCGGTTTTATTCGAACTTTCATGTGATTGGTGTTGTCTATTTTTTCTTAAGAGATATAGGCTTTACTGTTGGAAGTCCTAAGCGAAACTGCTTTATGAGAAACTGGTAGATGATGGAAGTTGAAACTCATGCCAAATTTTATCTTTACTTAAATACCGGTATGCTAATAGGAAATAAAATAGTAGCTTTAAACCACTAATTCATTGGTATAGCAAGATATTTCCGTACAGGTCAGCTTCCATGTTGTATCACGTTATGCAAGGCATACCTATTGTGAAAATAAGAAAAGCACTTCCTTAAAGGTGACAAATTGCCTACAATAATAAATTGTGATGAACTACAATCAGAAAGGAATGTCTGGGGTGAGAAACAAAGCAGCAAGTGAATACACAACTTCGAATATAAGTACTTACTGAACATGGTTGACTACCGGGCCCATAAAAGAGTTCGCATTGTTCCTGGAGCGACAGGAAACTACCCGGGCCGTCGGTGGAACAGAAATTCGCGAACATGTCCTTCACTCTCTGGACCGAGCCGAACATACATGTAGGTTCCTGTAATCCGCTTGGAATACTGCAAGAAATAAAATTGCGAGGGTGATACATATGATGTTCACAATCTTCTTCCATCTCAGTTATCTGAACATCATGGTCATCACCATCATGGTCATCAGAAGGACATTGATATTTTTTTCAGTGATTACTGGTATCTGTAAAATCGATGAATGCTACTGCAATTTGAAAGGCCAAACTTGTGTTACAACTATTAACATAAACTGTGCGGAGTAACCAGCAAGCAATAAAGCGGTCACCAGGTTTCTTCATTTAAGGTAGATGAACCCTAATGGGCTCGGCAAATGTCGGCAAATGTCGACAAAGATCGCCCAACTTCCGATATTCTTCGGCATAACACGCCATGATTCGGAATGTGATTCTTTTTCATTAAAAAGTTTTATTCATCATCTCTTATATCATTGTAAATCAAATGTAACAATTTTGATTGCTATTCGTCTATTAAATTGCAAAAATACCGTTCCCTTTTTATAATAGAAAAGAAAAACACCTCCCCGAATTACCTTCCGGTGACGTCATTTTGGAATTCCCCTACATTTGTCAAGACAATTGGGAGTATTTTGAAAAGTCCATAAAAAAAGCAAATGGTGTCTTTATCAAAATAACTACAGAAACAGAAATTCGTGTATTGGAAATTAGTGTAAAGCGGAAAATTGTAACAGTGATTCTTTAGAGTTACATATTTGGTCAAATAGTTTTTGTCATTATCTGTTCATTAGTACACTTAATATTACATTAATCATGCAATAGAAAAAAAAAAGACTTGATAGGATAATTATAATAATTATTGTAAGATTGTGCTCACATTGTACCTGAAAAGAACTTAGGAAGCAGTCAAAATATAATATTCGGTGTATTCACTGAGCTTAAAAAATAGCGGGTCAGGTAATACATACTCTTATTGATTTTGTATGGTTAACCTTTATAAAATTGTGCATTTTTATGTTTGATATAGTATATTAATATTTTTGGAACAGCTTGTTCTGAGAAATTTGTATAAAAATACGTTCTTTACCAGGAACTGTAATGTTGCTATATTATAAATGGGGGAAATATATCAAACTTTAACATGAAGACTTCCTACATAAGTTTTCTCTTATGTTTTAATATGTTTTCCATTTGATATTAGCCTTAGGTATATGATAAATCAAATCATGAGAAAATAATGGAAAATTTGTTGATTTCATAGAAGTTTTTATACGTATACCCGCACACAATTTGCGAAAGTATTTCAGGGTTTACATAGATTCAAAATCATTAAACTTTTACAATTTGTAGTTAGAAATTTCCTAATTGGCACAAAATGCTTTCTTTAAATGTATAGAATAGAAAAAAAACCCAAAGAAACCAGAATTTCAAAATTCATGCATTAGGGTGCCACTACCTTAATTTTCATGCTTTTTTATTTGGAAGCTTGGTTTATTTTGCATATAGATTACTTTGTCGAATGTTGCCAGTGTAATCCAGCCAAAAGATGCTATGGAATGATACAATGATTTAAATAAAACAGAAAAATTGAAAACATAAAAGCATGTAAAAAAAAAATGTCTGCATAACTGTAAATTGCTGTCGAACAAAAATATGCCGATGCTTCTTATACAACAAACCTTAATAGTTATCATGACATAACTCGCGTTTCTCTATATATAAGTTATATAGTAGAAATGTATGAAAAAAACAAGGGTTTCTAAGTCTAAATAACACAAGTGGCAGAGTGCGCTCTCGTGTTCACACTCTGGTATCATTACGTTTGCAAGTTAGAGGACAGTAATTATAAAAGATACAAAGCTTTATTTTTTCATCAGCACGTGATCATCACCTGATATAGTACCTCAGTAATGTAGTGGTCTGTCCCGTGATCTACATCGTCGGATACCCGATCAAGTTATTTGTTTCACTACATGACAACATGATCTATCGATCGACAGTGGGTATTCGACGATGTGTGATCTATAGTACAGATGAAATTTACATCCTTAACTCGTAATTAAGTCCTTACCTATTGAAGTAGTTCATAATATCGTCTGCTGAGCACGCCGAAAATTTGTTGATCGTCATGAAGTTGGAATTGGACAGCGTATGGGCCCCATTGCTCATTAAATATCTGGCTATGGGACACCTAGTAGAGCCGGGGTCGTGGTTTGAACGGAGGCTAAAAACGATTTGAAGACACTTTTACTTTCTAATAGCATATTTCGATCAATGTGCCAGGAATTTTAAATAAATAGCAGATTTCAATATGTCATTATTAAGTTTTTAAGGATCAAAAGAATTTGAAGACTATCATAGGCCTCTTTCGAGCGGTAACTATAGTAACTATAGTTTAGTTGCATGAAAGCCTCTGCGCATGTGTAGTTGCTCTCGCCGCTAAAACGCTGAGAAAGATGAATTATACAGTAGTTCCCCTTTTAGATTCATTGTTTAATGATGAGGAAAAACAGAGGTTTTGCTTTTTTTTCAATGAGAAAAAATATGTAAAAGGCTGTAACAAATGTATTCAGTCAGAGGTTTATCTACAGAATAAGAGGTATTTGGCCATTATTTATACTAAATTTAGGTGTACCTTTATTAGGATTGTCCAATAATTTAGGAAGAGTACGACGTTCAATCTCATTTATTTTTAAATCAAATTTTAAAGAATTCGACCAAACAATTACAATCTAATCTATATTGATTTTAATATTTTGAAATGTCCACTTAATATATCGTGAGAAAGGAGAAAATAAAATGAGGAAAAAGGGGAAATGTAAAACCAGACAGGCTCTACTGACATCTCCCCAGAAGGAGAATGAATACAGTAGACCTTGTATACCCTAAAAGTAACATAATCAGGCACATAATGCACGAGAAAATGGCTTTAACCAAGATACAAGGGATACTTAGGTTTTAGACCTAGTCACGTGACAACAACAAAGGTAAGCAGTCACATGACACTATATGACACTGTATACGACTATATTTCGATATATATAGTCAATGGATTTACATGAAATATAAATTATCTTTACATACATATACATACAAATTTCGACAAACATTTAAGAAACTCATCAGCAACATACGAAAATGTTTGTCGACTTTTCGGCCATCATTCGCATATTGCATCCATAGAGACCAGAGAAAAAGCGTGGGTCGAATGACGTCATCTACACAGAGTTTTGTCGGTGAATGGCTAAACTTTTTTGACTTTTACTATAGTAATCGCTCGAACAAGGCCGTAATATTGTAATTGAATGATTACGTATACTTTTTATATAATCTCCGTGTGATTAAAAAAGAAAGGTGTGTGTGTGTGGGGGGGGGGGGACATTAACCACTTACGCGTGTCCTATCTGATGAGCAAGATTCCGACTGAACGCCCCCTCCAGAACGCTGATGGATGTATGGTAACCAAGCTGCTTGTAAAACGTGTTGCATACGGTGCCAGGGTAAGCAAAGCCTGAAATGTAAAACATTTTATATCATATACATGTAATTTGGACGAAAATGAAATCAGAAGTCATTTGGCAATACGAAACATGGTATATACGATTAATAAGTAAATAATTAGACAATTCATCATCATTCTTCTTTCATCATCATCCTTTCAACTTCCATCATCATAATCATCTTTTAAACATCAAAATCATCATCACCATCACCACCACCACCACCATCATCATATTTAAACTCACCTTTGCCTCCAATGTCCAGACTGTTCCTGAAGAATACAGTAAAGTAAATGAATTATGAAGTTACATGAAATAAGTAAAAAGATACGGTCAGAATAAAAGAAAACAATTGCATTTGGTTTTAAAGACTTTTTAAATATGTTTTCATGGATGTACATTTCCCTGGAACAACAGACATGTAATTACAGACAAAAAAAATGTGTTTCTAGGACACTAATTCCCCGCCGGAATATGGTCAGAACCAAATATGTGCTTGTAATTTGAAAAAGTTCATATAATGATGTACATTTGTACAAAGTTTCATAATGATGCGAAGTTACCTTAATGAAAGAAGTAGTTTAAACACAGAGGTAAAGCTTGGGCAGCATAACCAATTTTACCAGGTCAAATTTGAAATATTAAATAAATACTACCTGTAAATAATCCATATCATGATGTACATGAATGTCAAGCTTCATGAAGAGGTGTCATCTTCATAGAAAAAGCTAATAATGTAAAACCTGAGGTATGACGGACGGGCAGACGAACGGACACACGGACGGACGCACAAACCGAAAATCTATATGCCCCGCAACAGAGTTGTTGAAGGGACATACAAATATTCACAGAATTTGCGAAAGATCGCTTTTTTGAGTCTGGGTCTAAAGTAAAGACTGAAAATATTGATTAATTGGGGCCCAGGACTGGGTGGCCCGGTGTCAGTTTAATGTGACTGGGTGTCGTATCACGCTTTTTGTCTACATTATGTAAGACTGTATATAATATATCTCATAAAAACTATGTCTGCAAATTGAGTTAACGCAGACTGATGTGGCAGTGAAAATTTTTGTGCGAAAAGTCTTAAAAAAGACTTTAAGCAACTCGTTCACATATGATCAGTAAAAATTTAAAATGATAATTTTCTTCTCTCGCTCGTTAATGTTGGTGAATTCTTTGTTTCCTGACAAATAAAATCGGAAAGTGTAGGTGACATTGCACAGGAAGACGCTATTTTCGTAAGCGCAACTTCGACAAAATCGGCCAAGCACACGTTCCGCAACATGGCGTCTTCAACGGTTCAGGATAGCGATTTCGTAAGTTCATCCTATGAAGTTAGCGCATACGGGAAAAGTGAATGAAACTAAATATAGACTAGGTTTTATCAGTCTAAATATCGTTTTAATACCGTCTATGACGGTAGTGTCTGATAAGTAAACCACCTATTTTTTAACGATCACGGGCGATTGTACTGGGTGACATTGCGTCTGTAGATGGGTATTGATAGTCAAAAATCACACATATAGTTAAAAATCGAATTCTTAGTCAATGACCATCTGTGAACGAGCTTTTTAAAAACTGCTGATGGGACTCTAAACAAACCATTAATGGACTCACCCTGTCAATGCTGCAGCATGATCATAATGCACGTCAGTAGTAAAACCCTTCATGTACTCCCGGAAAGTTTGCAACCCTCGACTGATGACGCCATTAACGACATTAGAGCTTGACCAAGAGACAATTCCGAATTTCCCCCCGACAACCTGAAATTCAACGTAAAATCAACGTTTAAAAATCCATTAGACCTACCTACGATACACTTAAGGAAGTTCAACTCATTTATGCAATAATTCACATTTGAATAAAGCTGTCTTTTGTCACCAATAAGATTTTTTATATTCATTTTTTGTTATTTATTTGCTTATATTATGAACGATTTCCACATCTCTAAACCTCTGTGAGATAAGGAAGCGACTTCAGCTGACTAACGGGAGTAGACTATTTGTAGAGTAACTAGGAATACAGGTACACGTAGGGAGTTACAGCATTCTTAAAGACATATGACCTTTGCCTTCTCGAGTTCAACCCCGCTTCGACGCTGTATTCCGAATATCACCAAGGCAAATGGAGTGAAACAGAACCAACCCAAATCGGATTCTACTCTGAGCGTTTAATCAAATAAATATCAAAGCTTAGATTTTACACTGTCTACATAGTTAAACACGTCTATTGTTCCATAGTCTATCACACAGACTATGTCAAATAATATTCATAAAATCTTATAGGGTAAAGAATTAATTTTATGATGCTAGTTACATTTGTAAAACGGTTTCAATTCTGAGTTTTGGGATATTTTTGTTGTTTTACATGCAAGATGTAATAAAAAATCGTTTTTGTAGAGTCTATAACAAGCTCTACTTTTTGAAAGCCGTAATGAAAGTCAGCGACTTTACCCTCTTGGCCACGGAGGCCGCTTCGTCATTTAGAACTACATCATTAGTTGTTAACTGTGGCACTTGCTGAAATATTGACTGAATAGCGAACAGGACAGACCCTCAGATTGCACGGATGTGCAAGTTAATTTTGGTCTGCACTGGTCACACAGGCAATCACAATTGCCCACAGCATTGTAAGGGTTAACAACGTGGTCAGAATCTCGACAGTCAGAAGTTGGGTACATACCGGTGGGAAGACGATGTCTGCCATGTATATCGCAATGTCGAGAAGGTGAGGCAGGCCGTTGATGATGATATACCGGTTATAGTCCTTGAGACTCTGATAAGCAATGGTCATCTGCAACAAATCAGGATGATAAACATTAGCTAATTCATTAAAGAATCTGTATAAAACTGACTGTGCGTCATTCTATGGAACAAAACAAGTAGATTGACACAACGTCATCAAAGTCAAAAACATTTTTCAATGTTAAAACACGTTTTAATAAATTCCTGACACAATAAATGTCTACGTCTTTAGCTATTGCCCCGTTGCCTGAACGTTGAATAAGTTTACCGGTTATATTGAATTAACTAGAATTCTAATACTGTGCATTAAACGAAATTAAATACTTTTATTAAATGTACAAAGAAGTTCATGAAAACTATGCCTATGAAACCATGCTACTACAAACTGTTGAGACACCTTAAATAAAACCATAGGGCATGCTGTCACGTCTACAATATCATCTCACCTAAATTATAGTAACATTTCAACCTGAAGCTCCTATGAGATTTAGTCTATCCAGCTTATAGATTTTCTTGTGAATAACATCGCCAAAGGCATACAAACTGATCTTATTTAGTGTTGGCTTTCTCTAAAGCCTTTCATAAGGTAAAACACTTCAAATTTCTCCATACCCTCAAAGAACATGAAGTTTCTCGATGTTCTAAATTGAACACGAGCCTTTCAATTTGGTCGCAGTCAGGCATTTGTTCTAGATGGTATCAAACCTACTTAAGTTCCTGAGAGAGAGAGAGAGAGAGAGAGAGAGAGATTTCAAGCTCAAAATAACTTCTGGTAGTAGGACAGTTACAGCATTTGGATTAGCAGATGTAAATTCTCTAAAAGGTCAAGGTGTTAATTTAAACACAAACTTTACCTAATGGTGTAAACAGATCAGTTACACGAGCTTGAATTGTAATTTTCCTAAGTGCTCTGGCGTTTAACATGTTACCTAATGGTGTAAAAAGTAACATTTCCTACATTTCCTTGGTAGTTTAGTACGCTTCATTTAGAAAAGTTTCCAACAAGTGTTAAGTTTCCATGATCATAACGGTTTAAACTCACGAAGTCAATAAGGATTCTTTACAATTTTACAGAAAGGTTTACCCGTTACAGTTAAAAAAACATTACACCAAACGTTGTGGCAGCTAGGCTGTCTATTTGGTGAAAGGTTTCCTTTTATTTTATTTTTTTCATTTTTTTACACTGAATCGTGAAACGTCATAGTGTATATGGGCATAAAATCTTGACCAAGTTCGATAATCAGATTATCTAAAGAAACTCCGGAGTTTAGCCCTTGAACTGATGAAAACTGATAAATTTACAGTGTCCGTTCTCTGACACTGACAAACGTTACCTAATCTTTCCACAACTTTGTCATAATGTGTATTGGTACAGTATCTCAATCAAAATGTCTTAGACACTCAAGAGTTAGGACCCTTGAAATGATATAACTGCAGGAATGACGTATTTTGCGATAACAATCGTTCTTGTTTATTTATATAAAAAAAACTTCTATAACTTTCCAAATCCGATTGGTAATGTCACTGCTGTATATCTGACTCACTCTCCGACTCCCATAGCTCACAGAAAGACCTTTGGCGCATGGACGTATGGAAGAAAAAGTGGGATATGGAATACAGCCAAGTAAAATGCCAGTTCATCCATTTGACTTAAATTAAACGCCTCAAACATCCGTATCTCCTTCGTGGATATATTCTTAAGCAAATAGCTTGGCTTAAACCCATCTTCAGCTATTTCAATCAACACTCGTATATCCAGAATATAAACAAATGACTAAAAGATCCCGGGCTTTCTAAAATGCAATATCATTAAGTATAGTAAGTGACTATCCTGCAATTATTAAATTAAAATTATCCTACAAGTGAATTAGAGATTATCTCACGAAAACTGAATCGGAGTTTAGGTTATGATAAATAAACTAGAGTTTAGATGTATACCTCGTTTGTAGTAAGGAGCAAATACTTCGTGGCTAGCCTTTTAGCTTCATCGACATTCTGGTCGGCAAGGTTGTAAAAACTGAAACAAAAGATCATTAAGATATACATCGTTTCGGAATATTAAGGAATTACTTTCATGACTGATGCACTTTAACTTGACTAAATAGGAAATATGTATACGAGCGATTTCGCTTTCATTATGTTACCAATAAAATTACAGATTTGCCCAAAATGACCTTCATTTTACTGAGATAAACATGTGTACCAAAAATTATTTGAATCTGTCAACCCGTTCGGAAGTTATCGTGCAGAAACTTTCTGAAAGTTTGACGCCGCCCGCCCTCCAAACGACATACCCCAGGACTTCGTCCAGGCAAGCTAATATCAAAGCGCTCAATGCGCCGAGAGACGGCAGTCGGATTAACAGGAAAAAAAACTGTGATTATTAATTATTGATACAATAGAGGCAAAAGCCACATGACAAAAAAAAATTCCACACACTCTCCTGCAACTATAGTCGGAAGTAAGACAATCGAATACGCACTCTTTTACAAAACAATCCGGAATTAAGGTCATGAACCTAACTGTATGAACTTCAGAAGTAGGTCATTCCCTAGGACCCGATTTATATACACTCTCTACTGTTACTTAAGTGTAGAACTTGACTAGGTACTTGATATTTTAGATACTTGAATGTTTCTGTTTCAAAGTTAAGAAGTGCTCTTGGAGAAACCGAACTCGCTTTCATGCAAAATTACGCGTGAACTACTTTAGGTGAATTAAAGACATTCGAAGCGCTTTTTTTTCTTTTTACAGGAGTAGATCTTCAAGTATGTAAAATGGGTTGCTGTTCTGATTTATAAGTGTCACGGATATATTGTTAACGCTTAAAATGGATGTTTACAGAGCAAAATAACACGTTTACAAACAACAGCACATGAATAGCTGTTACGGTTATGAATAAAAGGTCTGCGTAACATATTCCATTCGTATTCGTAAGTGCAGAATCGCATTGCGTGGATCCGCACTAAGCGCGGAGAGGTACAGTTAAACTTGTCATAGAAAATATGCAAATTAGCAAGGTCAGCGATACCTGGTAAGCGTTTCTAGCGACTAAAGACGGTCGTCTAAGAACTAGTGATAGTTAATATACATGTATATTACTCCTGAATTAATAGAATCACCACTACAAGCTTTGCCCATCATCATATCCACCATTATTACCAACAGCATCAATCATCTTCATCACCACCAACCATCGTCGTTGACGACATAAAATTACTATCATCGACATCAAAAACAAAAATCATCCAAATAATTGTCGTCGCCAAGAATCAGTCGGTGCGAGTATGAAACTTACTAGTCCATGAATGCATCATCAGGAAAATAAATTATCCGGATGACCCCAGTTTGAGAATTGGTGGGCCGAGAGCGACGATGACGAGACTCTGGCACGGACCGGCGGCCCCTAATCGAATTCACGAGCTCTGGATCTGGAATATCAGATTTGCGTAAATGATTAATGATGTAAAACGTTTATGTATAACAGCCAAGGTCAACAGTTGAATTTAAACAAGAAATAATAAGTGAAATCTAAAAAACAATGCTTACACTAAGGTGAGTTTTAAGGCCGATCAATTCTGGACTAAGTACGCCTTTTGTCAATGGAGTCATGTTATAGTACTATAAACGAAAAGAGGGAGGCAAAGAAAATCATGACAAAATGAGCTTAGAGATTTAAAGTAAGCAATATCTTTACCTATTGGAACAGTATCGAAGTCTTCATCCTGGCCGGAAACCATCTCTAATTCTAGAACTTTGTCGCCATTGAAAAAGTAGCTCTTATCCTGGGTGTCTACATTGCAATACTGAATAAGAGAAAGAAAATGATATATAAACACGCACAATCAACCAACCAATCAATCAAATCTTTCTCTCTCATTCATATTTATATGAAATGTTCCTTTCTATTATCCATAAAAGGTAGAAACGATGAAAAATAAAGTGAGAAAAGAAAAGGTGGAAGGCTGTACTGACGCATAAAACATGACAAGTCATGCCTAAAACAAACAACAAATACTGTAGAAATATAGAGAAAGAGAGACGAGAAAAACAAAGATTGAAAGACATTACCTGGTCACACACTGAAGAACTACAGTCCTCGCGGCAAACCTCTCGGGTCGTCATATCGGTATACACCGATGAATTCTGAAAAAAACATGCAAATAAATGGTATAATTTTGTTAGCAATGACATTTCGCGCAATTTATTTTAATTTGTTTCACATCGATAAGGAAACAAGTTCGTACAACTCGTATAACTCTCTCTCGATATATCCTGGGTTGAAACAGTACTTGACATCTGTGGGACGCTCGTGAAACATTTCGCTCCAAATGGGGTTCGAACCCAGGACTTCCGGTCTCGTAATTTGCCGTCGGTTCACGACGCTCAATTTGGAAATGAATACTCGGAAACCGACATATAAGGAAGCTTGGAAGGATACTGATAAGTAACTGAAGTACTTTAATCCTAATATTTAATGTTCACATTATTTTAGTCCAGAACATTAATGCAATTGGAAATTGAAAACCTACATATTTTTTAAAGAGATGTCATACCTCTGATAAGTCAAGCACAGTTCCAGGTTTTCCGGCATCGATGTTAGTTTTTGACAGAACTGCCCGTTTGACCTCTTCACCATCGACACGAAACGAAACTTCCTCTTTGTGCTTATCCCCAGAGATCGAGCCTCGTTTTATTGTTCCTACTTATTTTTTAAATATAAACCCGATTAATTCAATTATTTATTATAAACAACTGTTAAATAGGACAGTAAACATGCATGTTTATACCCTAAGGCGATTTCACTCGTCACAATCCTAGGAAAAAAATCAATCTCAACAGCACATAGAATCCAAGAACGAATCTGATAGCTATACATTGCTTTTTTAATTTTGCCTGAGCAAATTTTCACTCGCCTGTTGTCAATGAAACTCTTAACAGCCGATTTTATGCAAATAAATTAATCATGTTAATATATTTTTCACAGTATGCTTAAGCTAGATTATTTAATCACAACAGAACCAGATTGTATTACACGTCAACTTTACAGTGTGTGTGTGTGTGTGTGTGCTATACATAATTCATAGAAACATACATTATACAATGTAGAGAACGATATTTAAATACATTTGTATACAATATATGAATATATATTTTCATTTATCATATAAAGATGAACTGAATTAGTACTATTGAAGTTACGCAATAGTACTTTGACAACTATAATAGATCATAAAGATGTTTGTTTTAATCGATATAAACGACTATGAAATCGTCGTGATTGTCGTTTTCAGAAATGTTTCGAATAACCCACGTTCTTAAGCTTTAGCAATGCTTTCATGATGTACTTAAGGAACGATCAATAGACTTACTCCGGAATTAAGAATATTTGGGTATTTCCCAGGTAATCCGGGGGTACAAACAACTTTTACAGTTATTACTTCGTGGCGTTACACTAATTCTATTGTGAACGGTAGTGCACCGTGAAGCTACAACGGTAACAGTTTGTAACCCCGGATTAGATGGAAGGTTTATGCCCAACTGTCCCACTTTTTGATATTTTGTTTCCCAACTGTCCCACTCAAGATTTTTAGCACCTTGCTGGGTGTGTTTTGATAAGGGATTATAATCTATTTCAAACTACAACACATTAAAATGAATTGAAGTTGTATTATCTGATTTTGTTTCTGATTTTTTTTTTGATTTTGTATTTTAAGAGGTACAATATATTTACATTCTGATGTAAATGTCTTCATTTGATAGTAAAATTTCACTAAGTAACATCGTCTGAAATTATAAGCTAAAATGGCAAATGCACAAGTGAGTGTGCAGTTTGTCAAGAACCAACGTGGTGGTGATAGTCTGGTTTACAATGGATTCAGATACCAGGTCAAAAACCGAAAACCAACAAGGGTGTACTGGGTCTGTCATGTCCGAACCTGTTCTGCTAAAATCACAACAGCTGACAACATTCCAGTTTCTGTGACCAATACCCATAATCATGCAGCCGAACACATGGAACTGAAGCGCCATGAAATAAATCAACTCATGCGAAAGAGGGCACGCGAAGAAACCACGCCGATTCCGTCAATATATGAAGAAGTCATATCCAGTCTGAGAGACAGAGAATGGGACGAAGATGCAGAACAAGTCTGCAAAGGATTACCAACCTTCCCCTCCACCAAGTCATCTCTATACAGGGAAAGAGGTGCATTGAGACCGGGGATACCAAAGTCCAGGAGTGACATAGATTTGGATGGAAAATGGACTGAAACGCACACTGGTGAGCAGTTCCTACTGGTTGATGAGGCAGAGAATGACAACAGGATGCTGATTTTTGCTACAAGAACAAATCTCCAGCATCTGGCACAGAACCCAACCATATATGGAGACGGAACATTTTATGTGTGCCCAGACATATTCAGCCAGGTCTACACACTCCATGGATATATTGATGGACACATGTATCCGTTAGTGTTTGCCCTTCTGCCTGGAAAAAGTGAAAGGATTTACTGCAGACTTTTTCAACATCTTCAACAGAAATGCAGGGAAATAGGAATGGAACTGGGACCAGACACACTCCTGATAGACTTTGAGGCAGCAACCAAGCAGGCAGCTCGCAGAGTGTTTCCAAATGTGAATGTGAAAGGGTGTTTTTTTCATTACACACAGTGTGTTTGGCGGAAGATACAGAAGCTTGGCTTAGTTGGACTGTATTCTGAGAATGAGGACTTTAAGAAACTAGGAAGAAGAGCTGCAGTTCTGCCTCTAGTCCCCATACAACATGTTGAAGATGTGTGGTTTGTCGCACTGACGGATGCTGAAAATGCAGAGATTCCAGTGGATGTTTCAAGGTTCACAGACTATGTCACTGAACATTGGGTTGAGGGAGACAAGGACAACTGGAACCATTTCGAGACAGAAGGACCAAGAACAACAAACAACTTGGAAGGCTGGCACAACAAACTAAAGAAAAGTATGAGACAGTCACATCCGAACATTTACAAGTTCTTGGAAACAATACAAAGGATTGAAGCTGCCAATGCTATCAAAATTCTTCAGCACAGTGCCGGAGGAGTGAGAGAAAAGAAGAGGAGGAAATACCGACAACTTGAACAGAGACTGTCTGCCCTGAAACACAAGTACATGGCTGAAGAAATCACTGTGATGGAGTATGCCGATTGTGCATCGCATTTGATTCGGTTTGACGAGTAACTCTGTATAGAACAGATCAGTAGGGTGGAATGTCACAGTTGTTTAAATGAAATGCTTGTTTTCAAATTAAAACAAAATACAATAAATTGTACCACATCCGAATATAGCCCTGTCTTTATTTGATTTGTTCATGACACATGAAATAAAAATAATAAATATATGAAAACATAAAGAGTTTGTTTTCTTCATTTCAGAGAGAGAGAGAGAGAGAATACTGACAACATCCTAAAACATAATAAGTATTATAAATACTTATTATAAATAATTTTGCTAATAGCATATAACTTTTAAATACTAATGCAATATATTACTAACCATAAATACTATTGCAAATTGCTCTTAATAATATAAGACAATAAGACAAATAATTGCACTGAAATATTCCATCCATTTAGGTAAAGACTATAGTCACTCATCCATGACAGTCTATTGTTATCCAATTAAGCATGATTCCCAACTGTCCCACCTTGATTTTTACTGTTTTATATAAAAGTGGGACAGTTGGGAAGACACCAGATGGAAAACCCCACATTTTTCGAGTTCCGGATAACATATTGGAACAATTCAGACACGTATACAACATACAAGAGTGTTCTTTGGAACCTGCGTCACCTGCTGAAGCGTGACGAAAAAAGTGTGACAGACAGACAGACGGACAGACAGACGACGGAAAAGTGATCCCTATGTCACATCGACCTACAGAAATACATGTACATGTATATTTTTAAATACATGTTACTGTTCAATGATCGTGTTCTCAGGGATCCTGAGGAGATTACACAAGCTTGGGGAGATTACTTTGCTACCTTGTATAGTGATACGGAACATGTATCATTTGACAACTCTTTTCGGGATAAAGTAAAGGCATCTGTTGACGCTTGGAAAAGCTATGACATCATAAAAGACCAAAAGAAAATATCACATGAGGAATTATGTTTAGCTATAAAAGACATTAAAGGCGGGAAAATGTGTGGGTTGGACGGCATATATAATGAGCACATTATTAATGGTTGTATAGAGCTTCGTAACTGTATATTGCTATTGTTTAATAAAATGTTAGCCGTGTCCTATGTTCCATGTCAATTAAAAGAGGGGTGCATAATAACGTTGTTCAATGGAGGTAATAAACGTAGAGATGACCCAAAAAGTTACAGGGCAATTACGTTGTCGTCCTGCTTGTTAAAACTCTATGAACGTGTTTTGTTAGGACGTCTTAAAGAAAAGCTCTCCGTTCCCATTCACCCACTGCAGGGTGGATTTCAAGATGGCATGGGGTGCAACATGACCAGTTTTCTGTTAAGGGAATGTTCCAACTATTGCAAAGAAAACAATAGTAAGTTATATGCTTGTTTTCTTGACGCTCGTCAAGCCTTTGACAGAGTATGGCACGATGGCCTACTTTTCAAGTTGAGGCATATGGGTATAACGGGTCAGTTCTGGCAGTCTAGTCAGTATGCATAACGACATGTTTAGTTGTGTACTATACAAAGGTCATATATCACACCGTTTCCCGATATTACAGTCTACGAGGCAAGGGGGCACGTGGTCTCCATTCCTCTATTTATGCTATATAAATGACTTAATTAAGGAGTTGTCCAGTTCGGGGCTTGGTTTGTCTATTAATGATTACAGTTATAGTTCACCGACTGTTGCTGACGACATGCTGTTGCTTTCGTTATCTATAAAAGGTTTACAGTCAATGATAGATTTGTGTTACAGTTATTCTTGTACTTGGAGATTTCTCTACAATCCGTCTAAATGTGCTATCATGGTGTTTAACGAAAAGGTGCATGACTGTTACAGATCCCACCGAATTTGGAGTATTGGCGGAGACAGGATTAATGAAGTGAATATGTATACACATCTAGGTATAGATTGTTATACTGATTGTAAACAAAGTGATAGAGTTAAGGATTATTGTGTTAGACTGCGTAAAACTTTCTTTAGTATATTAGATAGAAATACTATATCCGAGTTGAATTCAGTCACGTGCAAACGTATTTATGATTTTATCATTTTACCTAAGGTTTTATACGGCTGTGAATGTCTTTATAATATGTCGTTGCAAGAAGTTGGTTCTCTTGAAAAGACACATCGGATGTGTATAAAGCTTATACAGGGTCTTAGTATTAGATCATGGACCGATGTTGTGATAAGTATGATCAACGCCCTCCCTATTGTATGTGAGATAGAGAAACGTAAGTTAATCTTTCTCGGACAGTTATGTCGCATGAAAAGGGACTGTGCAGTTAAACGATTATTCTTATTTCGTCTAGCATATAGTAAATTAAACAATAACATGATAGGCTTCTTTCCAGATATACTGGAAGTGCTAAGGAAGTATGGTCTGAGCAATTACTTAAATGTTTTCATTAAAACTGGCAAATTTCCGTCCAAGTATACATGGAAACATTTAATATATACCCGTATATGGCAAATAGTCAACGAGAGTTGGCTTACAAGATATTCCAAAGCAGAGTTTGATAGAGTGAGGTCCGTGCACTGTCAATATAATGTTCATAATTTATGGAAATATGCATATAAATACGCAAATCAGCTTAAAAATTGCAAAACAATTGCAAAATTAGTGGTGAATTTGGCATGGAAAGGGGCGACATGTCGTAAATGTGGACATGATTTCGGAGAATTATCTATAACTGATCACATTATTCTTGATTGCCATATTCTGGGGAAACATCGTATAAATATCTTGAATAAAATTACTCAGAGTTTTGGAAACGATGTCGTTTTTGCTCTATTTAACATGAGCAGAACTTCAATAGTTAATACTGTACTTGGTGTTCAATGTCCATCATTAATTGTTTTAATGGGTGAAAAGTATGAATCATTTATTAAATTTATTTTTAGCCACATTCATTTCATGTGGCTGTATTATAATAATTTTGAGGTCTTAAAGTATACAATGCATGAGTACATGTTAGTATCATGCACATTTACTTATATACAGTCTATAGAGAGTCACATTACTTGCTGGTGTTTTTGTACTTAGCATGTTTGTGTTTGTACATTCGTATGTGTTGTAACATATTGATTATTAGTACGTTTAAATGTGTAAACGTTACTAATGAATAGTCCTGGATGTATTGTTTGCATTCAGGGAATTCATAAAGTTGTGCATCACTGGTACACATGTACCGAGAGTATATTGTATTGTATCCGGTGTGTTACATAATTATATGCATTGTACTGTAATGTTCTATGTGTAAGTGCTTTAATTTATATTGAATTTGATGTAATCTTTTTTTCTTTTTTTGTGATTGTGTATCTTTATGAAATCTTCAATGTATGGAGGAAATAAAGATATATATACGATAAAATGTATATACAAAACAACACATGAATTTTACAAGTATTTGCAACATATCTACAAATAAGCATTTTATGATTTGTATCTCAATGAATACAGAATAAATCTACTTAAATAAGATTATAGTTTATGTACAACAAAGCAATACCTAATGGTATATATCATCGAAAGTGAAATTTTGGAAAACATACCAGTATTAAAATATATATGTAGACATGATATTATTACATAGTTTATTTGTATATGTATGTTTATATTATCGTGGTGTTATTGTCCTGTCAACCATTGAACATGTCTCATGTCATCTCTAAGTTATTTTAATCCTATTTGGCATGTGAGTGAATAAGTGTCAGATTGATAGGTGATCACTCTATCACTCCATCTTTTTCATATCTTGCATGAGCTTTTCTTACCTGTCACACCCTTCAAAGTTTTCCTTCTAAAATTCCTTACTTAAGTAAATCACTCTGTCTGGTTTCCATTCAGTAAACTTAGTATCTACTATTTTATCTGTTATTTGTCTAAGCGTAATGAAAGACATGTTTTAATTAACCGTATATCCGAAAATATTTCTTTTTTATCATGAAATTTACTCACCTTTTTTCCCTGGTACTACACGACCACAAATTACGACAAATAATGCCAACGCTGTCATTAATATACACACAAGTTTAGCCATCGTGTCCAGTAGGTGCTTCAGAATGAGACTTCTAGTTGGGTTCTACCCTTTTATGTGTGGCAGTGTTGAACCTCTCTTTCTATTACATCATAATTACATAACATGCCGCATATTTCGATAACCTCCAAATAATGCGATAAACACAGACTAATAAGTCTTCATTTCATTCAATGGCCAATCACACACATTTGAACAGAATATAATTCACTATTTAATTGGTTTGTTGCCCGGTTTCACGTGTTACACATGGTAATCCATAAATATGTGACGCTACATGCATGTGATTCTCATGTCTTTGTTTATAGAAGAGTATGTTTTGCTGGTATGCAACTAAGTGAGTGCATGCTTAAATAAAAACATCCATACTTTTATCATGATATTTTCTCTTCTTGGATTTCTTACTTAAATATCCCCCCTATACCATATACTTCTCACTTTTCATGATTCTTTCTTTCCTATACATGTATTTTTTTTTCTTAAATATTTTTAAAGGCGTATATCACAATAGCGCCATTTTACTATATACTATATTAGACAAAGAATGAAAATCAAAACTAGCGAACAGATTTTTTTAAACTTGGCATGAAAAGAGCCAAAAAACTCACATTCAAGGGCAGATAACTCAAAAAGTAGCACGGAGACCCCCATTATTTATTTCATAAATTTGTTTCTAGTGTGATCATGCTAAGTTTAAAAAAATTCTGTTCGCTAGTTTTCTTCTTTGTCCATAAAGTAAAATGGCGCTATTGTGATATACGCCCTTAAGTCTTTCCTATACATGTATACTTCTTAAGAACTTTATCGTCATAGAGTCGCTATACTTTTGAATAGGATAAGCCGATTGCTGTCTATACCGAACAGAACATATTTTATTTGATTTGTACATAGTACATCATCATAAATAACATCAACATTCAACATTATACAATTTAAGGCAATATCGTTTAATGAATCCCATACATGCAGTGATATACACACTAAGGACAGATTAGACGTTAATCTTTTGTATTTAACTTGACTTTTCTTCATGCCAGAATAATTCATGATGGTATGTAATCGATTGACAATCGTGCCTGATCGTGTTTTTATTATCAGCCAGTGACATATAGCCAAATTGTAAACGGCACGTGCTATGTAACTATAATCATTCGAGGGTTGTTAGCTCGAATCTTACCGACCTTCATTTTTTTTTTAAATAACACTGATTTCTTTTTTTATTATTGTTTTATATAACTTTTATAATAGTTGTTGGCATGAAATCACTATTACACATAAAAGGATAGCAGTAAGTTTCAAAAATTAAACAATTCATCCTCATATATGCCTATTCGATAGTTTGGATAAAACTTAGTGCTGAGTTATGTGAAATTTACAGTTTTCTTATGCCACCAATGCATTTTTACTTCTCAGGTTTTGTCAGTAATGATTATGATAATAAGGTAGATAGTAACTGGTATGAAAAGTTGTTAACATATATAATTTCTTAAAGATATTTAGTGAGAGAGTGTGTTTTTGTAGTATCAGTTGATAGGCTTGTTTGAACATTTTTAAGTTCCAGATTTTGTTTGATCAACATAATTATACCGGCATAAACACCACTTCCTTTGATTTTTAAAGATGCAATACTATAGATTCATCGGTTTAGCTTGAATATTTTGAATTTCTCAGTTTGTAACAAATCATGGACATTTACCATCTATGGTGGACCTTCGGTAAATGAAATGTTCATAAAAAATCACATGATACGGATAATTCGGCTGTTTCAAACATGTTCCGGAAACTACCTAACTTTTACATAAATATAAATACAAACCATCTAAAAACAGAAGTGCACGCACCTCTTCATTTGGGGGTATAGTGCTCAACTTTACTGAAATATTTCTCCGATGAAAAACAAATGTTATGAAACTAGAGAATACATTTATTCATTTCCTCTAAAGAACTAGTGTGGCATAGGTGGTTTATATAATGTAGTATAAACAAACACCCCTAACAACTTTCACACGTGCACGGGTAAGACATGGGGGCATTCGCCAGATACTTGTTTGGTTACAAACGCTTATGATTATGCATGACATACGAGCGTGACAGAGCTCGATCGATTCCGGAAATCTTCGTGTGAATATTTTGGAAATCTTCGTGAAGGGGTAGAAGAATTAATTCCTTAAGTCATTTAATATATTGGTGATTCTATCTACATAAATCGGGCTAATCGTTTGACCTAGAGGGGCAATACGTTGCATATCGTCGAAATATAGATTGAATTTTCATATTTACACATTATTTTCTGCATTTATTGCATTGATTTTGGGTAGTATTGCAACTTTAAACAATACGTACGTGTATTTATGTTTATCACTTATCACAGGACGAACAGCAAAAGGAGCCAAAACGATCAAACAGTCAATATCCTGTCTCGCACGTGCAGAACGTGAGTACACCTCTGCACGGTATCCAACATTACAATATGTCTGCACACACTGGTCAAATGTCTACGATGAGTCCGATGTATCCTATGACTATGGCTCCTATGTCTCAGCAGATTCCCCAGCCTTTTATATACAAAGCCCACCTACCCACGGTTGCCACACTGGTGCTCAGTCCATGTCTGATCTTTCCTCAACAGTGCAACTTATTTGTAAACGTCTTGATGGCATGGGTGCAAAACTGGGTCAGTTGAGCTTGATCCAAGCCAGCGTCAATAGCATCACTACCCGCCTGAATGACATGGACAATAAAATTGCAGACATTGAAAAATCTTCTTCCTATGTAGCTGACCAGTATGATAAGCTTAGCCAGCGATCTTTTGGCAATCACAGTAACATTCAGGCCATGAAAACACAGGTAAACGAACTTTATCGTTCCAATGGCGTACTTCAATCCATGCGCAACACATTGAATGACGATGTTATAAACCTTAAATGTAGGACCATGCGCGACAATTTGTTGTTCTTTGACATTATTGCGTGTCCCACATCATGAACCGGATGCTGAAACCACACAGGGTGCTTCTTCTCAATCCACGATTTATACTACTGCTACTTCCACATCTGATCATCCATCCAGTGAGGAGGATTGCAGGTCAAAGGTCCTGACTTTTTGCGATACTGTTTTACACATGTATAATCCGGCTGACACTATCCATATTGACAGGATCCATCATATTGGTAGATTTGTCAAGGGTCCTGTTGTAGCTTAGTTGAACTCTAACTCTAAAATGTTACTAAAAAGTGCTGCAAAAAGTGCCAACTAGAAAAACTCTCTGTATAATATTGCAGATCAACTCCCTCAGGAGGTTAAGGAGAGGAGAGTTTCAATTCTCCCAACTATAATTTTGCTGGATGTCGCCGAAACCGGAAGCGTAGGTAAAGCGTGGATAAGTTGTACTGGTAATAGAAGCGTGGATAACATGCGTTTTGATATTACAGGTGACCTGACGTCAAGCCAGACGGTAGGATGCACGAGAAAAGCATGAACTTTGTATTTTATCCGGGAATGTGGAGGGTACAGGACAACGATTTTCATTCCTTTGTTGACGGTTTTCAATTTTTTTTTTGTCCCGAAACTTGGCAGAAGTTTAAGGGGTCACTGTCAACTTGAACACTGAGCACACTGCTACATAGTTAATTGTCCATTTAACAATGTTTAAAGAAATCATTTAAATTGAATGACCTATTCAAGAGAAAAATGTATTTTTCAAAATGTCCCAAACATGTCAATAACATGAGTAAAAAGACTTGACTTGACTATTTGGGTTTACCGTCGCTTCGACAGTATTTCAGTCATGTAGCGACGTCCAGCTAATTACAGGTGGAGGAAGACCCCGAATGCACGGAGGCATTCGGGTAGAACCACCGACCTACCGCAAGCCAGCTGGAAGGCTTCCTCACATGGAAATCCGAATGACCCTGCCGGGAATCGAACCCAAGCGGTGAGGGGTTGAGTGAGTGTTAAAGTCAGCGACTTTACCCTCTCGGCCACGGGGGCCCCCATGAGTAAAAAGAAGTAGGTATGGTGGACAAAAACGCCACAAGAAAATTGTGAAATACTTGGATTACGCATCAACCTTTACTTAATAATTACGCAACTATTTCTGCATGGAATAAAGATAAATATATAATAAAGGGTAACATAATAAGGCTTGAAAATAAAAAAAAAACTCTTCTGAAACATATTTAGTAGATATTATTATCTCCCTTTAAGTGAGATAAATGACACCATCTTATTTTTATAAGTACCAAACTTAGCAATGCTGTTATAAGCGACTGTATTTATCAAGATTTAATTCTTCATTATATGAGCAGTGGTCTCAAATAAATGTCAGAAATTAAATTTAAAAAATAATACAATTATTTGTAAATACTATAACCAAAAATAATAATGGTAAATGAAAGGTAAACTATTACTAACTTACTTAACTTAAAAAAAAAAAAAAAAAAAAAAAAAAAAATGGGCTATATTGCTATCGTAACTTTGTCCTTTGTCAATGTTAATGTTTCCGGATAGGTCAGCGGCGGCTGTTCAAAAAAATTTTTAAAGGGGTATTTTAAATTTAACTTCTGAAATTTTTACATGTATTATCCTTTTTTTTTTCTTTTTTTTTTGCTATAGTTACGATCAATTTCGTTGATTATGTTGTGAAAGTTCATTATTCGATACCCCTTGACATTTTCAAATGAAAATAAACCGACTCCTGTAGTGTAGTAAGTTCGTAATTGAGTTGTAATGAGGAATTAAATCTCAATGAATTGAGTTGCTTAAAACAGCAGTGTCAAGTCTGGTACTTGTAAAAATAAGATGATATCATTAATCTCGCTTAAAAGGAGATAATAATATCTACTTAATATTTTTAGCATTTTTTTATATTTTGTAGCCATATTATTTTACCCTTTATTCCATGTTTATCTTAATGCAGAAATAGTTGCGTAATAATTAAGTAAAGGCTGATGCTTAATCCATATATTTCACCATTTTCGTGTAATGTGGCACATTTTGCCTACCATACGTCCTTTCTTTTACACAAGTTATTTACTTTTTGGGGGACATTTGAAAAATATATTTTTCTCTTGAATAGGTCATTCAATTCTAATTATTTCTTCACACCTTGTTAAATGGACAATGGACTATGTAGCATTGTGTTTGTTTAACAGCCAAGACAGCAAACAGTGCTGATTAATTACATGCAAGATGAAGATGTGACATGTAATATTTTCTTTGAATGTGAGGCCAAATCTGAAAGTCCTTTACAAACTGTATTCTCTTATATGAAATGAACTTGTATACTGAGCATTACTGAGAAAAACATGATTTACTTAAAAGAAAAAAAAAACAACAAAAAAAAAAAAAAAAAAAAAAAACAACAACATGTTTTTCACCACCCCACCCACTTTGGGTTGACAGTGACCCCTTAATGATGAATTTTGCATTGGGTTTTCTTATTAGTTCCACGAACTAAACATATTTCTGGTAAAACTAAACGTGGTCATGGAGGTCTTTTCTATAAACCTACAGTGAAAAAATATTTTTTGTTTTTGAAAAAGTTGATCATAACTATTTCATATAGGTTAAAAATTTTAAGCAATATCTAAAAACGGACAAAGATGTTTACGTTTGTTTCTTTTATATTCCCCTACTAACAGTCCCTACTATTTGTCTCATGATATCGATTATTTTGAGCAACTCGAGATTGATATTAATTTTTACAGTAATCTCGGTCTTGTTTCTATTGTTGGAGAATGCACGTTGTGGTGGAAAAAAGTGATCTAATTGACAATATTGATCTTTCAGCTTCATTTATCGATTGTTTTAACTCAACCGAGGTGAACGAGTTGCGCATGTCTTGTCGGTTCACGATGGATAAGACTGAAAATGCAAGGTGTGTGAAGTTAGCGCGTAGATCGTAGATCGTAGATCGAAACTATAACTAATTTTCTTTGTAAATCTGGGTCGTAGATCGTAGCTCAACATTGAAATAAACCAAAATAATGGTGAGCTGGATCGTAGATCGTAGCTCAACCACGAAAAAGTTCGGAATGTTGATCTGGGTCGTAGATTGTAGCTCAACCATTGAAATAAACACATATAGTGTTGAGCTGGATCGTAGATCGTAGCTCAACATTGAACAATGTTGTTTGGAATGTTTGAGCTGGATCGTAGATCGTAGCTCGACCATTGAAAACTTTCATAGAATGGTTGAGCTGGGTCGTAGATCGTAGTCAATCATTCAAATAAAACAAAAATAAATGGTTTGAGCTGGATCGTAGATCGTAGCTCAACCATTGAAAAAGTTCATGGAATGGTTGAGTGGGTCGTAGATTGTAGCATCAACCATTGAAATAAACCAATATAGTTGGTTGAGCTGGATCGTAGATCGTAGCTCAACCATTGAAAATGTTGATGGAATGGTTGAGCTGGATCGTAGATCGTAGCTCGACCATTGAACATTTTCATAGAATGGTTGAGCTGGGTCGTAGATCGTAGCTCAATCATTCAAATAAACCAAAATAAATGGTTGAGCTGGATCGTAGATCGTAGTTCAACCATTGAAAAAGTTCATGGAATGGTTGAGCTGGGTCGAGAGTAGCTCAATGAAAATGTTGATGGAATGGTTGAGCTGGATCGTAGATCGTAGCTCGACCATTGAAAACTTTCATGGAATGGTTGAGCTGGGTCATAGATCGTAGCTCAACCATTCAAATAAACCATTATAAATGGTTGAGCTGGGTCGTAGATCGTAGCTTAACCTTTCAAATAAACCAATATAAATGGTTGAGCTGGATCGTAGATCGTAGCTCAACCATTGAAATAAACCAAAATAAATGGTTGACCTGGATCGTAGATCGTAGCTCGACCATTGAAAATGTTATGTAATGGTTGAGCTGGATCGTAGATCGTAGCTCGACCATTGAAATTAACCAAAATAAATGGTTGATCTGGTCTTTTAGATCGTAGCTCAACCATTGAAAATGTTGATGGAATGGTTTAGCTGGGTCGTAGATCGTAGCTCGACCATTGAAAATGGAATGGTTGAGCTGGATCGTAGATCGTAGCTCAACCATTCAAATAAACCATTATAAATGGTTGAGCTGGGTCGTAGATCGTAGCTCAACCATTGAAATAAACCAAGATTAATGGTTGATCTGGATCGTAGATCGTATTTTAGTCGTAAATTGTTGGAATGGTTGATCTGTATCGTTTTGTTTAGTATTAGTCGTAAACTAGTTATATATTTGTCTTCTTTGTCGGGATTATTGTACTTTTCGGAAAATTGTTGGGAAAAGAGTTTCCGAAAATTTTTTATTTGTCGGAAAAGTTTCCGTCGGGAAATTTTCATGATTTTCGGAAAAAATTTTGTGATTTTGTACCCGTCGGGAAAATTGCATTCGTCGGAAAAAAATGCTTTCGTCGGGAAAGGAGTTTCCTTCGAAAATCTTTGTACTTGTAAATTTATTTTTATTTGGGAAGGAAATTATGTGCTCGTCGGAAAAAATTGCATTCGACTCGAAAAGTGCTTCCGTCGGGAAATTTTGTAGTCGTCGGGATTCTCATTCGTCGGAAAAGCTTCCGTCGGAAAATTTTTGTTTGCGGGATCTACGACCCAGCTCAACCATTCCATGAACATTTTCAGTGGTCGAGCTACGATCTACGATCCAGCTCAACCATTTATTTTGGTTTATTTCAATGGTTGAGCTACGATCTACGATCCAGCTCAACCATTTATATTGGATTATTTTAATGGTTGAGCTACGATCTACGACCCAGGTCGACAAAGAAAATTAGTTATAGTGTTGATTTACGAGCTACGATCTACGCGCTAACTTCGCACACCTTTAAAATGCAGCGGGTCGCAAGCTTATTGATATTTGTTTATTTAATGATGTTAAAATTGTTGATGGGCAAATTGGGGGCGATAGCGGTGTGGGAAGTTTTACTTATATGTCTGCAAGTGGTAACAGTCTTATTATGTGCTTTGTTCATACGAGTTGTTTCCCTTTATTATTGATTTTGTTGTCAAAGATCTACATGTATGCTCACCTCTTGAACCGTTGGAAGTGCTTCTTGTTATAAATACTGTCGATAATGATAATGTTAACACTGATATCAAAAATTAGTTACATGTTGATAAAATATTAAGACAAAATAACATGCTTTCAAGATAATCTTAGTAAGGAATTTGAGTTTTTTACATCACTATTGATAAAATATATGATAACTCGCTGCAGCTTTACGCTGGCATTTATTTTTTAAGAATTGCTTGTTATTCGTATGAACAAAGTGTTAATGGGTCTTCTAAGCAGCTTTTTTGAGTTGAAAATGAGGTAAAAGTTGTGGTTTTGAAAATTTGATACCAAAATTAATTTTAGATTCAGTCGACCTTATATCCCTTATCCCCTGTAAGTTGTTTAATCATATATTTACTAATTCTGAATATCCTGAATCTTGGACAAAGTGCATAATTGTACCGGTACCTAAAAAGAGTAATTCTACTGACGTCAATATTTATAGAGGAAGAGCGCTTACAAGCAAATTTTCTAAGATATTCTCCTGTATATTAAATAAGATTTGCACATTTTACATTTACAATTTTACCTATCTATCCCAAAATACCTACCAGTTTTAATCTCTAAAGAGTGCGAAGATAAACGGAATTGTGATAAATATTTACGTAGTTTATGATTCTTAACACAGCCAAGATATTTTTCATATTCAAATCTGACTTCAAACTGCTTATAGTAATCTAATATTGGTTGGTTGTTTACAGTTTCAACCCATTGTTGAAGATATTGATCTCTAAGTCATTGATTTAAAATAGGTATAAAATAAAAAAAAAATGTTTTGAACTTGAGCCTTATTTAATGCATATCGAGAATTATTATCATATGGTAGCATTGACACGAATAAGAGTTTCAACTCATAGATTAGCTATAGAAGAAGGGCGTACAAGAAATATAGAAAGAGAAAATAGAACTTTTCCTTTTTGTTATATAATTTTTTAATGAGTATCATTTTGTTTTAGTTTGTCCATTTTATAAGGACTTACGCTATAAAATTTTACCACGTTACTATTGTTCTTGGCAAACATTACATAAATTTGTTACATTAATACAGAATAAACAGTCGGGTATTAAAAAAAAAACTAAATTTGTATATCTTACAAATTATAAAAGAAAAGCAGCAAAATAAAAAAAATAACAAATGTCCACTCAATTAATGTTTTGGTGTTATATATGATCATGTGATATGTATTTTACATTTCAAATGATACATTTACATGCTTTTCTCATGTTTGATATGTAAAGTATGAATACATGCCATGATTGCACTATTTATTGTATCTATATGACGATAAACTTATGTGTTTATGCTTATAAATTAATTGAATTGAAATTGAATTGTTTATGGCTAAGAATATTAAGTTAACTAGGTCTCTGCATGAGATCACCTGTCACTGATTGATAAAATCGTCTGAGACAAACATAATTTCTAGCACCTCATGGCAAAGCTATAATTGTTGTAGCAAGTTAAATGTGTTGATGGGTTGTAAAATGGTCTGTGTTGACCGGGTGTCAAGCTAATTTTATTTCACTTATACAAGCTTGCGATCACACATATTATGGTCGACAAAAGCATAAATAATAAAGCCACATTGGTTAGTTTATTTTACCCGCAAATGATATTTTATATTTTGTAACGCTGGGTTACTTCATTTCACTGGTAGACTTGCGCATGCGCAAAGCATAGACAAAAAAAATACTAGTTTGTTAACACAAATCTTACTCTTGAATACCATTTACACAAATAATTGTCAACCGAAGCTTGACATTACACTAACACTCACACCACAGTAAGAATTCCCCCCCCCCCCAACCCACTCGCAGTTGGAAAATTATTGTATTTATCATCGATCCCACGTGGCATAAATATGTTTTGGCCTAGATTGATGACAAATACATACGAGATGGTGTGCGTAAACTCAAAATGATATGTTTGCTATATATTGAAATACATGTATTTACAATAAAAACTGCACACTTTCTTTTGGATCTGAGTGTACACAAACTCCTACTGTCCACGCAAACACAACTTGAAGGTGGCAAATTATCTGCGAGGTACTGTAGTATAAACATACTGTCTGCAGTAAAATATAGTTAAAGCTTATTTTCGTTCCTTGTGCTTATTATTCATACATGTTCATTGCCATGGAGACGCCTTCCTTCTGGTTTGCGATAGGTTTGTTTTTTTTTTTTGTTGTTGTTATTTTTTTGTACTCCCGGGTCTTAAACTGACCATCTGTTTACGAACTGTTTTAATTTGTATGAAATCAATCTATCTCAAAGGAAGCATCAAATCATACAGGTGCGAAACAAGAAGAAATCTCAAAAATTAAACATCTATCCCAATCTCATTACAATCATATCCTAATTTGCGCTCCCCTCCTATACGCGATTAGGATCTGACATCACATTAGGGGTAACGTCAGATTTACCTTTTTAGTCATTTATATGCATAAACAAGTTCTCGATTTTAAACAATTTAGATGACGCGTTTCTGACTGACTTCGGTAAAACATTTGTCACAGGGTGAGAAAAATGTGCATCTTGACCAGTACTCGAACCCTGGTCCTTTTGCTTACAGAGCGAATGCTCTACCGACTGAGCTACCCGGCAGATTACACATCCTTTTACCCTAATGTAAGTAATCAGTAATGTGTAACATTTAACAACTGCTGTTCTTACTAAATTATGGATACCATAATTAAAACTTGAACAAAAAGAAGTTGATTTGGCACTACTTTGTGGTAGTTCTCCCTACAGGACACCATCTTGTTATTTGTTCATATACATTGATGCGGTTACTTCCTCTGGTTATACCTAACGATTTTGTAGGCGCCGATTTGATTGGTCAAATTGAGACGACCCTCTATACGATGTTTTCAGATTCAGTTACCGATACTGAATCTGATTTCAATGAGATTGTATATATCCATCGTATATGTTGGAGATTAAGTAAAAAGAAAAAAATCCTTCATCAAAATGTTTTTATTTGACACAAGTGTGAAGGTCCAGCGGAAGTGAGGAATAAAATACAAACCACAAACGTTTTTTGGGGGGTTCACACATTCACAATATAAACAATGCACATTCAGAGAAATAAATCTAACAAGAGGGTCACATGGCCCTAGATCGCTCACCAGAGTACAATAGCTATTTGAAACCATGAGGTGACCATTTGTGCCAAATGAAATTAACTCTGGCCATTAGCTTCATAGAAAAATATTTTTTATAAATTTTCTATATAGAGCTATGTAAGGATACTAGACAATTCCCTAGGGGCCTCAATTTTCAAGGTAGCAATTAAGAAAGACAACTATGGGGTGACCATTTGTGCTAAATGAAATCAAATTTTGACGACTGGCTTCATAGAAAAAGACTTGACTTGACTATTTGAGTTTACCGTCGCTTCGACAGTATTTCAATCATTTAGCGACGTCCAGTTAATAATGGGTGGAGGAAGATCCCGAATACATGGAGACATCCGGGTAGAACCACCGACCTACCGCAAGCCAGCTGGAAGGCTTCCTCACATGAAAATCCGAATTACCTTGTCGGGATTCGAACCGACGCGGTGAGTGGCTGAGTGAGTGTTAAAGTCAGCGATTTTACCCTCTCGGCCACCGAGATCCCTCATAGAAAAAGAATTTTGAAATTTTCTATATGGTGTTTTTAAGGAAATTAGCAACCCCCTACGGGCCTCTTCTTTCTAAGGGATCAACGTCATTTTAGCAATTATGTTAGAGCACTATGAGGTGAACATATGCGCCAAAGGAAATTAAATTCTGACAATTGGTTTAGGAGGAGAACATTTTTGAAGTTTTTAAAGTAAACTTACGTTGGTTGGCAACCAGACTTCTGCATAAGTCAAGTTTTTTTTAGCAACTTTGGTGGGGGCCACCCAATATTCAGTCATGCCGAGTAACATTAATTTCGACCCATGCGGTTTCAGAGGAGATGTCGTTTAAAGCAAACGACGACGGACACAGTGATCCTAATTTCTCACATTGAGCACGTTGTGCTCTGTTGAGCTAAAAATAGAACTTAAATGTGGACTCCTACAGACTCATTGTGCAGTCTAGTGATACATTCAAGGAAATTATTTTAAAGATAGAAATAAATGCAAAATCCTATTTTCTTAGCACAAAAACAACTATTGACATTTGCAAACTGTCGTATCGGTGACCACTTGCAAAATAGAATAATATTTCCGTTATTACGTCATATTCAATGAGGAAGAAGCCCCAAATACAACAAACTATTTATGATAGATCCATGGCGTACAATATAAACATGGTGTCTTTTTTTATTACATGAACAATTGAACAATTTATATTGTGTCCTATATATCTTATCAAATAAGCTGTGATTACAGAAAATAGAAATAGAACACTTTTTTGAATTCAGAATCCAGACCTGAAATGATTAAGCAAATAAATTGGCTACAGAGTTAAAACAAATAAGAAAACATTGTTACTTCAATTAAGAAAACAAGCGTATGCATTTTTTAAATAAGACACTAACATGTCTGAATTTAAAAACAAGAGGCCATGATGGCCCTGAATCGCTCACCTGATTAAAAATGAGCAATTTTAATTTATTGAAACTAATTCCGACTATGTTGGATTTTTCATATTGACCTATTTTTTTTTACCCCAAATGACCCACTCTCGAACATTTCCAAGATTTTATGGAAACAGACATTCCGACTAAGTTTCATGAAGATATGGCCAAAATGTGGTTTCTAGAGTGTTAACAAGGTTTTCCTAAGATTTGACCTCATGACCTACTGTTTGATCCCACATGACCCAAATTGGAACTTGTCTAAGACATTATGGAAACAAACATTCTGACCAAGTTTCATGAAGAATGGGCCAAAAATGTGGCCTCTAGAGTGTTAACAAGGTTTTTCTAAGATTTGACCGCATGACCTACTTTTTTGATCCCACATGACCCAAATTCGAACCTGTCCAAGATTTTATGGAGAGAAACATTCTGACCAAGTACACACCAAATATCTAAGCTCAAGGCCTTATGGGTTTTCACAAGAATTTTGAAGGTTTTCATATATAACTCTATGTAAAAAAGTGACCCCTGGGGCAGGCCTAATTTTACCCCAGGGCCAAATTTTAAAATCTTGGTAATGGTCCATAAGATCATGCTACATACCAAAAATCAAAAGGCTAGGCCTTGTGGTTTCGGAGAAGAAGATTTTTAAAATTTTCATTTTTAAAATCTATTTTTTGCTCCTGTGACCTAGATTTTTGACCAATCAAAATAATTATAACAACTTCGATAAAGGGCCTCATAATAAATATTCCTGTGAAGTTTTATCAAAATCCAGTGAGTAGTTTAGAAGGAGATATTGTTTTAAAGAAATTGTTGACGACGGACGCACGCACGGACGCACGCACGCAAGGACGACGGATAAAAGGCGATCACAAAAGCTCACCATGAGTACGTTGTGCTCAGGTTAGCTAATGAGTTGAATAAAAAAGCATGAAACAAATTAAATACAAATTTTATCGTTTTGCTAACATTATCAATTGACATATATTTAGTAAAAAATGAAATGTATGAACGCAGTAGGTATTCTTGAAGCACATTTTACATGCAATACTAAACTACCTTTTCATCGAACTTTACAACCATACATACATACATACAACCATACATACATACAACCATACATACAATCATACATACATACATACATACCATTATATTCAACATATAGCAGCTGTGTCTATGTTTTAAACACAAACAGTTACTCAGTCACGTCATTCCATAGTCTTTGTTTATCATGTTGAGTATCGTTGTCCTCTAATTAATCTTGTTCCGGCTCGTACACTGTTCGGGTCTCCCTGACTCATCTCCGACTTATACAACATTTCACAAGACATGGGTCTAACGAAGCATATTCTACAGAGATTTCCATTTTATTACATGTTATGCTCGTCATGGTATGGAATTTATTTCATCGACAAAGGCCACCCTCGCGTTGCTATAGAAACACTACCAACACAGTCTTATCACCTATTCCTCTATGTTAACCGAGTTTGATATATTATGACCAGCTACAGGACCGAGTTTGATATATTTTGACCAGCTACAGGACCGAGTTTGATATATTTTGACCAGCTACAGGACCGAGTTTGATGTATTATGACCAGCTACAGGACCGTTTCGCTAAACTTCGTGCGAATGTTTGAGAACTTCCTAGGTGTAAAGAAGCATTTAACTTTCGACATATTTCATTATCAACTTTCTATGTAAATTCATGAAATATGTGATATTTCTTTACCTTTATTGTGGAATTAAGTCACTTTGAAGGATAACCTTATTTGGACCCAGACTGAATGTAAATCAAAAGAAGCTCAGCGAAATTGTTCCATAAACAAACAAATCAGAAACCAAACCAAACCAAACCAGAAAATCCTGGCATGAAAAGATTCCGGATGACATTGGCATGTTTGCGTTAAACTCTAGAAGTAAGTTCCACACATTATAAACTCTTAGCTTCCTATGAGACTTCTCCGACTTCTGTCCAGTGTCTACAGCTATCACAAAGGTACTAGTACTCATTTTTGTATACCTTAACCTGTGTTTGTCGATCACTGGTATTGAACAGTCGACTGTTCTAAACAACCAGCTTCCAGAAAAATACTCTTAAATACTTTTGGCCTGTGTGTTACAACCACCTGAGCCAGGCCAATTTTGCTCCCTATATGTCCCTTCATTAACTTGACTGTAAAGTCCATATTGTTTTAAACAACCATTTTAACCACTAACTTTGCATCATACGTTCATCCTATATTTGGCATTAGGAAGCATAAAATAAATATCTAACAGTAAATCTGTAAAGCCAAAAAGTATGTAAGCTCCTTTTATTACATTAGATAAAAGCCGCATAGTTCAGTGTTGACAGTTAAATTCTTAATGCTGATCATGTCTGACGATTACACGACTACAAAGCGACGTCTTTATTGTTTATTAGGTCGTCCATACTGTCCAAAGTCTGCGTGCTGATACTCTTCCCGTTTGTATGAGACACACTGCTGGTCAATCGACTGAGGCCACTACTGCAGGACTCCGGAAGCGTGTTGGGAACCATCTCGACCGCTGAAGAGAGGGATAGGATGTACAGAATAGAAACAGGAAGTCATTTTATGGAAGAACCGTATACAAGCTAATGGTGTCCCAGTATTATATTTTACGTGCGGTCCACCACAAAAATGATGTCCGAGAGAAATAATGTAACGTGTGGTAACATTCGAGAGAAATAACATCAGGTACATTTACGTCCATGAGAAATGACCACACTAAGGTGAGGTCCGAGAAAACTACATCTCGTGCGGTGACGTCCGAGAGAAATGACAGTTCTTTTTATTTATTTATTTTATTTTATTTTATTTATATGTATATCTAATCAGAAAAAGAAACATAAAATATATGTATTGAAATATTCTGTAAAAAGATAAAAAAAATAAAAATAAAGAGTCCGGAAATTTCTAGATATTTTTTTAAATATAATGAATAATAAAGCATGTGTGCACAGTTTGGAGCGAATGAGCCGTCCCGTAGACACAAAGTCATTAATATCAAGGCTATTTTTTCTGTTTTAATTGGAAAGAAAAGTTCAATGTCATTCTATTTATAGACGATATTATTTAGTTTGTCAACCATGGTGATGAAATACGTAGAACGTTAGCAGAAAAAAGCGATGTAGCAATAAAAGTAAACTATCCACGTTAATAAGTGTAAGCTGAAAAACAAGTATGTGATGTAGAAAACAGAGATGTGACCGAAAATTTGATTTGATATTTAAATATTCTACAGGCTATGCAAGCCAATTATCAAAAAAAATGAACAAATTGGATTTATTTAAGGCTTTACTGATGTTACGTTAGAACGCCAACTGTAACGTAACATACGTCGACGTGCATGTCACTTCCGCCCTAAATATGATACGAATCTTGATTGATTAGCTTTTGTTAATGCCATCCCAAACTGTGTTTTTCTATATCACTTTTATACCATACTTAAGTTTTTAAGGATAAAAATCATAAAAGAACGCTTAACGTGGTACCAGGGCAGACGAGCCCGATGACAGGAGTAGTGGCCAGGACGCTGACATAAAATTGAAGCGGTATATTCGTGTAAATGTGTGTAATTGACACATTGACAGCTGATTAAGGTTAGGATTGATTAAGTCTGGGAATTGATGTCTAGAGGTCTCAACTAAATAAGTTACGTGTACATAAAAAACGTCGGACGCATATCTGCCTAAGAGCCGTGTCTGGATTATTTTTTACATTCTTATAGCTCGACGTTCACACAGGAATGGAATCATTTCGATAGGAATGGCTGTATTTGACGAAATAATATGAATTTATTTTCGCAGGATTCAACGAGAATCTCTCTAAGTAAAATGTGTTATTTCTTGTAAGGTAATATGTTTTAAAATATTAACATATACATGTTAAACAGAATACAGCTATAATAGGAAAATGGTCATCCAAAGGCACGTAAATTTCTAAGTAAAGTGGGTTTTTACTACGAATGGGGTGACAAAGAGAGAGAGAGAGGGGGGGGGGGGGGGGGGGGGAAACAAATTATACGTACAGTTTTGGGTATGCGGCTGCGATTGAATAGCAGCATAGTTGCAGTTTACTCGAGGATGTGTTATCACTTGTTGCTGTGACGTGTCAGTGGCCATGGAGCGCGCTGCCGTCTTGGATGACGTCGTCATCATCGACTGACGTACGTTACGTTCCGGGTGGGTGATTATAATGTATAACTTTGGAGTAAACATGCACACCAAGGCTACCGTGGCACTCATGCTGATGGAGTAACACATGGTTGCAATGCGAAGTTTTATATTGTACGCCGTTGAGAAATAAATTGGAACAAACGCTAACCAAATAATGCACGTGGTATACATGGTGAAACCGATGTACTTTGATTCATTGAACGCCTCGGGAATCTTGCGAGTCACTATTGCATAAAATGTGCATACTACGACGAGTATGATTGGGTAACTGAAACCAACCATGTAAAAGCCGCCAACAGCATCCTTGCAGACCAACTGATGGTCTTCTCGGTTGGCGAAGTAAAACACGGCTTCCGGTGGGCGTGTCAAAATCCACATGGCACCGACTGCATTCTGAAAAGAAACTATAGCCCCACAGATCAGAAGCTGTGACCTTGGGCTTATGAATTTCGGTCGTTTTGCTGTTCGTTTGCCCGCTCTAAATATCCTCGAAATTCTATTTGTTTTTGTCAATATCGCCGAATAGCAAATCGAAAAGCACAAGCCAATACCGAATTTTTGGGCGCCACACGATATCGGATGTGGTTTTAGGACAAGGATAAATGTCATAGTGTAACACAGGAAAATCCCAATGAGGAGAACAAAACTTAGCTCCCTTCCAGACGCTTTCACTACGGGGGTCTCACGATATATCACAAAAACCGCCACCACAAATCCCGTTACTAAGATACCCAACGTTGAAAAGCCCATGGCGCCGATTGCAAGAAGGTCGTCATAGCGCAGGTACATGATTGGTATCATGACGCATTGTTCTTTCTTCTCGTCGGGGAGCCAGCCCATCTCACAGTCAACGCACTTGAACTCTGTAGGAAGGTACTGGTACCGGTGACATTTTGCGCACGTCCAGCAACATGCATCGCCGTTCAACAACAACTTTTCCTCGCCGCTCTTGCATGGAAGGGAGCACACAGACATTGGGTGTGCCACTTCGTCTTGTCGGAACTGTAGGTCCTTTACCTGGAGACATTGCATTACGATATGATAGTTTTAATTTGAAATGATTTCATATAAATGCCATACTTGGTGTTTTAACAGATAATCAAAACTAATCTGCTGTGATTTGAAAGTTTATTTTCTTGGTTTAAAATGCATTAATAGTGAAGGTGAGACAAGCATGCATACATGAAAAGGCCATGAATCTTACAGATAAAGCAAGTTTAAACAGAAGTCTTTATATCTAATCTAAGCCGATGGCAGTAAGATTACTGTAATAATGAGGTATAATAAGTAAGCGATTATAAATGATGCGAATAATTGAAAACGGCAGGAGTTTTCTTTTAAACAAATATGACTGTATTGCTAAACAGTTTTGAAGAATTCTAGGTTTTTAAGAAATTAACATTAGATTTGTTCTCTTACTTCAACCAATTGGCCATTGTCAAAATAACCGACTGTTTCCCATTTATATATCCCCGGCGACTTCTGACGGAAGTTTAGTATACGGTATCGAGCTGGACCGTCTCCATTCGACAGAAACTTGAAGTTCTGCCCAGAAAGACCTAGAACGAGAGATATGCGGTGAATACATGTTATTGTGTGTACTTTATTACTATCAGGCGTAGCTGTCGACCAATTCATGGATGATGACGCAAGAAAGGACTTAATTAATATTTGAACGGTTGATAGAAAAATACTTATGCTAGGGGCAATAAATACGTATCATTACTTGATGAGATAACAGCTGGAATATATGATTCGTATTTTCGAATTTTTGATAAAGTATCAAGACTGAAAAACAGTTTCTTTTATAAAAAAATTTTTTTTCCCAAAACACTTCTATTAGATGTACATTGGGGCAAGTTTCGATTTGAATGTGATAGATATCTGAGTAATGGGGATATGTTTCATCGTATGACTGAACTTCAGGCGGTTTATGGCCATTTTATGGCAATAGTGTGGAGTGCATGTTTTGTATACTTATATTGACTTGTCCGTATGAAACGCTACACAGATAATAATTCATACACTTAACGAAACTTATAAGAACTCCGATTTCAAACTTGTAGAGAAGATATATTTTCCAAAACATATGCCCAGTAAATATCAAAATGTGCATTGGCTCAATCTGTTGTCTGCTTGAATAATTTTGACGCATAATTTTGACGCATAATCAACTCTGTGTCACCAATTTTTGTGGAAAGCTATAAAAAAAACCAAAAATCTGTTATTTTGAATACAACAAATGCTATAGACAAAACTTTTGTATGAGTACTCATAAGTTTCGTCAAGTATATAACCGTTCTACAAAGTATATCTCTTTTTAAAATACATGTACTCCAAAATAAACTCCCAATAATATTCAAACCTATGGATTCCATTATCGACATATTGATATCTGTCTCTCTCCCTATTCCCATCCTCTTTCGATGGACTGGAAATTTATTTCTCTGTTTTCGTAAGATGCTATCTTGTACCGTATTCAAATTATGTTTATGTGGAACTAAATGGGAAGGAAGATAAAAAAAGTTTACCATAGCGACTCAGTGTTGGGACGTAACTATGAATCCGAAGAAACAAGGATAAATCGATATATACTGAAACGTCCTTGTAATTCACTACCTCTGGTGATATTCTTGGTTGATTTAGGGGACAGTGTGTGCATTATTCGAAATCTGCATTAGAGATAATTAAATGAAACGTGCAGCAATATACGTGCAACTGTATAGAGAATCGCCTTTGTATAAAAGTCGCCAAAATGCCTAGAAATACCTCTCAAACAGAAAAAACTATGCATGGAGTGACAGAAATATAGTTCCCCAACTCCGGGAGTTAGGGAGAAAAAGAATTTTGTTAAAAGCAGGCAAAAACTAATCCACCTCAAATCAGCATATAAATCATGTTTTGCATTCAGTCAACGTACGCTCTGCTGGAATAATAGCATGTCTGAAAATGAAGAATGTTTCGAGAAAAGAGCCTAGGACAGTGATAAATAGGTTTTTAATGTTAATTGTATTATGCTTATAACCATCAAAGCAGTGATTCGTTAAATTTTTCTTCGAATGAATTTTAAAGCACCTTTGTTTTTCAGACACCCTAATACAACAGGGTTTAACGATGGCGATGTAGTACGGGGCATGTGATTTGATTTATTTCAATTTTAAACTAATGCTTTTTAAATAGATTTTTGTTTGTGGAACGGCTGGGAAAAGCAAATAACAAGATCATTGTATAAAAGAAAGTGTTCGCAGACGTTGCGGCGCTCCTTCAGAAAAGCCGTTATACGGTCTAGAGTTTCTTTGTTTTTTTTTTATTTCTTATTTATTTATTTATGTATTTTTTTTGTTGCTACTGCATTTTATTTTTAATGTGCAATTCGTAATTGCCTTCTTGACATGGCGTTTTAGCAAGCGCAAAATGTCCTTTGAAATAAAGCATTCGTAGATAAAAAAAATGTCAATATATTTTTGTCGTGTGACGATTTTAAACCCTTACCGAAATTAAAGTAAAACCCAGTTAGATTAACTATGAAAGTTTATTGTGCCAGAATTTCACAGTTTCAGAACTTTAGTGACTTTATTTGATCAACAGTGTAACATTGTACAATATTTAGTTTCATGAATATAGGCAATATTTAGTGACACCGATTTATACATGCAATTTTGGTTTAAACGGGGATGCGCATAGTTATGTTGAATCGAATGTTTGGACATTGCCATGCTGAAGTGATCCGTGGGTTTGGTTGGGAAAATATCCGATAAAAATATTCAAACAAGTTAAATTTGAAGTGCAAATATTTGTTATATAAAGTTATCTGTCTTTAAGGTAATCGTTATTTTAACTCCCGCAATTTTGTCTTCATGTTCAGGCCATCTAAGGTCCACTTATATCCTGACGTGCCCTACTTCGCGTACATATCTGCTAAGCTTCAAAACAGGAAGTATGTGTCATGGTCGGCCATTTTAGTATGCCGCTCTCGATTTGTACAACCCTTCTAATTAGTGACATGAACTAATTCCGAATGGCATGGAGAGAAACTCACCGGTAAAGTTGACTTTCAGCAGGAAATCTTTCAATATCTCTCCATCAATGGGGTCCATTTCTTGACAGAGGCGTTGGTGTGATTGTCCACAGATTTCTGTATGCATTTCCTGTAAGCATGATTAACGCATGTGAACACATGTAAATCTCTATCTATTTAATCACAGGCTGGGAGGTCATTTGCAGATTACTATACACGCATCGGGACGACAAAACACCATAGGCAGACTTCTATTCTATTATTTAATTAAAAACACCATTTTCTCCTAATACCATGTTACTTCAAATTAGCTTCTAATCTATAATGACAAATGCTAAAATCTCTAACAGTTTTATATTCACATTTTCCTTTTAAACCCTCAAGTTTACAGCAAAAAGTAAATACGTTTCCTTTGTTTCCATGTATAGCTTTAATACAATAAAATAAATGCTTAATTTTTAATATACAATACAAAACGGTAATTGATTTCAGCGT
>CM037794.1:31076494-31126494 GCA_021229015.1 Solen grandis
GCCACACTGAATACGATACGTGAAAAATCACAGTGTAAGATAAATGTGTAGCCTAACAGGGTCTCGAACCGTGGGCCTCTCGCTTACAAGGCGAATGATCTACCGACTAAGCTACCCGGCCGCTCCCCTATTTTGAATTTAATACCGGTACCATGGCAGATGTTGTGCATAACATTTATTGCATAAAAGCAAATTAATTTGGATTGTATTTTCCATTATAACTGAAGAGTGTGAAGTCGAAGGGAGACTTAAGTGTATGAAGTAACTTTAAATAAGTGTAAAGGTATTTACTGAAGAGCTAACCGAACAAAAACAACCTGCATTGCAAAAAGTCAGTTGCCACGACAAATAGCTAATATTTAAGGTATAAAAAATTAAAACGTTGATCGAGCTATGTCATGACTTGACTTGACTTTTTGAGTTTATCGTCGCTTCGACAGTATTTCAGTCATATAGCGACGTCCAGCTAATTACAGGTGGAGGAAGACCCCGAATGCACGGAGGCATCTGGGTAGAACCACCGACCTACCGCAAGCCAGCTGGTGAAAATCCGAATGACCCTGCTGGGATTCGAACCCACGCGGTGAGGGGCTGAGTGAGCTATGTAATACAGTACATAATTATGCAAACAAAAAGGGAACATATCAGTTCAATATATAATTGCTATGTAATTGTGTTCTCAGTGGTGTACATTTAGAGTAGTTCAATGTAACTACGTCACTCCACGATGCTGATGATAACAAATGCTGACAGTGATGGATGTAATGATTACGACGACGATGATGATGATAATGATGATGATGTGTTGCTATGCTCTTATCTCAGCTATAAGCAGTATATTAATTTCCTCTATACTATCACTTTTATAGCATATGAATCAAATAATGTGTGTATTTTAACTCTCTCTCTCTCTCTCTCTCTCTCTCTCTCTTAAAGACAAAACATTCAAAACCAACATAGTACTTTTGTAAATATTCCTCTTTTATGCGCCCTTAATTTGTAGACTTTCAGAGAGCACCTCATGGACTTCTGAGTTCTTCATAAAGATGTGCAATATTCTGAAAACTGGTGTTTTAAGTTAGAACATTAGCTACGCACTTCTCATATCATTGTTATTAGAACTGCTCATTTATAGAGATGTTGTCTCGTTTCGTTAAATCCTTACAATGGTATGGGCACTTATTGCCTTTGCGACCAGTACAGACCAAAATCTGTCTGCGCACCATTGCAGTCTTATCATGCGGTCTTCACTGTGCACTATTCAGCCAAGGAATAATCAGCAAGCATCCCCGTGAACAACTAATGGTACAGTCCAAAATGAAGAAAGGACTAGTCCAGTTAAGAAACCTAGCATGGTAAGGTTTAAAGAACCTGATTGATTTTCCTGTCTCTGATTGCTATTGATTTGTTAAGATAATGAATTGAATTGATTTTTAAAGTGGTACTATTATTCCTTTCTGAAACTTTAACCCATATACTTATGGCCGTCCCCGATGGCCGAGTGGTTAGGGCGTCCGCCTGAGGAGAGGGATGTCGTGAGTTCGATCCCTGGCCGTTCCATACAAAAGTATGTCTACTGTGTGATACTTCAATGCAGAACTATACATGTCTCAACTAGACAAGGTCGCTAAATGACTGGAATACTGTCGGTGGGACCTTACACCCAACAAACTAACAAACAAACTTTGAAAACTTAAATCAATAAGTGAGCGTGAAGCATAGGACTTATCTGACAGTAAACCCGATAAAGGCGTTTTCACCATAGTTAAACTACAATAAACAACATCTGAACGTCAATAAATTAACACACACCTAGCACTTAACAAATAAAACCTGCTAATGCCAGATAATACTTGTAAACGGGAATATTATCAACCCCAATAAATTATATTATCCCCACTCACCATCCTAGATGACAGAGACATTTATTGCCCAATTAATTTCCCAAAATGATGGAATAATCAGACGGCAGTATATCACGGTCACACCGTGTGATATGCGGCCACGAGGAGTGCGGTAATCGTGCTGCTAAATCTCACAAGCCGAGCTAAAGGTCGTAAAACTATCTTCAGTTTACAAGTTCCTTATCAAGATTTCTTTTTTATCTGAAGTTTCTTTCAACTATTTCAGCTAATCTGTGGTTTCTTATATACGACTATCTTAAGTACAGGGCTAAAATATACAGACGTGAAAGTATCGATATATGTCAATATAATGAACAAATTAATTTGAATAACATACCATTAACATGAGGGATATTTGATAATTATACCTTTAAAGGTCTAAATTGCCTAAGAAAAAAAAAAGACTTCATGGTTAGAGTGTAATATTATTTTGCGTCGATTGGGAAACAACTTAAACTTAAACCTCTCGCGGTTCATGGGTTGGACCAGTACTTTGTTCCTGGGAAATTTTCCATGTTTAACCATTTATCTCATATAGAGGCGTTTTGATTCTCTCTGAACAGGATCTCCTCTGTTTGCTCAAGCAATATTGTAGAAGAGATTCTACGAGGACTGCACTGCAAAGACAAATCAAATGTTCCATATGCCATATATGTGTTAATAAATATTCATGAGGTTTTGGGACATTATTTTGTTGTCTTTTGATATTGTATTCAGGGCCCTCAACAGAAATTGACTGCAGTCCTCTCAACGGTATCATACCTTGTCATTTACATTTCAGGTAGATCATATAATATCAAGAAGTGATCTTTGCTTTCTTAATAGAATAAGACCAATACATGTAACTCAAAATAGCCGTGTCAAAATAAGTCAAATTCGTTAATAGCCTAAATCTTTCTCACTGACTGTAATCATGATATAACTAACTTTTAATCATATGAAATTAACGTTACATATCGTTGTCAGGTTTTCTGAGATTACTTAACAGATACGCGGACTACATTCTTTAACCCTTTCCCTCATATAGACTCATTTTAACCCTTTCCCTCATATAGACTCATTTTAACCGTTTCCCTCATATAGACTCATTTTGACGCACTCAATAGGTACTGCATAAAGCCTACAGAAAACCACAGTTAAACCTTACCAAATTTAATTATAAAATCCTCATTTCCAGACCACTGAGGAGCAGCGAACAGCATAAAACCTGATCAGCCTGCGAGTTACTCGCAGGCTGATCTGGTTTTATGCTGTTCGCATAGGTCTTTTCATGGTGTCCTCTATGAGGGAAAGGGTTAAAAGAGATAAATGCATATACTAGTGTGACATTTCTACTATTAATGGGCTGTAACACTTATTTCAGACAAATCAAACGTGTCAGAACTATCATACACGGCCAAATTAAGAATGGAAATATCTGAACTGGGCCCTCCAAGCTTTAAAGTACGTTTTTATAGGGTCTCTATATATACATACGTTTGTATTACGTTATGTAACTCTATAAAGTTAAATGACTAATGAACATTTTCTCATTAGAAAATGATCATTATATGCATACACGTAATTAGCTTTTCTAAACGATAAATTAAAACGTGTTGTTAAAGATTTAAAACCTTCTAACATAGACTCAAGTCGTACAGTGCAGCCCATACATTATATAAATGTTTATCCTCGGGCCACGGTTCAACCATTCCAAGACCGAATAAAGTTTTCTGAAAATCAAATAAAGTTCGCACTGCAAACGAAAGTTAACTGATGTTGTTTGCGGGAAAATAAAAATAAGATTCTTTCAACGGTAAATCGAAAAGCATGAATCGTATTATACATGGAAACCCTCTTCTGTAGCAAGATGAAGATTGAGATGCATGGACTCCAGTAACATAAACTCCTGTATTGGTTATATGAAAGGAAGGCATGCATTTCATTCTACAGATCCTGATCTATTTTGATATACTATCTCATTGTATTTTCTTGTGATCTAAATTATTATGCGAAAAAAGAAGTAAAAATGAAAAGACGGAGGAATGCTTTCATTTTCAGAAGAGTGTATTACTGCTATTGTTCGATTAAAATGATGTCACTTTTCCACAAAATACCTTTCAAAATAGTGCTGTGTTTGAAGTGATAAATGTGTAAAACGTTTATGTGATGATAAATTAGTCTCATTTTAATTAAACTGTTTGTAAAAACGCAACCATGGGTGGGCTACGTGCAGTGCACGTGCTTTTCATATTAAGCAACTGTCAGGCGTACTAATGTTAAAGAAACAAGGACCCGTGTTATACTCATTACGTCGTATCATTCACTATATCGACAGTATTTGTTTCACGCGAGACTAACCTTGCCTTCAAGAGAATAGCAGACAATAGGATAATAAACAAAAATGTTTCCATGAAGTGACCTTTCCTTGATGTTATCTTTAATCGAAATAAATTTCTTGCGCTTTCAGTTGTGTTGATATGTTTGTTTGTTGGGTTTAACGTCCCGCCGACAGTATGTCAGTCATTTGGAGACGATGTCTACTTGAGACAGAAATAGTGCTGCCATACTGCAGTATCACGCTGTAGACATGTGGCATGATACCACACCTAGTTGCACTATCCTGACACCGGGTCAACCAGTCCTGTAACTACCCTTACATGCCGAGCGCCAAGCAAGGGAGCTACACAAGCACCATTTTTTTCCGACTTGTGCAAGTGTGAGTTCACGGGATGTCATCCTTAAGTACACGCGTACTACGATGTAAACATTTTAATATCCCCGAGTTCGAATAATAATGTATTTATGTGTTTTATCAACTCGTCAAAGGAATTTCCCGAATAAAAGCGAGATTAAGATTCTTACATCATTCGTTTGAATTTCATTTGAACTCGGTAACGTCTTGAATCAGAATTATAGGAAATGCCCCCATTGATACTATAATCACGTTGCCAACTGAAACTGATATTAAACAAATGAAGAATGGGCGGATACACAAACATACGTATTAAAGTAAAATAGTGCTCCATGAGGAAATAATTAGTGTAACTTTTATTACATTAGAAATTAGAGAGTGCAATATTCTTGATTCAATTAGGATTCAAGTAAATGATTCCCTCGTTATTATCTGGAATTAAGTGTAGTTGATTTATTTTGAACGATTCATTTATTAGAATGGGAACATTTTATTTAAAAAAAATATGCAATAGATAAACGGCTCGTTAGGCTTTACGAACAGTGAAAAGTGATGAGTTTAAACTAAAGCATATGTAATGGCCATTATTTTGCTATAACACTCAAGGAATTAGCATTCAAATGGATTGATTACAATAAACACTTATCAATATAGAGGTAATAAAAGGATGAACGTTACTTAAATGTTTATCTTCAAGAAATGTCTACCTGTCCGATAGTACGTCCGCATAACACACGTTTATACATACATACATACATACATACATACATACATACATACATACATACATACATACATACATACATACATACATACATACATAACATACATACATACATACATACATACATACATACATACATACATACATACATACATACATACATACATACATACATACATACATACATACATACATACATACATACATACATACATACATACATACATTCATACATACATACATACATACATACATACATACATACATACATACATACAAACCGGACAAAAACTATGCCAATGCCAATAAGGCTTGTCATAATTGCAGTACTTAGCTAATATACACTGAACAGCTTTTCTAATTGTTCACTTAGAATTTTGCAGGTATTTACTACATATTGGCAGACCTTTTATTCCATGATTGTTAGAAATAACAAAAAAAAAAAATCAAACAGATTTTGAATATTTGCTTTGTCAAAAAAGTAACAAATCAGAAATGTTGTTCAATGTATTTGTAGACATGTATAAGAATAATCAATAGTGATTGAATGATGATGCTATGCAGAGAGATGGCTGATTGATAAATTTGTACTACGGTGTGTCGTCTATAAAATAAATCAGCGGTATATCTTTAGTGTATGGAATACGAGTACAAGTTCCTTCAGTTTACAAAATCAAAGATTTACCGATATTTCAAACCTTTTTGAAGAGAAAGAGTTTTTATCACGAAGACATATTTCATCAAATTCAATGTCATTCTTAAACAGCATCATTAAACTATGATAAAGAATGTGGTTGCAATGATATGTAACTACACATCTAAATATACTGCTCATAAGATTAAGAGGGGATTCGTAGTAATAACTGCTAAATTATTGATTAACCCTTTCCCTCATATAGACTCATTTTGACGCACTCAATAGGTACTACATAAAGCCTGATCTGCAGAAAGCCAAACTCAAACCTTACTAAATTTAATTGTAAAATCCTCATTACCAGACCACTGAGGAGCAGCGAACAGCATAAAACCTGACCAGCCTGCGATCTGATCTGGTTTTATGCTGTTCGCATAGGTCTTTTCATGGTATCCTCTATGAGGGAAAGGGTTAAAAATAGTTTGAGCAGCATTTGGCAAAATAGTAAAATGGGGTAAGAAAATGAAAAAAAAAGACGAAAACCCTACTGGAAAATAAAACCAAGAAATTGGTGTTACTGGTGTTAAAGAACATTAACCCATAACATAATTACATGATTCCCATACGGTTTAAGTATAAGTTTGCCAAACTAAAGCTGTTCTGTGTGTATGTTGGTTAGGTTTTGCGTCACACCGACAGTGTATCAATCATTTAACAATCAGATTTATAGCTGCCTGCACAGTGCAGTATTACGCCGCAGACGATGGCATGATTCTACGCTCAGTCACATTATTCTAACATCGGACCAATAAAATTATAGCATTGCCTGTTAGACTGTCGGTAGTCAGACTACCGTCGCGGCAAATCAAAAGCAGACATTAATGGTTTAAATATTTACCGCAGCCGTTTTCCCAGCACTGTATTAACCTCGCTCAGTAGCGTATCAGTTCAAAGCGATTGTGTACATCCGATTCACTAATACTGACGTACGGTCATGACCTTCTTAGGTTTGCAATTTATAAATGGAACCTCACTCCGGATCAATATGATACAAATAAAAGCGCTCATAACACCGAAAGTCTGTCGGCGGGGTTATCATGGAAGAAAGGGCGAGTTCAGCCGGCTTACCAGTAATTAGAGTTGCAGGAAAATGTGTCGAATTTTTGGCGTCGTATAACCTTTTCATTTATCGAGATCAACACTGGAAGTAGAATTATAGTTTTTTAACACATTTAAATCCTGCCCACAAACTCTCGTCTAAGTGTACTCTTTGTAAATAAATAGCGTAATCTGAATTAACCTACTTAGAACGGCGCGGCTGTTAATCGAACCCCTGACCCCCGCCCCTGAGTCCGGCGATCTATTCGGCTACTGGTGGAAATAAAATAAAATATATATGCCTCAAAACAGTATGCGAAAATTCGGATATTTTTGATAAAAACAATTAATGCGAGTCTTTTTAATGTTTTTATCTATCTAATATGTAAGATTTAGAAAGCAGTTACACAGGCCAGTTTCGGGAATTACATGGCAAGTACTCGTAGTTGTTTATTACACGATGAACTGGAATATGGGTGCTAAAAACTGTGGCCTGTGTTTAGTTCCGTCGTCGGAATCCACGTTCGCTCAATGCGTATTGCTTCTTAAACGACCTTGGGTTATTTGATTAGCAAAACATCGTACTCATGAATTATTAATTAGGCATTTCATATGACACGTAGTGGAGACAGCACGGAATATTTGGGCGATATATCGACGCGTTACATATAGTTCGGATTTTGAAAAGTCATATTTTGTTTTTGTAACATCATTGAAGAGTATTCAAAATATTTCGCGTTGTTTTATTGGTCAGCAAGTAGCTGAGTTGATCAATATTCATATGTTGTGCTCACTACTAAATTTTAACTTCCATACATTATGATGCTTACAGATGGCAAACAAAATATGAAAAATCAGTCATAGTAATAAAATCAGATCAGATAGTAATCAACCGTTGTTGTTTTAATGTTGTTGTTTCATTAAAATATTCCCGTATCTTGGGACAAACTGCACATTCTTAATAAATATGTTGATATTCCAGAGGGAAATAATACAATAAATAATTAGATTCACTCTAATTCAATATTTCCGCAATAGTATGCCTTTCTCAAGAAAAAATAATAATTTTTAGCAAGTTCTACATTATAGACGTCTATAATGTAGAACTTGCTAAAATTCGTGTTTTATTCTTGAGAAAGGCGTACTTTTGCCGAAATACTGAATTAGAGTGAATTTAATTATTTATTGCACATTCTTACAATAGCAAACTTCTCAGTAATAACACTGTGCACGTATAACGCTGGACATATGTAACTGATAGAATTTGTTTCTAGTTATATCTATTTGAGGCTTATACTTGAACCAGTGAATTGAAAACTTATTCCAAACTGTCTGCCGTAATGATAGTAAATACCTGAAGATTAAGATCAAACTGTATCAGATTTAGTTTTGAGTTCCAGCATGATGTTATTCTCCTAATTGCCATTTGATCTCTTAAACCCCAGTCGGCTTTAAAGATTTTTTATGAAGCTGTTTCCTTCGTAATATAAATTACATTAATACCCAAAAAAAGCTTTCTGTTTACAGCGCTGTGTATACACACACGAGTATCTTTGTAGTTGTTAAAGGGAGTGTATATCTTTGATAAAAATACAAAATAACTCTCTAATGTGTATGTATGTGCATATGTGCATATACTCCTTAAATGCCATTTGCTATCATTAAAGTTTCCATATTTTTCGGGCGATTCTTCATGACTCAATTTTTCATTTTAGGGCATTGCTTATACAAGACATATACAATACAGCCCTACATTGGAAATCACGTCGTAGACAAGTAGCGAGATATAATAACTACATATATATTTATCATTTCTCTGTCACCGAGCACGTTAGCCATGGCATATCCTTTATGTATATGTATATACAAAGCAAATAGGACGTATCTGTAAATTATTAACGATTTTAACTTGTCTCCAGTAGATAAAAAAAGTAGATTTCTTCGTAATTCTGACTGCATTCCTACTAAAACGTAGAAATGTCGCATGTTATATTATTCTTTATTAACTATGATGTAATCAGGATGTTAGAATCTCTGAGTTGTGTATTGAACACGTGACCCCATCAATACGGATAAAAAAGAAAGTAAAGCACCATTCTTTATGTCTACATTTGACTCTATTGGAATGCATACCGATGGTATTTTGGTTCACATTTTAGTGCAGCCTTATTGATATACTTTATAAACATCGATAAAAAGTTTTACTGTGAATAAATAACATATACAGCGTATTTGGGAAGAATGCATTTACAATCCAGGCAAAAACAAGGTCAACAATTATTACTACTGCCTTGCCAAAAGCATAATTTCTGTAAAATCATTAATCTTTCTTGATATTGAATTTCGCTGATTTTATATCTAAGGGAATTTCGTGGGTACATTTATTCGTGGATCTAAGCTCTAGAAACGTGAGGTCTATATAAGGGACAAGTTTTCATGGGGATTAATATACGTGAATAAAACCCATCACGAAATCGACGAAAATTAATGTCCCGCGAAAATTAATGATTTCAGTTTGCTTAATATTTCACTTCCCTTTTTCAAAGTACAGGCTATTCATACGGTTCGAAAATATGTCAATAATGCCAAACTGTTCCAATATGTGCATGTTTCTATAGTTTTATCAACAGTGAAACTTGCAGGAATACAAAAATTATCTTTGATATCTGTCTACGTCTGTTAAAGGAACAATATTCAATAACCCTCGTTGCTTGTGGTTTTCTTTGGAGGAAGACCCGTTATAGGGTGAATCTGACAATAGGAATAAATGGCACATTTTAGTTACTATAATGCAATATGGTAGTACTATGTTACATTGGCGTTCCTTATATGCATGTGTACTTTTTTTGTTTTCTCACACCAATTTGATTTTTCTGACATTTTCTTTCCGTATTGATGATGATGTAGAATATTCTAAAAATATGATATATACAATATGTTGAGCGGAATAACTATCAAAATATCAAAATAAATGAAGAACGAAGATAATAAATAAACCTATTTATACCCTCTCAGTTTACAATTTAATTACCTTTTTTTTTTTTTTTTTTTCCCAAAACATGTATTACTAGATGAGCGTAGTACACTTGAACACAAATGAAACACAACAATACTGTCTCTTTCAAATTGATTGTTCATATTTTTTATTATGCTTGCCATTTGTCATTTGTATATCTTCTTTCGCCAGGTTAAATCTATTACAACATCCATTTTGTTGGGATAGGACATTACAATTTTTTTTAAATTCAATTCCTCTAATATCGATTTCCCAACTTCCTCGCATTCCTCAATCAGTGAGAAAGGAAACGAGCGCCGTTGCAGCTTGATTAAACCAAAAACAAATGTTTATGTCGATGGCAAAAAGACCACTCTAGTGTGGAAACATTTTATTTAGAAATAGCATGTAACCACTGAGTTATTAGTTGAACGATGTGGTGGTTTGCAATTGTTGCTCTGACAATACGCCTGTATCTCGTTTGTGGTCCTGTATAACAAGCGAGCGATTTTGTCAGGAAATGCCATTTTTATCTCCTTTCGGGAGAATGCAAAACACGTTGATTTTATCAATAATATGCAGTATTGATGATATGTGCATTTATTAGTATTTTCTCTAGAGTACATCTAATAAACATGGAGCTGTTATGTGGTGATTTTTAAAAGGAAAAGTTCACACATGTATAGACGATACTGTTATTTGTCGACGGATCTGGCCATTTCAAGTTGTATATTTATTAGTAAACCGTTCTTTAAAGTAATACCGTGATCAGTCCTAGTCTTATTTTGTCAAATAAAATTAGTTTGAGGTTGTATTTAACTAGTAGATTTAAGCATGCAATATAATTTGGACCAATGTATGCTATACCACTGTATATACAACTACAGATCTATGCTTGTCACAATTTGAAATGCTATATTTTGTATAGTTGTCGGTCCAAGTTTGCAATGACACCGTGTATATCGATGTAGATTAAATCTTATAATATGTAATGACATTTCGTATGCAACTGCAGTTCGAAACTTGCAAAAACATTTAGGCCAAAACTTGCTATACCACAGCGTATTCAAATACAGATCCAAAGCTTGTAGTAACATTAATGCTATTTTCATAATAAATAATAATCCAAGCTTGCAATGTCACTGTGCATATAACTGTAATGCAAGTTTGCAATAACCTGTTTAATCACTGTGCATACAACTGCAATGCAAGTTTGCAATAACCTGTGTTTCTTTAAAACATTCAATATACAACTACAGATTTAGATTGCCAGAATCTGTAATGTCAATGTGTAGATGGAAGATTTGAACACAACTTTTTAACACGGCCATGAGTAACACATTTATAAACACCATGCCTATCATTTTCAATAAAATCAAATATGCTGCTATTAGATCATTTTATGTATCCGCCCGAGAGCGGGAGGTCGTGGGTTTGATCCCAAACGTCGTTAAATATAGGATCATATAACATGCATATAGCTTTATACATCTGTATGGAAATACTATATCCACTTTCAAAATGCATAATCTCCAAATTACTGAAAACAGGTCAGCTATTTTTATTTGTTTTTCATCCGAGCGTTTCATATTTCTTCAACGGTCCACGAACATTGGTATTTCTTCTTTATGCTTGAGTATTTTTTCTCCTACATAACATACGTATATACATGAAGTAAGCATATTATCAAATATGTGTCATTTTCATATTCTATGTCCACAGAGTAAAAATGTGTTTTTGTTAAACTGAATGAATCCAACAGAAGAAAAACACACACAAGCAAAACACTGAAAAAAAAAACTTGTTTTGGGGTATTTTCTTTTTGGAAGTCCTTCAGTAATTGATTCAAATTACGTTTACCTATTTTCATATTATTTCGAGACATTGTGTATGCACTAGTTAAAGTAAACTTTTATTTTACTCGTACTTTTATTGTAAAGCATGTGTAGGTTAAACCAAACATTTGGAGAGCGGATCCATTCCATACTTGGAAAATAACATTTCATACCATGACGGACACAAAAAGCTCAATCATAGCTGAATGCTGGTAGATTTCATAAGTTCATATGCAATAAAAGCCCCACCGTACTCTAGCAATCAGCAAGCACAAACAAACGTTCACTATTGGTGGCAGTTAAAAAGAACTTCAAAAAGAAACATTTATTTTTATAACAATATTTGTTCGAGAAAGTTATTTTCAATATCAAATGGGAGAAAATTTAATAGCTGAAAGGTTTAGTTCCCTGGTATTTCTGGAATCACAAGCTCGCAAGCATGTTACCATAGGTACATAAACACACACTATGATTTAATCACAGAGTAAGGGCGATACGACTTACCTTTTCCTCGCGGCGCATTTAATAAAACTGTATTCACTGATTACATGAGTGATTTCTTATTTCAAAATGCAACCTGTTTATTGCAATAAACCCCCACATTGTGAGAGTTTCATTGTTGAAAAGTATTTCACTCAAGGGTTCACAGCAAAATGTAGCTTAAAATTTTTTGGTTAAAGTAAATATAAAGAAGACAAGTTATATATCTATTAAGATTTGTTTGTAGATAAAAGCTACTTTTGTCAACCGCTTCAATTTAAAACAACACATATTACCGACAAAAATGACATTTTGTTTTTTACCTGTTGCAAGGAAAGGCACGTCACAACAATTTGAAACTATGCATCATAAACTAAACTATAATCATAATTACTCTTTTCAGATTTTTTAAAAAGAATATTGATATTACGTGTAAAACAACTTATGGTCTGTTTTTATGGTTTGGTATCCACATATCACCTTGAGGAAATAGTCTACCAAACTAGCGTGAACCAGATAATCAACGTTACCAACACTTTTGATTATCAACAAACCACTGCAGGTTCACACGAACACTGTTATCAAATACAGTATTCATTCCATGTGACACTGGATCCAAATAATGACCACCTACCTCGGTTGATCGTTTCGTATTCTGGACAGACATATCGTCCATTGAAAGCCAGAATGGGCTATCAGCATATGTAAAAAGAAGGCTGATAGCCCCTTTCTGGCTTTCAGTGGACGATATCTAGTTTTGAATTGCGATTAAGATGTGATGCGTTTGATTTTAATTAATTTCTAGAGTTTTCAGTACATATCATAATCATGCCCCTAACATTTTAACACCCTGTATGTATGTGAAATTTATTCTAATATGTTTACTAAAGACAAAATACGTGGTTTGTTTTGTTGTTTTCGTTGTTGTTAATTTTCGTAAATACTGTAGCATTGTTTTCAACTTTGTATTCAAGTTTTCAGTTTAGGTTGATAAACAAATGATATAGCCCGAATTTTGGCCCTTCTTTATTAACAATGTCAACAGCTCTTAATAATGAAATCGATTTCTGCGATCGGCTTGAGTAATGATTGCCCTACTGAATCTGATACCTAATCACAATATCTGATCAAATATAGTGGACACATTATGAAAACAGCAGAAGAAAGCTCTACACATCAGACGACATATCATATTCCCGCCATAAATACTGAAAAATAAACAACATGGGAATATTGCTATATTTGTATTAGGTTACCAATTCAATAGAAATAAATATCGATGTACAAAACATGCGTACATGACGGGTAATCTAGAAAATTAAATATAGTGTGTCAGAAATTCATTTTTAAAGCATTTTGTTGTATACGTGACACGCCAATAAGGAAACATATAGAACGAGTTTTAATTAAACAAGTGCAAATTTGTGAGCATAACTAATCAAATGATAATGGTTTTCTGAAAGGAAATAATAGAACGTGAGATTTGCATGATTCAATGCGTTGTTTTTAAAAAAAGTTTAAAGAAAATTAAAATCCATGATGAACATAAATTCGTGAACATTTCATTCATCTATATGTTGACATTAGTGACGTCATCAAAGGTATGACATAAAATGGCCATTCATCTCCATCCTCATGACTGTCCATTCTGAAAACCAATCCAGGGAGACCCGTTATCACGTGTTTTATTTGTGAATGAATCACGGTAATGGATTAACAAGACTGATGTAAAATCCGATCATATATTTTTAATGTAATCATCAGCGGAGAGCCGTTTTATACAACCAACTGGGTTCGATAATTAGGGCAGTTCATATTGTCACCAGAGTTCTAATCAATCAAAGTCAAACTCTATCCATCATTTCCACGGACGATCGATAAGAATGGTTAGCCAGGATTAGACATCTCGTGGGATATTCTCCCTTCAAGGGCTTCCTTTGATATTGCTAGACTGAAGATCAAACTAAATTGCTCTTTCCTTCTTTCACTTTCTGAACATCAACGTGATTGTTTCTTTTTAATATAAATAACCCTTACCCTATATTAAAAATATACATATCTACTTAATGTGAATCTGACCTTTCTGCAAAATTAAGATATTGCATCCTTGTTTTAGATGAGTGTGTCGTAGTCACAATTAACCGCTTTCCGAGCATTCGATTCTCTACTTTGAAAACCGAATAACCTCTCAATTTTGTAAAAATGATCGAATGATTAAACATAATATTCAATACACTTCAACCCAGGTGTGTTGAGATTTAGCGAAAGGTGCTGAAAAATCAAATGTGTGTCAAAACACTAGTATGAAAATACAAAAGAACTATTTTCTCTTTGATATTGCGTAACTGTTACTTCAATCTGCGCACTTACTATACGGACGAACATAATTATTTTTTTATGCAAAGTGGCTCATAACTTAATTTAGCTAGTAAATATTCATTTTTTGTTCAGTTCATATATAGTGTTACGATTCTGAGAACAAACGCTTGATGTCCGATACAAATCCGTGTAGCATACAAATAATCCCATCAAGCTATCGACCTCAGATACTAAACCAAATATTATAATCAAGCTTTAACCTTCCGTTTACACGGCCGTTACAAGAATAATGAACGCAACATTTGTTTCAATGGATTGCTTACAATTAGTACTGCGCCATTCTTACTCTCCTTATTTTTCTTGCCTACAGTTCCTAAGGTCTGCAGCTTATCAATCCCCCTTTCACTAGACAAACATACAACGTTAGTGCCTTCAGCGCTTTGACTATATTTTGTTTATCATCATCACACATTTTAAGTAATTTTAAGTATCTAACTAGCAGCTCGGTGTCAGTATTGATAAATTCAAGGATTGGTTAGCTCGATGGTAAAACGATATAACTGAATTAGGTACAATGTCACCTGTCCACAGTGCGATTCTCGTCACATGGGGACAGTCTCATAAATCTGAAAATCTGTCAGTGGGACATTATATGTAACAAACAAACAACCATAACGAAATAAAAAGGCAGACGTGGAAGGTGGTTGCCCAGTGTTTTGAGCGTCCACAATATTCCAAAGTTGCTTTATATAACACTGGTATATTGCTGACACCTAGGAAACTCAAAAAGAATATGGTTTCATACTGCTTCTTTTGCATTATAGGAAAATCATACATCCAGACAAATTCTCAAAATGACTCAAAATACTGTTGAAGACACTTAATGCAACGGAATAAACCTAATACAATGCACTATTAAGTCATGCAACTGGTAATCAACATTATCTGACCACTTCGAACTTTATATCTCCCCTAGAAAGAAAAGAATATGATATCTTAACTTTTTGACATTTGCCTTCAATGGTACGGCTACACACTAAACTCGTTGAATGATGCAACAACGGAATAATTCAATTAGGTGTCCTTGGTTCAGCGATAGTGTTAAATGCCTTTTTATCCGAATGTTGCGATTTCCATGCCGCTAGGGGCGATTTATTTTTCATTTTCAAGGCAAAAAAATACTTGTACAACCCAAATACATTCCAGAAGCAGTAATGTGGTTATATGGTAAGTACGGGTGTCTAAATTGACGACAATAAGATAACTTTGAAAAAAAAAAATAGATGTCATAAATGATTATATTAATGCAGACATTACGGAGACTTCTTACACATGACGGACTCCGGAATGCATAATGAACACTTTTTTTTTCTTTTTTTCTTTTTTTTTTCAGGTCCCTATAATCAGAGTCACCCCATTTATTTTCCTCGTCAATAAGTGTGTGTGGGTCGAGGCCATAATGAACACATTTGTTGGATTAGAGAGAGAACGAGATAATTATATCGGTCAGAAGAAAGTTTTGCAAAACTGGAGTTCGAATAGCACACTTACGTAAGGTCGTTTCGTTATTACTCGTAGTTCAGACTATCAGTATTAACTATTGATCTTTGCTGGGGGATTTACCATGTTAAAAGAACAGCATAATTATACTCTCCCAGAGTGTTAATAGCAAAAAGTCGGATCATATTCGATTTTTAGTATTCATTTGTAAGGTTCAGTGAGGGTCGCAAGTTCGATCCCTACTAAGGATGAATATTCCAATGCGCAGAGAACTGGTTCAGCCCAGGAACAAGCGTGGGGTATAGTAGAATAGTAAAACAAATAATGTATGACTTAAAAAAGGTTAGTTGATGAGCAAAAAAAAAAGAAGAAGAAACATAATAAACTTCTCCCAAATATAAATTCCATACTTTGATTTCATGTTGTCGTCACTGCATGGTTATTAAGACTCCGACTGGACCAGATGATGTATTGGCTATCATGTGATTGCAAATCTCGTAAAATGCTTAACATAAAAAGAGCAATTTTTCACTCAAACTATGAATAATCAACCCATGATACTGCTCGCGAGAATGGAATAATCAATTTAAGGGATATGAAATGATATTTAATCATGTATAGGGTGTATGCAGTAGGCTTCTGGTTATGACTGTTTATTTGTGAAAGTAAAACATATTGCTTCGTACTTGAAATGACAATTGCGCAAACAAAAACACACGTAGTTGCTGAATATTCAACATAGCAGCGGGAATGACGTTTCAATTTAGAAAATGAAACTATAATAAATTAGTATCGATGCCTTTCTGGTACATCAGGGGCAGTGTTCCGTCTCTGCCTCTGTAGAACTGATGGGCTTATATTCTGCCAGATAAAGAAGCAGGGTCCATCAAACATAATGATGCACAACAAAATTCGTGAATAATTTGATGTGATGTTCAAAGAGTGCTAGGTCTCCCGAGCTACTCAGTACACACAGGAAATAGCAATAGAAAGCCTAGCGTGAATAGAATAGTTCAAAACCTAAGACCGTAAAATCTTAAAAATGCTTATTTTGTTACAATATACACATGGTTTTGGTGCGTTCAGGGGCAACTAAGTGAAATGATACATTCGAAATATTAAGGATTGTACAGACTGCTGATTAAAAAGGGGCTTAAGGTACCAATCTATAAGCCAAGGTGAAGAAAAATAAACAAGAGGGAAGAAAATATATACCTTTAATCAATAAATCAATGGACAATATTATATCTGTAAACATATTCCCATAGTACTACAGCCAACATTTTCTCCAAGAACATACATAGTACTACATTGTTATTAATATTCGTAGGGAAATACATTTCGCGGATTTCCTGGTTTGTTTTATGAAGGAATATTAACTGTTTATGTAGTAGACCTCAACCCACGAATAAACATGCCCATGAAGATCCCTTATTACATAATCAACGAAAATTGATGTCAAATAAGAAAAGTAATTTTACAGGTACAGTAACTAGTATAGCTTCCAATTTACGGTGACCTGTTATCAGGGGACGCGTTTTTCTACTTAATGGCACGGTCGCTTAATACAGGTTCGACTATAGACCTATTTATAAATACCAGTTTGACAATTTCTATGTCACAAGAACAGTATTTTGATACACGCAATTCTAACATTATTTTTATTATTATTTTAAATTTTATTTTTTTTAATCTCTTTCAATATTTTTGTTCTATTTAACAGCAAATTACGTCGGTAATAAAATGCCACTATATCGTAAAATTGTACCATTTCGTATCAGGCAATCTACTTTAAATCATAATGTGTCTAGAGAAGGCTATTATCAAACAGTACTGAATCAAGATATATCAAAATTCCATGACAGAATTATTTCAAAAAAAAAAAAAAAAATTCCATTCAGCGAACTTCTTCATTTCAAACTAACATCTCCAACGTAAAAATGTGTGTGTGTGGGGGTGTGTGTGATAATACATGTGCACAAATGTTGGTATAATAGTGTATGTATGTATGTATGTATGTATGTATGTACTGAAGAAAAAAAAACGTATATTACCAGGTAATTGGACAATATTGATTAAACCATTTAATTAAGTTTTTGGCCATCGTTTGATTTATGGCAAATCAACCAGCTCAGTCTCAAACAAATTCAAAGCTTAATTTTGTTTAACTGAATACATAAAGCATCCTAGTGGAATTTTAACGAGCCAGGATTCTACACTCAGCCCAATTAACGTTCGCATAAATACAGATATGTATGTATACACTTTCCTACGCAATTTTTGTATGAGGTCAATGTATAGGGAGGGAATAATAAACATCGTATGTACGGCTGTCCCTTTAATTTCTCCCCAGAAAGGATTCCCATCACGCTAGAAGTTTGCATGTTAAACACATTGATCAATTCATTCCTTAAAGTATACGTACATGTTTTTAAATTGAACCCAATATATAGTCCTGGTGACTTACAAGCTAGAGGCCGATGCCTGTCATATCAAAGGTAGTTAAAACTATGACTTAATATCTGGATTGATACTCAGCCTATATTGTATATACGGATGGGTGATATTGTAACTGGGTGATGTATCATGCCACTTGTCTACGGCATGATATTTCAGTGACCCAGTGCGCTTATGGGAGCTTATCCTTGGTCACAATCATTGGTTTGGAGTCGGCGGAATGCTGTTCAAATCAAACCAAAGAAAAAGGAGAAATTAAGGAAAAGTAAAGAGGATATATTGCGATATATTTAGTGAAATAATAATCTATTATGTTTTTGTTTGGAATACAATTGCTGCACTCACGTATTTGAATAGACATTGTGAATCATATTAGCCGGGGGTTGCTGTTTTATCAAGCAATTTGCAATAAAACATAAAAGACAGATTATGCAAAAACAAACATAAAAATTATATGAAATATATCTTGGCAATTGTTTCATCAGTCTGTGAAAGTCATCCTTCTAGTTTCTCTATACACCTAATTGAAATATCACAGTTAACTAAAATCAGACTGGCGGATTTTACACCTGTTCGTTAACCAAATGTAATAAAACGAAAATAAAGAACTATTCTATCAATTATCATCCTTCTCAAATATGTTGACATTAAGCATACTCAAAAATACACTGGCTTTGTTTTTAAGTTCATTTCTTTGCTATTTTACCAGCAGTTTACTATAATTTTATTTTTTAAAGAAATCCTAATTCTGAAATGATAGAAAGTCTCTAAAATAAAACCGATTTCAGCGTTGAAACCAACAAATGGATATAGCGTTTTGGAGTGTTTTTGGTAAAATGCTTTATATCCAAGGTCTTTTCAAATTGAAGAATTCATAATTGTATATTGTAGTATTGCCATAAAAATACTTAAATTACCGTGGTAATCGACATGCACACACATATATACATGTTTACACCTATTATAATGTAACTGAATAATTAGTTTATTCAAAGCAAGAGCATCGATCAAAGAAAATCAAGAAATCAGAATATACCCTTAGAATAAATAAGAACCATAGCAATAAATAATCTAATAAATCAATCACAAATCAGACATGCGTTTTACGACGCATATCAAACTGGGATAATCTTTAACTTAAGAATATGAATGTCTGTGTCTCTATGATTTATAGACATACAGAATAGAAACGTAGCATATTTATGTGTCCCTTTAATTTCTTTTGAATGTGTTTAGTACAGAAAAATCTCAATTTAAGTTGTTTCGTTAATATGTATGTTACATATTATATAAAATATCTGTTTGAAGGATACATAATATAAAAAGCAGGTTGCATTAAATATTTGTTAAGTCAGATCATATAACAGCAATAGTAATTAGTTAAGCTTATTTCCTAATGCTATGATACTAAAAAATGATTACTAGGATTTTGCTTAAAATGTATAAAAACGTGCGTGAAAACATTAACATTTAAAGCTTAAGGTTAAGAAGCTTATAAAACGCACATCTCTCTAGGGATTAAAGGAATTTGAACATGTTTAACTTAATAACTGAATGAAAGTTTTCTTAAAGGATATTCCATTTAAGACATGATATTCGCCAAAGAGATATTGAACAAGGGAATAGAATGCCAATCTATCAAACCAGTTTTGACAGAATATTTCTGGAAAAAAAGGAGCTCAAGAACGTGCGATACTGAAATTATCTCAGCGTAAACATACATTTAAATGCTTTTGAATAGAGGGTTTGTTCACATTTTTCAGATTTGTTATTCACCTATATTTTACATTTTCAGAGCTGTGTTGATTAAAAGTAATATAAAAAAAAATATCACGCTACAGTCAATTACATTATAGACTTTCCAAAATGTGTTTACCTGTTGAAAACGAACGAATTATTATCCAATCGAGAATAAGGCGAATTTCACAGAACCTTTGCCGTTGTTTCCTCCAAGGTATGACACCGCGCCTAAATCAAGCTTTTGGTATCATACTTTACAAACCCGATACAGTGCGTCAGTAAAAAACAAATGCCTAAATTCTGGCCTTCAGTTTCAGTATTTCCGATCATTCAAGCGATAAATTTCACTAGGTATTTATCTACAATGAATTGTCTTAACATTCCAATGGAATCTACTCTAGTACAACAAACGTAGTATCAGCAAGGCTTACATCACTAACTGAGCTTGATTCTAGTTTAGAACAACCACAGCGTCTGAAAACACTGACTGGGCGATGCTGTAAATATTGTTCCGTTCTGTTTACATTGAGATTTCAATACATGTCTGTGTAAGAGACACATTTCTTCAGTTCTGCAGGGTTGCAAAAGTAGCAATACAATAACTGTACTATTTGGTATATTTAAGTAGCAATACAATAACTGTACTATTTGGTATATCTCATCATCTAAGTTGTTAAGTTTAATGGATTCAACACTGGGTTCTCTTCATGCCGTTTCTATTGCAGGTATCTTCCTTTTGTATCGTTTCCGATGTTTATAACAAAACGAACTTGTCCTTAGTGTTGGCATGAAAGTTTACAATGTGGAAAGAAATAAAGAATTTGGCAAGATTTGGCAAGTACAATTCTAAAAAGAATATTCCGATTTTCATTTATACGATATGATAAGTCACTGAGTTCTATTCGTCGCCATGGGTTTTGAGAAGCAATTATAGGCTGAAAAGGGCCGTTGTACAGGTTTATGCATGACTGCGGATTCGCAAGGTCTTGGTTTGATTCCATATTGAGGGAGATAATTTTTCATGACATTTACAGGAGCCAAAAACTGGTTCAACCCTGGAACCGTGCTACTTGTAAATAGTGTCATTTAATCAAGGTCGCTAAGCTAGGAGGGGCTTGAGGTGGATGAGGTAGATATATTTTCATTCATTGTGAACATAAACCTTCGATAAGGAGCCAAATCATGCACTATCAATAAGTACTGGAATTTTAACATCTGTTCCAGGCAAATCATCTGACTGGCGATTTAAATTCAAATTGCAGAAAAGAGTAGGATAAAAGTACACAGGTATATGTAGATGCAAACACGAGAATACAACAAAATACGCGGTATCGTTATCTTACAGAGAAGGTGTGATCGAAACCGGTTTGTTTCGTAAAGTATGGACACGCAGTTTATCCATATCAGTTTATCGCCTGTTCACTTCAGTAGTATTGTACATGGTTACCAGAATTTTAACCAATCCACCAAGGGTTTAGAGCTTATGAACAGAGCTAGCTTTTTTCCCCCGTTATATCTTTTTCCTTTACACACACGAATATATATATGAATACATGCGTCTTTAAGAATACATAGTTCATTTGATTTAAAAAAAAAAAAAAACACACACACACACACACAAGTATTTCATCAGACGCTGACAAGAAAAAAAATTATGACCAGGAAAATTCATTCTCGCCTGCAATGAAATATCTAAACAAGAATCTCGTCTGTAATATTTCGAGATATTACAAGATATCATGGTTAGCTTAAACTGTGAGAAAATTATTTGTTCATTTATATTTATCGATATCTCGCTCAATACATCTTCATTTAATGTATACATATACAGAGGAACCTCAAATAATGACCACCTCACTATTAATACCACTATTTCCAGGTCCCCTTCTCCCCATTTCCTGTCCATTAAAACTCAATTATCAGACCAACTTATTATTAAAACCAGCTGACAACAGTCCCAAGGGTGGTCTTATTATTTAGATTTGACTTCATTGTACCTAAACACAATATAGCATTTGATATATACAGTATATATGATTAGAATTTCTTATAGTATATTCGTATAATTTACAATATAACTTACACAACCATTATGCTATGCATAATATATACAATATACGCAGCACGTACAAAGTTCGGAAGTTAAAATCTGTACACGTGATCACATAAACTGTGAGACATTAAATATTCTGCTATTCATAATTATTATTAAATTCATATTTGTATTATTGTAACCTTTAATGCAATGCATGATGAAACAGCATGTCTGCAGTATCAAGTTTAAGGATCACATTATTTTATCTCTGTTTTACCATTTTGACTACTTTTAGAATTATATGCAAATGTGTACATAGTAATACTAATGACAGTTATATACAAACTCAAGTTAAATGGAAATCTATGCAATGACTTCAAGGATATCATTATTTCGAAGTAAAAATTACTCATACGGCTTATTTCGATAAAAAAAAAAATATGTTGATAAGTTTACAAATGTTTGTGTAAACGCAGGATCGCCTTTTCGTAAAACCGAATGGTTTAGTGATGAATATGCGAATGCCAAAACGTTTTTGGGTTATTGTTTTTTTATATATATATAATGGCAAAAATGTTGATAAAAATACTTTATTGGAGACGACGTGAACTCTAGAAAATTAAAGTATAAAGAAAGAACTTGCAAAACAAAACGAAAAGAAAATACGATGTAGGAAAATAAATGAGTAAAATGAATTAGTATTTTTCAACACTTATGTATCTAATATGGAGAATTATGGCGCAGAGTAATTTTGTAATAAGTATGATTTTAATGATAATTAATGTATTTGGAGAAAAAAAATACAGACGCTCCGATTACTTAAAAAGAAGTTGAATTTAGTGCACGTTTAAAATTATAAGGGAATCACACAATAGTGTGTTGTTTTTACAGGTAAAATCAGCAAACGTTTATCCGAATGGGTAGAAGGTAATATTGTTAGAAGACTAAGTGGTGCGTAGTTTGGTTTAAGAAGGGGGCGCTCTACTATTGATGTAAAGTTTGTGCTGAATTCAATTATCAGCAGAACTCTTAGCGAAAATGATTGTCTTTTGTGAGTATTTAGTGATTTCAAGGAAACCTTTGACAGCGTGTAAAGGATGTGTGTATGATGTATGTTCTATACCTTAGATATTGGGAGTAAACTATTTGTATAAACCCCTTTGGTCAACTCGGGAAGGAGGGGTTATCTCCCCTGCAATGTTTCATAAACCTTTGTTTTAAATGGATAGTATTAATTCAGGGTTATCAGTTGATGTAACTTTATTTTAATATTATTTGCTGATGATATGTTTATCGTTTGTGCGTCATCAGATTGTTTAAATCTTTTAGAAAAGTATCCAAAGGTAATCCAGATAAAAGTAAGATTGTTGTCTTTAGAAAAACAAGGCTTTTGAAAAGAAATAATGAAGCGTGGACATACAGTGTACACCACTAGAAACAGTAAATAGTTTTGATGATCTCGGTACGCTTTTGTGATACTAGGTCAATGTTGTTGAGTACAATCTGTCTCCTATTTAATGCATTTGTTAGATCTGCTTTGAATTATAGGTATGAATTATATGGTTTTGGTAAAAGCAAATCTTTAGAAATAATACATTTAAAATGGTGTAAAGGATTATTTAAGCAGCTTCATCACAGATACTCAGTAGACATTGAAAATAATAATTTTATTCTTTCTCTTATTTATGTTGGTTAAGTATTTGTATCCTGACAAATTAATTCGGCAAGTGTTGGCCACATTACACGGAACAATCGCCACATTACACGGAACAATCGCTTTTTTCGTAACTGCAACTTCGGTGAAATCGGTTCAATATAGAATAAGGTTGTTTGCGGTACTACGTACGTGGAACGTTCCGCAACATGACATCTTCACCAGTTCAGAGTAGCGATGCAACGTATGAAATGAGCGCAGGCGCAAAGAATGAATGAGATCAGCTAAGTGACGGCAAATGAAAATAGAAAACCTAAATATAGATTTCATAATGCTTAATATAATTTTAATTCCGTCTGTCACGGTATTGCCTGTGATGGGGGAAACCATCCATTTTTTACGGTTAGTGATGGTTGCCTAGGGTGACCATGCGTCTGTAGCTGAATATTGATGGAAGTAATACACACATGCAGTTAAAAATCAAGTTCTTATTCAATGCCCATCTGTCAACGAGCTGCTTTAAGTACTATAAGTGCTTTAATGTACTATGTCGATATACGTTGAACGAATAAAGATTTTCGCTACTTATAAATAGACATTTTGAAATGATAAGATAATGGCTTAATATATTAAATAGTGAAAACTTAGTTGTAAAGAAAAGTTGTATGGTTGTCTATTGATTGATAGCAATAATGGCAAAAAGAAATGGGCTTTTCATGTAAAAGTTATTTGAAGCGTTTTTCTCATGTTTGGGTAAATCCATACATTTACACTGTTGCTTGTTGAACCTTTCATCTCGCATTTAAGGAAAGTTTGAAATATCATTTTAAATAACTGGTTTACAACTATTCTAATGAAAATTCATTATATCTTATAAAAAGATTAAAACAAATTCTTAATTTGAATCTTACAGGATACATTTCCAATGTAATATAGAATCGCTCTATCAAAATAAAAACTCTCCCAACATCAACACCAAATAGAATCTGACAGATATGTTGGAAAGATACTATATCATTTGTAAAACTGATGATATTGACGAAGAGTATCAATTTGTGTGTGTTTGTTGAGCATAAACTGATATCCGATATCAATATCTGAAAAGACAATACTATGCTAAACCTAGTTTTTAAGAATAGGCTGAATTCAAGAAATCTAAAAACAAGAAAACATTCATTTAATTTACTGAACTCGAGTAAATATGAAACATGCATAGATTCGAATTATCTGGTAACTGATATAGATTGTACTCGTCGATTCCATTGTTATGTATTGTATGTTCAAATTGTGCGGTCATTGTATGACTTACTGCTGTTGTTTTTATTATCATCTGTGCTGTATTGCGTTATCTGGGTTTTAATATTTAGTAATTTGATCCATGATTGAAATGTTGTGAATAAATTGTGCTCTGTCATCACATAGTTATATATATATATATATATATATATATATATATATATATATATATATATATATATATATATATTGGTTGTTTAACCCAAGTGTTCTCTCTCTCATAGGGGTTAACATTTAGTTTGTGTACAAATATATCATCTTTAATGTTTATACAACATTGTTTTACGATGTTGTGTTTTATATCCTTGATATGTATACAAAACTTGTATACCTGTTTAAATATGTCTGACTTATATTTCCGTATAACCATTTATGAGTATGTGTTTAATTTGACATTTACGTATATAGGTTCGATAAAAATATGTTAATGTTACTTCAATCAGAATCAGGGACCGCCGTGGCCGAGCTGTTACAGTCGTGGACTACAAATCTCTCAGCCCCTTACCACTGTGGGTTCGAATCCCGGTAGGGACTTCGGAATTTTCATGTGAGGAAGCCTTCCAGCTGGCTTGCGGTAGGTCGGTGGTTCTACCCGGGTACCTCTGTGTACTCGGGGTCTTCCTTCACCTGTAATTAGCTGGACGTCGCTTTATGATTGAAATACTATCGCAGCGAGGGTAAACCCCAATACAACAACAATACTTCACTCAGAAGAAAAAGATAAGGAAACTTTCCAGATGGCTACATCGGCGGGTCTGTATACCAGGACTCTTCCGAACTCTTTAATTAGCTAATTAGGTAGACGTCTCCATATGACCGAAGTACTGTAGCAGGGATGGTAACACCAACGAAACAAGAGCTGTCCAATGACATTGAAGTGCTTGCCAATAAAACAAAACGTTTGTAGTGAAAGGCAACACAAGAATCACAACAAAGGCAATAATTAATTAATAAATAATTAACGCATTACGCTAAACCGACACCGACGCTTGGGTAAACAGAATTGCCACATCTTTTTTACAAAATAGTCGATCTAAAAATCACCTGAACATTTGCGCGCACATGGAAACCAACAAAAAATTTCAACTTTGAAAACAAAACAAATGTGTACATATGTAAATAGGATTTTTCATGTGAGGAAGCCTTCCAGCTGGCTTGCGGTAGGTCGGTGGTTCTACCTGGGTACCTCTGTGTACTCGGGGTCTTCCTCCACCTGTAATTAGGTGGACGTCGCGTTATGATTGAAATACTATCGCAGCGACGGTAAACCCCAATACAACAACAACTACATATGTAAATAATAGTATTACTTTATTTTAAATATACGTACAATATAATACAATACAATTAATTATATTTCTGACGTATACCTTTACTCTTTGTAAAATCATCACTACTAAGCTTTGTACTAACATGTCTGCAAAAATTAAACGTAGCGGAATTAATTTATCGTATACAACATTTTCAATAACATATGATTTGTATATACAATGTTACATAAACTTTTTTAATTACAATAAATGAGCTTTTTTGAATAAGTACCAGACTGTATTGTAACCTTGACGAGAAAAAAATCATGACATACAGTTCGGACAGTGTTCAAATGCTTTTGAAGGCATTACTTGGTTATTGACGATGTCACTGACATTGATGAAGGTCAATTTTCTTTTCTAACAAAATTCAAGTAGACACAGACTAACTTAATCCATAATCTAGTTCTATGGGGAAGGGGGATAACTCCATGCCGACAAATTTGAAATGTTTGCACGGGTTATGTGCCGTTCCTTATATCGGATCCTTAAGAAATAACTTGTGAAAAACAAAACAAAATAATTGAAAATAAAATAAAAAGCAAACAAACAAAAATACAATACCAAATGATTCGAACTAAGGACCGACTGATCACTAGACCTGTAGCACCAGTTAACATGACTTTAAAACAAAAAAGGTCTACACAAATCCTACATTTTGATATACTTAAAAGTAAGATCGCATAAAAATGAGCATGTAGGTAATACTATGGAGTGGAAAATCAAATTTCTGTGACAGTCTTTGTTGAACCAGATAAAAGTAATATCAAAACCAAGACATATCTACAACAAATTAAAGTCAAACAATATCCACAGCAAATTAAACAATGTCCACAGCAAATTAAACAATTAAATATCATGAAAGTAAAGCATTACAGATTGCAAATTAATTTACACTCACCCATTACCAAAATAATATCATATTTATATTAGACTATATCAACACAAAATTAATGTAAAATTATATGGCGTAAAACACCATAGTTCTCAGTTTTTGCTGATGTAAGTCAAAGTGCATTTTCCCCCAAAACCGCACAGATGTGTGAACTGTAATCTGACATATTACAATGTTTCGTAAATAATCATAAAACAAAACTGTTGATACATTTACATCTTGTCGTCTCGACATTCATAGTAATCACATTCCATATAATCAAGATCTCTGGTACGATGTAGAGAATCTAAATTAAATACTGCTGCCTTAGGCAACACGGAGGTAAAGAGCACTTAACACAGAGGAAGTAATGTTATCTTGCAGGCATACATGAGCATTGTATCAGTTTTTGTGCAATGTGGAAAAACTTTATACATTTCGAGGAAAATTGCTTTCGCCTAGGTGATCAAACAAGTGTTTCCGCAATAAATGATATATAGACTGCTAGCTGTTTCATACAATTTCAAAATTCATTATGCATGTTTATTTGCTTGGAATTAACTATAACCGAAAGTATCTCAGTAATGAAGTGAATGTTTGTCTACAAAAGACAAATAAGGTGCTGCCACACTGCAGTATCACGCCATACACGTGGCATGATACCACACCCAGTCACATTATCCTGACACCGGGCCAACCAGTCCTGGAATTACTCTTTTACACTGGGCACCAATCACAAGTACTCTGGTATGCTGCGACCTCTAACCATTCGACCGCCGGGATCGACTCAAGATATATTTATCAAACTTGGTGATTCTATTTTATAGAACTATTTATGTATACAATGAACATTGAACATCTTGAAAAATTTACACTTATTTTTGCATATGGACGCGTACGTGACTTATAGTCGTGTTGATTCACATGTATTTACTTATCTTCAGAAAACATAAATATGTTTGAACGAATAAATGAATGCATATATTGAAACGACATACAATATCGTTTGTGTTCCTCTGTTCTCAAAGTTTCAAATGTATATAATGACAGAATACTTGCGTATGATATTATAACAAAAATAAAACAACACTAGATACCCGTTAACAAAAGACTAGCATATATAGGCATTTATAGGTTTACTCATTTACACGAGCAATGCATTATAATCTGTATATAAATATTACTTCAAACTTTTATCTGTTTATACTAAAATATAATCGATATTATGATTACAATATCTTCAAGCATATCTATGGTGAATTAAAACAACAACAGCACTTACAGATGGTCTTGCAACTTATCACAGATTTGCCGTAACGACCTGTTTTTGGGTGAAATAATTTATAATACAACACAGTAAAACAGATATGCAAAGCCATTCCAATCGGAAGGACGACAAGGTTCCAATGTTTCCCGGCGTCTTTATCGTCTTTACTTGTCAACAATTCCCACAGGATGAAAGCAGCCATAACGAAGTTCTCCAAATACACCAACATATAAAATACAGCCATCCTCCACTTAGCTTTGGTGTTCTGTAAGTTCATAAAACATATGAGAGAAACATATGAGAAGAATAAATAGTACAGACCTCGCCCAGGTTTAGATTTGGTGATACCGTCTAGAGGAGGGTTTTGCTTTATGATCCAAACAAGCATGACAAAACAGTGGCATCCTGCAATAGTGGCACCGATCCAAATCTTGAAGTAAACCGCACAGAAAATAAAGCAAATGACACGCGCTGCAATAGCACTTAATATGCCACCGAAAAAGAGCATGAAGCCGATACAGTTCAAATCCTTTTTGTAATCTGAGGATTTTGCCTCTCTGTGACTGCTGTAGTACGAGGCATATGTCCACGCCACCGCGACCCAGGAAAACAGTATACTTGCAACTGAAAACAGAAAACATACAGTGGTAACTACATATAATACAAATAGTTTTCTTCTTTTTGTTTTCGCAATATGGTAACATACCGGTCATGATTACATATGACGATGCAGCAATTGATACCAGAGAGGCGGGGGGTGTCTAAGCTTTAGTAAGGGAGCTTAGTTTGAACACTCGATATCAGTGTTGTTTTGTAGTATCTAGCGGAAACCTCTCACTCTACATCACCCGGGATACGCGCGTCGTCTGGTCCTGACAGAGCACCATCCATATACCCATATCTCCCTGTATATCTACCTTCAATATGGTTAAGTGATATGAATGGTTTCCTTAATGATAGTGAATGGGCATGTTACTTGTATAGATTATTGCCATGTTTCTAATTGTTGAGACATAGAAAACAAGTTAATGTAGGGAACGCGATAACCGAGTCTTTCCTGCCGTACAGATCCTAACAGTTATTTTTTTTTTCGGGGGTGAGGGGGATCCGCCAGACACAATAAATCAACAATTTGAAGAAGGGATCTAACTTGATTTTAAGCGTCAGTTTATATAAATGTCTCATAACCATATTATAATCAAATAAGACGTGTTTATCTCTCTTTAATAAGACATCTAATGGCATTTAATGCGTGAGTAACTGACTAAATAGACTAATGAGCTCTAATACTTGTAAAATAACTTTAATTGGGAAAGATATAAAAATAATTACAGTAAAACCTGCGAAAAAATAAAAGACACTAACTGGATTTTTGAAAAAAAAATGTAGCTGGTTATTATTCAAAGGGTTAAAAGGTTTGTTATCATGTTGGCTGTTATACAGAGGTGGCCGCTAACTGCAGTTTTGAGCGTAATTCAATACCTCTGATAATGGTCAGCTCCAAGTTAAACTTGTACAGTAGATACAACTGGAGAAAAAGCTGAGGGCACGACTCAGCAAACACGTTGATGAAGTCCAACATGAAACAGTCCCGCTTTTCCCGTACAGCGTGTTTGTTGTATTGCTCCTTCCGTTCCATATCGTCCGCGTAGATTTTCATATACACCAAGTTCTTCATGTATATAACGGCCCTAGAAACACACACACGCATGATACCATTTAAATATGAACATGAATTTTTGGATAATATACCATTTCAACAGGGGTTCGGCAATACTCGGTATAATTCGCTGATTTAAACTGACCAATCAGTAACTGGGGAAAAATCTCAAATGTATGTCTATTTCCTATTGAACAATGTGTGGAATTATATATCAACAGGTAGATTAGGTGTTCGGGGAGTGCTCGTTGATTTACGTAGGTTTACGTTTCATTTCGGAGTGAAATTGGTCTATAGGGAAATGTAAAAATGTTCTCGAAATCTATTCGGCAAACATTCAGTGTGAAACACTTTACTTAACTTATATTGTATATTTAGTGATCAATTTCATGCTATCATATGACATTTATTTATTGTATTTGTTTTTTTTGTATTTAACTTAAATTTGATATAAGTCAGACAGAGAGCTATAGTGATACTGTTTAATTTGTTCTAAACAACGCCTAGTCACATTATCCTGAATGGGCCAATCAGTCCCGAAACTACCTTATTTGTGCGCGCAATTTTGGCAAGTTTCGATCGTGGATCGAAACCATGACCTTCCCGTGTACGGAACGGGTCCGGACTAGTAAATGAACAAGAACAGAAAAAAGAAAGATATATGGATGGGTAGATGGCCGAAAGAACGCCGGAAATACAGACGGGCGGGTTGCTGGCTGGATGAATGTATATCATTAATGGTTACCTCCACACTCGCCCAAACGATGAGACTCCGACTAAAATCCGGATGGCCGTATAAACGTCACTTCTTGACTGTAAGGCGCGGTCAATGTAGACCCAGGAAAGGTCAACCACTGCCATGACAATGGCGGGGCCGATAATGCAGGCGAGTGTGATGTAGAATAAGTCCATCTCGCCTGAAAGGAATGGCGTCTATGTGCTAGAAATGTGAGCCAATCAGTGTGGCACAAATTCGATAATTTCAAGTACTCTTTAAAGAAAGAAATACATTCGGGAAATATGACATAATTATTTACATGTTGTAAGTACATCAACTAATGCATTACATTATCTCAAATACAATGTTGATGGGACGGAACCTGGAAAAACAATCCTAAAATGGTTCCTAGACAGCAGTTTAAGTATTTATCAACATTTTTTTATAACTGCCACCGTCTGACGAAAGTTTTAACTAGCATTACATGGTATTGTTAGTGGTGCAATTGGCATGTTTGTCTAAGCCATGACAACAAGAACAGAGTATAAAGTGTGTTTATGTTACCTGATTCCTTATAGGAGAAAGCTAGGTCTATATCCGTGAAGAGATCCCCGAAGAAGAGCCCCAAGGAAATTATTGGCACCGCAAGACATTTTAAGATTTGGCAGAATAATCGTCGAGTCATTTTCCAATCATTTTGGTCGTCTTTTCCGTCAACAGTACTTCTCGGTGAATTCATTTCCATTCAAAGGTTTATTCTCTTCAATGACAGGATGAGCTGTCTGAGGAATTTCTGAAATTTCTGTTAAAAGTGGTTCGTTTGATTCTTTGTGTATTATATCTTTAAGTTCGATTGGTTTCTCATCTTCATCTCCACTTTTTACTGAGCTAGATGTTTCGAAATGTTCACCAAATGTATTTTCACTAGATTGTCCGTTTCCATTTTCAACGTCATTTGTCAACTTTGAGATTTCAGGATCTGAAGTTCCGAATCTTTCTCTGCTTTCATTCAGACCATCATTAATATCAACGAAAAATTTAGAACTGCCTCTTTTTTTCTCAATAGGTTTATCTCTCTGAAACCAGTCTTCCTCGTCATAACTGAGTTCTCCATTTTTCTCACCAACTTCATTGCCATCACGAACATCTGTGGCCTTTAGTGTGTCTTCTTTCAAATCTCCATCTTCTTCTGACAAAGCTTCATCGCTTGAAGATCTGTTTAAGGAACTTGCCGGCTTAGGTTTGCGACAAGAATTCTTTGAAATCTGCCTTGAAAACATTGCCCCATCAACATCATCAAAACCTTCTTCAGTCATGTTTTTATTACCAACCACCGTTTGTGAAATATCTCAAAATAACCTGAAAAGAGACGAAATGAAATCAAGTTACTACAAACAATACTAAACATTTAGTTGTTTACACACTCCAATGACAACAGTATGGTATAGATATTTAAGTACAATAGTACAATGTATTAATCTATCTATCTAAGCATCGTAGAGTCGCTCTTTCAACACCCTGGCCCCAATTCATCATTCTCCTGAACATATATTAAAGACACAAAGTATTAAATTGTCAATTTGAATAAATTATAAACGAAACCCGTCATTTTTTTTTCTGATCTTTCCCTTGCAGATAAAGAAAAATAATTATATTCATTAAAATATAGGTACCGTAAGATTTTGGAAAAAGAGAACATCTCTTTGTAATTGATCACTTCTGACTTCAGGAAATGGGAGAAAGACAAAGAAATTTAAAAAGAAAAAAAAGAACAAGAGGGCCAAGATGGCCCTGTGTCGCTCACCTGAGTAAGATGGCAGTGTTAGGCATAATGACAAAAAATCTGGCATCTAAAAGTGTTTTTCTAACATTTGACTAAGTGACCTACATATTGATCCTACCTGAATTTGCACTCAACTGGGAATTCATGCAGTCATCATTCATATTAAGTTTAATGAAGACTGGGACAAAAATGTAGGCCTGTACAGTGTTCAAAAGGTTTTTCTAAGATTTGACCTGGTGACCTAGTTTTTGACCCCACATTACCCATTTTCGAACTCATCGAAGATATCATGTAGACAAACACCCTGACCATTTTTCATGAAGATTGGGCTAAAACTGTGGCCTCTGAGTGTTCAAAGGTTTTTCTAAGATTTTCCCTGGTGACCTAGTTTTTGACCCATTACCCATTTCGAACTCATCAGATATCATGTAGACAAACATCCTGACCAAGTTTCATGAAGATTGGGCCAAAATTGTGGCCTGTAGAGTGTTCACAAGGTTTTTCTAAGATTTTCCCTGGTGACCTAGTTTTTGACCCCACATGACCCAATTTCGAACTCATCTGAGATATCATGTAGACAAACATCCTGACCAAGTTTCATGAAGATTGGGCCAAAATTGTGGCCTGTAGAGTGTTCACAAGCTTTTTCTAAGATTTGACCTGGTGACCTAGTTTTTGACCCCACATGACCCAATATCGAACTCATCCGAGATATCATGTAGACAAATATCCTGACCAAGTTTCATGAAGATTGGGCCAAAATGTGGCCTCTAGAGTGTTCACAAGGTTTTTCAAGGATTTGACCTAGTGACCTAGTTTTTGACCCCACATGACCCAATTTCGAACTCATCCGAGATATCATGTAGACAAACATCCTGATTAAGTTTCATGAAGATTGGGCCAAAACTGTGGCCTCTAGAGTGTTCACAAGCAATTGTTGACGACGGACGACGGACGACTGACGACGGACGACTGACGACGCACGACGCACGACGGACAAAAGGCGATCACAAAAGCTCACCCGAGCACAAGTGCTCAGGTGAGCTAAAAAGAAAAAAAACGTAAGAACCAAGAACCCTGACCCCCCCCCCCCCCCCCCCCCCCTTGCCTCCTACAATTTAAATTTATCCTTCTACTCTAATTCATAAGGAAAAGCCTGCTACTGGTGCCCATACATCCTTGTTTGTTGTTGATTTTTCTCCATCGACATGTTTGTACAACAAGGTCATGCGAACAGGCTTAAATTAAAGCAAGTTATACAACAAGATCATGCATGCGAATAGGCTTTATTATAGCACGTTACTGTGTACGTGTATAAGATCATGAAAAATGGAACGTTCTCGTGTATGGATACATATATTGTTCATTTCGCCACATAAATGACAATTAAAACCACATAAGAGCTTTCGGAATGACTGACATTAAAGGCGAATCAGTGTTATATGTTGTTCCTTTAGTCACCTAAGTATCTATATGTGAGTGCGAAATGACATATTAGAAGTGTAATAGTAAGAAAAATTAATTGGAAACGGTTTTGTACCTGGCCCGCCTAGTTCGAAATACATAATCAAGCCTGTGCAAATTTCACTGATATAAGACGATTACGTAAACTTCTTTACGAAAACAGTTGTTGGTGTGCTCAACGAAATAGGTCATATTTCTTGATATTTCATTGCGAAAATAAGACATAAGTAACCATTAGCTTGGATAAGAATATAAACGATAAAGTCTTTATATGATTGTGCGAAGTTTATCTAGATGTGAACAACTTGCGTGCCTCTGAAAAGGTTAACATGTCATTCAGGTCTAAATTCAAGTGTCTGTTGTTTTTTACGTTGGCATGTTTAAATATACCGAATGTATAACCATGTGCTCAAGATCAGAGAGTGTCTTCCACGAAAAGTCTGATCAGGGTCTCCATTGTTTGCTCATACAATAGAGTAGGTCAGGTTCTAAACAAGTATGCATGACAAAAAAAATCCATTGTTTCATATATCATTGCCAGTTAAGGTAAATGAATACATGTATTCATCAAGTCATGCATGTGTACATGAATATGCATGAGATATTAAAGAGTAAAAATAAGTGAAAAAAATCATACAATATAGCATGGAAAATAAACATTTTGAAACAGAAACATATTGACAATAATGTCGCGTTTTAATCATAGGCACAAAATTGATCAGTCAAATTATTCACATTATAATATCTTAATTAGTTTGAGATATCTTTATAAAAAAAGAACGAAAATAATTATTTAAACAAAGAGCGAAATTTTAAAGACCTCCTGGGCGAGCATCTGAAGAACATTCCGTTATAAATTATATTAATCTAATGGAATAAATGAACAAACACATTTTCATTTCACTTCCTAAAAGACGTTATAGAGATCAGTATAATTGAAGAATTAACGATACATAAAAAATATATTAGCATATTACGGCAGTAGATGTTCTTAAACAGGCAGGCCCACATATCATTTACTGAACAATATCGATAAAGCTACGTTGATGATTATATTATTGTCACCTATGTCTATGTATGTCGTGAAGACTGAAAAAAAGTAAAAATGCAGCAATAATGGATAACTTTATGATATGTCATATTGTGTATAAGTTTATTGGTATGCACGGTAGGTTTGATTGTGATACAATAAAGACCCTCTAAAAGAGACACTCAGGCTTGATGTTATAAACGTGACCTGCTTATAGTGTTAAGCACATAAATGTTTGTTCAAACATGTGATGTAGGTCACTTGTATAATATGTAATAAACATTATAATTGTGTGTATTCAATATTTGGAATAAATGACACTTAAAAATGTTTTAAACTTTCGAAATATAGACGATACATTTGTCACTGATTTCAACTATAGCAAGGATTTGTCCTGGATTAAATCATGCATGTAAATGAAATGTAAATTAGTCCTACCTATAGATACTGCATAAACTGTATCGTAATCAAGTCAAAATGTGTGTAAGTAGGCAGAAAAACACTGTCAATCATACCCGAATTCTCCTTCCACAGCCATCTTTTTATAATGCTGGTTTCCCACATACAGAACATGTATTTTATTAACACGATTGTTTGTGTTAAGTGAACGCATGAAAGAGTCAGCATACCTTGTCGTGTGTTAACCCGCTTTAAGTTATGTGTGTAATGAGCGCTTGTCCAATCCGTCATTTGTGATGTTGATTCATTTGTGTAACAAAACGCCTCTTCATTACCTACCTTTTCTAAGATTTACGTATCATACGTGTAGATTCACCATCAGAAAACACAACAGTTATTCCAAACTCGCTCGTTCTTGTTTAATCATTGGTTTTTCCCATGCGTAAGCAGTCTAGATAATGCAAGGTGCGCGTCTAAAAATAGAACAACAGCTAAAACACATTAAAGATAAATATTGTTTGTTTTTAGTGGAAACTGTGGCTTAAATAGGAACATTATAGTTTTAACACAGTCTCTCCCCAACACTTGTAATGTAAACATTATTATATAATCTGATACAAATATTAGTAAATAAAACAACGATTATACTGTCTGAAGTCTAATATACTATTAATTGGTAATAGCGGGGTCTCTATATATGCAGTAACGTTAGTATATAATATATTAGCTTGTTTGTTGTATAAATCAAAGTTTCGTGGTAAGATAACACAAACATTGACCGTGCATGATAGTGCTACGTGCATGAAAAGAAATGAATCACTGACCCAAGTTGTCACTCGATTGTCCGTTTAAACATAGAAGATATATATACACCTGGATATATGGCGATCGTTTTTTAAATAAAACCGTTTCACCGGTTACTGTCGGGTCATGCATGAATGCAAGACGAAAACATGCCGTTAAAGGATTCTTTTTATTTCAGTCTTAAGTGCACATACATATACATCTAGTTAAAAATACCTATTTATTTCAATACGTCTCTTTTAAAATCTCCAATCTAGCCTGTCGTAAAATCACGTGACTAACACAGGTAAATAGTTACCTGTCAATTTGTAGCCGTATGCACAAGTGTAATTTCATTGTCATCTAGCTATCTCATCCACTAGGTCGAATGCTTTACTGTCCGAGGGTTTTAATTATTTTAGAAGTCTTAATGATTTTGCATACATGAGTGAGGCAAAGGGTGTGTTTCATGAGAAGTGTTGAAGGAATTCTACAGACGGTGGGATTAGATACTAAAGTTGGACATGGCGGGTAAGTTGCGTTTAAGGGATAGAAGTTGTTAGACATGTTGGACAGTGAAAAAGTCACGCGGTCAAGTTTATGTACATATAGCTACATAGGCATGCAAGCTGATCCTACATATCTTAGATGGACGGCTATAGATAAAAGTTTTGCGATTCATTCATTGAAGGCACCTATTTCGTTACTAAAGAAATGCTCTACAGATACATGTTTTCTTTTCAAAATCGAATCAGTGTTAAATAATGGTTAAAATCTGTTCTACGGCTAAGACCTAACTTAGTTTTCAATGGAATGTCACATTAAGTGGAGATTAAAATACAGAGCATATATATAAGTCATACAAAGTTCTATGAAGAAATGATGAAAAAGGTCTAATAAAGTGATCGTCTTTTTGATATTTAGTTAGATATGCATGTTTGCCCATATTCAACTAAAACTCTAATTCTCAAATAATGAATTGGCTAGAAAAATAACAGTAAAATTTACACATAGCTATGCATTTCGAGTTGATCTTATAGTTCGTACTATCATTTGCGGTTTTGATATAACACAGGTATTACGATGAATATTTTAGTTTGATTTTTTTCAAATTGTGACAAGCACACACACACACACCTCGAAAGCGCAAATACTGGACAATATAAGTATGATGAAACTCTTTCTATTTTCTAAAGTACTAAGAATTTCTGGTCTCCTGCTTTCAAAATGCTAATTAAACTCTAATCCGGGTTTAAATATGATGAGAGAGTGAGAGAGAGAAAAGCATATCGGTATCTGTGAACAACAGCGCGAAATCAACATACTGAAATACGGAATTAATGTATTTCGGCGAGGAATGAATCGTACACATCTTTTCAGAGGCCCCAAATACATGTGCGAGTATATCACCCCATTGACTGAATTATGGATCAAGATTGTGTCATTGATAAAAAAAAGAAGATAGAAATGACATCACATCATTTGTTAGACTCTCTTTGGGAGCAAATGTCAAAAACTAAAATTATTGACAAACTGTAAAATGTTATTTCTTTCTTTTAGAGTGAGATGTTGTGTAAGAAAGTCTTTAGTTTATGTCATGTGTATAAAGTAAAAATTTAGATCACTAGTTATCTCATGATATATTTTGTTCGAGATATGCATGAAACAGCATAAATGTCTGTCTGGTGTTTATTTTGTTACCCTGTTCCCTTATTTTCGACCTTCTTTTCAATGACAATTCACATAGGAAGTCTCAAACCGCGGATTTAGTTCGAAGTTTACCAGTGCTCACCAGCATTTGTACACAGATGAAACTTGATAATATATATACGGGTACAATACATTACGGGGGAACGGGGTGCTATAAATACTGAGGTGAACAATATATTACGGGGGAACGAGGTGCTATAAATACTGAAGGAAACAATTTATGATTGCGAAAAGAGGTACTTCATATACTGAATTTAATCGACGCATTTTATATATATTGAGAAAAATACTGAAAAAAAAATGAAACGAAGTGTAATATGTATCGAGAAAAAGTACTGTATATACTGGAAAGAAGAGGTGTTATAAATACTGCGTAATATGTACTGAGGGAAATGAGGCACTATGTATAACAAGTGACGATATGTAATATATACTGAGGGAAATGAGACTGTGTATATAATGGTGACGATATGTAATATATACTAAGGGAAATGAGACTGTGTATATAATGGTGACGATATATAATATATACTAAGGGAAATGAGACTGTGTATATAATGGTGACGATATGTAATATATACTAAGGGAAATGAGACTGTGTATATAATGGTGACGATATGTAATATATACTAAGGGAAATGAGACTGTGTATATAATGGTGACGATATGTAATATATACTAAGGGAAATGAGACTGTGTATATAATGGTGACGATATGTAATATATACTAAGGGAAATGAGACTGTGTATATAATGGTGACGATATGTAATATATACTAAGGGAAATGAGACTGTGTATATAATGGTGACGATATGTAATATATACTAAGGGAAATGAGACTGTGTATATAATGGTGACGATATGTAATATATACTAAGGGAAATGAGACAGTGTATATAATGGTGACGATATGTAATATATACTAAGGGAAATGAGACAGTGTATATAATGGTGACGATATGTAATATATACTAAGGGAAATGAGACAGTGTATATAATGGTGACGATATGTAATATATACTAAGGGAAATGAGACAGTGTATATAATGGTGACGATATGTAATATATACTAAGGGAAATGAGACAGTGTATATAATGGTGACGATATGTAATATATACTCAGGGAGACAAGGCACTGTATATAATGGTGAGGCACTGTATATAATGTGTAACAATATGTAATATATTTTAGAGAAATAAGACACTGTATTTATTAAGGATACGATATGTAATATATACTAAGGGAAATGAGACACTGTATATAATGGGGACGATATGTAAAATATAATGAGAGAAATAAGACACTGTATAAAATGGGGACGATATGTAATATATAATGAGAGAAACGAGAAACTGTATATCTTGGGGACGATATGTAATATATAATGAGAGAAATAAGACACTGTATATAATGGGGACGATATGTAATACATGTATATAATGAGAGAAATGAGACACTGTATATAATGGGGACGATATGTAATACATGTATATAATGAGAGAAATAAGACACTGTATATAATGGGGACGATATGTAATACATGTATATAATGAGAGAAATAAGACACTGTATGTAATGGGGACGATGTGTATTATATACCGATGGAAACGATTTCTGTAATAGATTGAATATTTACTTACAATCATATATTTATAATGTTATTCCTTAAAATAAATCCCAGAAATTTAACACTTTATTATTATCCTCACGTGGTTTCGGAGGCACTTAGAGTTAGTCCCCTTGTTTTGTCTGGTCAATCTGGACAAATTTGTACGTCTATCATTAGTATAAAGATAAAATTATTTCAATAATTGAAATAATGGTTGTTCTTTTTTGTTTATTTTATTTAATTTTTTGTTTATTTTACAATTTCTAAGTACTTATCGGATGAATATTGAATATATATACGGTATATACAACTAAATCGAATAAAGTCCCCTTACTATAGGTCAAATCTAACTATTATTTCTTTATCAATGGACCAGGATTGAGTATGAAAAAAAAAAAAAAAAAAAGAACTCATCCTCTTATGTGATGTCTTTTTTTTTAAATTAATATATAAAAAATGTAATGAATAATGTTTTGTCTTCCAAGTATGTAATACTCATTTGATTCTTCCCATAGTAAGTATCACGTACAATGTATGTAATAAAATAATATTTGTTTTATGACGATGTATGTAATGTACAAGTCTGAAATAAACTATGTTCTGTTCTGTTCTGTTCTATAAACTGGAGAAACGATGTGTATTATATACCGATGGAAACGATGTACTGTATATATTGGAGAAACGAGGTGTATTATATACCGATGGAAACGATTTCTGTATAAACTGGGGAAACGATGTGTATTATATACCGATGGAAACGATGTACTGTATATATTGGGGAAAAGATATGTATTATATACCGATGGAAACGATGTACTGTATATATTGGAGAAACGAGGTGTATTATATACCGATGGAAACGATTTCTGTATAAACTGGGGAAACGATGTGTATTATATACCGATGGAAAGGATGTACTGTATATACTGGGAAAACGATGTGTATTATATACCGATGGAAACGATGTACTGTATATACTGGAAAAACGATGTGTATTATATACCGATGGAAACGATGTACTGTATATACTGGTAAACGATGTGTATTATATACCGATGGAAACGATGTACTGTATATACTGGAAAACGATGTGTATTATATACCGATGGAAACGATGTACTGTATATACTGGAAAACGATGTGTATTATATACCGATGGAAACGATGTACTGTATATATTGGAAAACGAGGTGTATTATATACCGATGGAAACGATGTACTGTATATACTGAAAACGATGTGTATTATATACCGATGGAAACGATGTACTGTATATACTGGTGAAACGATGTGTATTATATACCGATGGAAACGATGTACTGTATATACTGGAAAACGATGTGTATTATATACCGATGGAAACGATGTACTGTATATACTGGTGAAACGATGTGTATTATATACCGATGGAAACGATGTACTGTATATACTGGTGAAACGATGTGTATTATATACCGATGGAAACGATGTACTGTATATACTGGGAAAACGATGTGTATTATATACCGATGGAAACGATGTACTTGACGAGATGAAATGATTCTGAAGACGTTATACTTGTAAAGAGTTGTTATATATACTGAGGGGACGATTTCTTAATTGCAGAGACGACTTTCAATATTATGGGAACAAGAAACGGTATATATAAAAAACTAATGTGGGACCGATAAATTACACTGAGTGTCGGTCTCATTATCATATTGCAAGTTGAAGGAATGTCATGTTGAGTCTATATCACCAAACCATAAATATATGGTGTTATGTCAGTTCCTATATTTTAACACGGTTATAAACTTATGATACCTTTCACACTGCTACTCATAATTAAATTGATAACAGAGCAATGCGTTATCAAACTGATACCGTCACATGCGCGAGATATGTACGGTTATCTCTTTGGAAAAGGTATTTCATCATCGCCATCATCACTAACATCAACAGCAGCACAGAAACGGCAATCACTAGCATCCACGCTTCATAAATGCATCTTTTAATCTTGATTTGACGATGACTCATGCAACTAAACACCATAGTTCATGATCAGTTTTATATTCTATGAACATGTACTATATTGTAGTCAGGTAGAGAGAGAAAGAGATATAAAGGTAAGTTCATAGTTGCCTTTAACTTCACTAGGACTGAGCCTGAGTGAGTATATCGTGTAGTTAAAAGCAACTACGATCAAAGCTATTTAGCACATTGATAAGGACCACCTAAAGATAGGGACCGGCCTAGCCATAGGACCACCTGAAGATAGGGACCGGCCTAGCCATAGGACCACCTGAAGATAGGGACCGCCTAGCCATAGGACCACCTAAGATAGGGACCGGCCTAGCCATAGACCACCTAAAGATAGGGACCGGCCTAGCCATAGGACTACCTAAAGATAGGGACCGGCCTAGCCATAGGACCACCTAAAGATAGGGACCGGCCTAGCCATAGGACCACCTAAAGATAGGGACCAGCCTAGCCATAGGACCACCTGAAGATAGGGACCGGCCTAGCCATAGGACCACCTGAAGATAGGGACCGGCCTAGCCATAGGACCACCTAAAGATAGGGACCGGCCTAGCCATAGGACCACCTAAAGATAGGGACCGGCCTAGCCATAGGACCACCTAAGATAGGGACCGGCCTAGCCATAGGACCACCTAAAGATAGGGACCGGCCTAGCCATAGGACCACCTAAAGATAGGGACCGGCCTAGCCATAGGACCACCTAAAGATAGGGACCGGCCTAGCCATAGGACCACCTAAAGATAGGGACCGGCCTAGCCATAGGACCACCTGAAGATAGGGACCGGCCTAGCCATAGGACCACCTAAAGATAGGGACCGGCCTAGCCATAGGACCACCTAAAGATAGGGACCGGCCTAGCCATAGGACCACCTGAAGATAGGGACTGGCCTAGCCATAGGACCACCTAAAGATAGGGACCGGCCTAGCCATAGGACAACCTAAAGATAATGACCACCCCAGGCTTAAGACCATTTCAAGGTCAGGACCACCCAAGGATTAGGACCACCCCAAGATTAGGACCACTCGAGGAATAGGACCACCTCAAGATTAGTACCACTCGAGGAATAGGACCACCTCAAGATTAGGACCACTCGAGGATTAGGACCACCTCAAGATTAGGACCACTCGAGGAATAGGACCACCTCAAGATTAGGACCACTCGAGGAATAGGACCACCTCAAGATTAGGACCACTCGAGGAATAGGACCACCTCAAGATTAGGACCACTCGAGGAATAGGACCACCTCAAGATAAGCCACCAGGATTAGGACCACCTCAAGATTAGGACCACTCGAGGATTAGGACCACCTCAAGATTAGGACCACTCGAGGAATAGGACCACCTCAAGATTAGGACCACTCGAGGAATAGGACCACCTCAAGTTTAGGACCACTCGAGGATTAGGACCACCTCAAGATAAGGACCACTCGAGGAATAGGACCAAGATTAGGACCTGACCACCCCATGATTAGGGCCACTTCATGATTTAAACCATCCTAAGATTAGATTCACTGCGGGATGAGGACCAGCCAGGATTTTGACCATATTAAAAATATGGACCACCCCAAGATTTGTACCATCTCAAGATCAGGATATCCCAGTATTAGGACAACTTCAAGATCAGGACCAACTTAGGAGAAGAACCATCTCAAGATTAGAACCACCGCAAGATCATAACCACCCCAGGATTAGTACAACCTCAGGATTAGGACCCAAGGATTAGGACCACCTCAAAATTAGGACCACCTCAGGATTAGGACCAAGACAACATAAGGATTAGGACCACCCCAAGATTAGGACCACCTCAGGATTAGGACCAAAACAACCCCAGGATTAGGACCACCTCAGGATTAGGACTAGGACAATCTCAGGATTAGGACTACCTCAAAATTAGGACCACCTCAAGATTAGGACCACCTCTTGATAAGGATCACCTCAGGTTTAGGACTTCCCCAGGATTAGGACCTCCTCAAGATTAGGACCACCTCTTGATAAGGATCACCTCAGGTTTAGGACTACCCAGGTTTAGGACTTTCCTAGGATTGGGACTACCCCAGGATTAGGACAACCCCAGGATAAGGATCACCTCAGAATAAGGACCACCCTAAGATTTGGATCACTTCGTTATTAGGACCACCTCAGGATTAGGACCAAAATAACATCAGAACCACCCAAGGAAAAGGATCACCTCATTTTTAAGACCATTTTTCCAAGATCTCAAATTTTATGTTGAAATGAATTTGACATAATATCAGCATTTTGGGATTTTAACTGCGTGTTACCAATAAAGTGCTTTTATACTGCGGTATCGCGCCGTAGACAAATTGAAAGATTCCACATTTCATCACATTATCATAAGACCTAGCCCGTTACATTAAGGACCATGTATAGCGCCAGTCAAAAAAATAAAACGACTTTGGTCTAGCAATTTACCAATCTAATTTTTACAACGTTTGTTATGCGGACTAAAATTGAACTAAAACCCTCGGGTAATGATACATGTACTTAAATGGCTTAGGAACAAACTTCTTCTATCTGAAAGCGGGTATACAGATAAGATAAAACGTTGAACTAACTGATCCCTACGGCCCGCTAGCTGGAGCGTCCATCAGGGGGTCAAAGTTTCGATCTCCGGCATGACATACCTAAGTCGTTAAGATGGTACTGGCAGTTTACTGGGGACTGTTTCACTAACTTCGTACGAAAAATAAAACTAAACTCATATTTGTTAAGTCACAAATGCCCTTGTGATCTTTCTTTTGTTGACAAGATTTTATAAACAATGCAATGGGCCCAATTTTCCTTTAATTTGTCGTGCAAATAGGAAATAAGTTGACACTATGGATGACAATGATCAAAGTCTAATGAAACGGGTCCTTGCTTTGTATATTTGTAGATACGGGTTTTGTTTACGTGGTATAAACACGAAATTATCGTCTTTTAAGAACATATGTACCGGCTGAGTAGTTAAAGCGTCCACCTCGGGAGCGGGAGGTTGAGGGTTCAATGCCCGGCCGCGACATACCAAAGTCGTAAATTATAGCGTTTGTATAGCTTCTTTGCTTGGCGCAGCATAATAAAGATAATTCCAGGACTGGTCGATCCGGTGTCAGAATAATGTGACTGGGTGTGGTATCATGCTACATGTCTACGGCGGGATACTGCAGTGTGACAGCACTATATTCTATCCCATGTATATCATACTAACAAACAGATTTACCCCATGGAAGATAGCTATAATCTACATTTCACGTGATCGTCCATCTTCCATGAGGAAATATCCTAAGAATAAACAATAATGTTACATTGATACTTTTATAGTTAAATCAAGATAAACAAATAATATATACATAAAACAAACCATTTATGTCTGAAAATGCTAGAGCTTTTAATTGTCCATTTACTGTTATTTAACAGCGCGAAGGTTAGATAAAACATCAGAATATGGTAGAATATTACTACGCACATTCAACCACATTGGTATATTTAGCATGCTATTTAAGTAAATGGTATTTCCCAGTCGAACGAACATTCAGTGTATAAGGTGGATTTCTTTCAATATGATGATGATTAACTGCTTAAACGGCGAGACGAAAATACAAAAAGGGCAGTGTGGTGTGTTGATAAAGGTAGTGGGTGGCATTTTAGGGGGAAAAAACATTCGTAAAGTCATCTCATCTTCGGCACTGCCGCGTCCTCGTCTGAAGTTTCTGACCCTTGGGTGAGATATCCCTTACCTACAAGAACACTCGTGACTGATTCCTATACTCCTATATTTGTTCTTTACCTCGAAAGCAGTTCTATGGTTGGCCATTTTTGAAAATATTCCGGGTTGATACATAGCACGAATACGGTTTTTGTTTGTATGAAAGGAGTTTTTTTCTGTTGTAGCTGACAGGAGGTCCGTGTCGACTGCTAGGTCCAGTAACCAAATCCTCATCAATCAAGGAGAAGATGACCAAATGGTAAGCAATACAATTTCGTCTGCCGGAGTAAAATTAACCTTATGAGTTTTGAAACTGTATCAACTATTAAAAAAGTAAAATCTGAGCAAACAACAAAGAAAGGTATAAACAAGTGAACAACTTACCTTCTAGTTTGTATCATATCTTAACATTAATTAATCAGATAATTAAATTATTCTAGTATGGTTTCCGGCTCCCCATGTTCTAATATGGTTTCCGGCTCCCAACCCACTCTTGACACTTATTAAGTATGATATTATCACCGAGGTCATTAAGCGTATAATATACATATGCAAGCTTGACGTGCCGTCACTCTAACAACTGCAATATAGGACGACCTACAGTTCAAGCCCTTACAATGGGCAGGTGTTGGTCTTATATCCGATATTGAGATTTAATAACTCTTAATGGCTCTTTCTTAGATGTGAAATAATTCTGTCACGTCATGGAAATCTATGTTTGTACCATGGCGTGATACATAATATTATGGCGTAGCCTGTAATTGCGTATTAAATCATTTTCCTGCTGCCACGCTTTCACGCGTGATCGTGTAGTGCAGAGGCTCACGAGCCTTTAAATGAAAATAGGTTCGAAACCAATCTGTTACAAATTGGTTTAAGCCATTTCCCTGACCAATTGTTTCTAACTCAACGAATCAGTCGTCTAAACATGCATTTATTTTGTACATGCCATGTTTGAAGTTGAAGTGTGGCCCGAAAGCAATTGATATGAGTATCTGAAGACACAAGGCATGTATACCCTCACCATTCTGGGACTAACAATTGATTCCGTCCACATTTTGTACACCAGTATGGGTATACAATAGGGAAATTGTTTTGGACTTAGACAGAAATACGCACTGTACATAACAGTTGTCCAGGACACGCTATTTTGCAATAAAAACATGAAATAACAATTTTATTACCATCGAATCCTACTTTATTTTCGACAAATATTGTTTTATGTCCATGAAATATTGCTTTATTAAGCGTTTCCACAACTACGGGCATTCAGACACAAGTCCATTATATGCATATATTGTCAACATGATTAAAACAAATAAAAACATCCTTAAAACACATTCATGTATAAAGTGTCATGGCCGCCTTAATTCTTTTGTATCATATTACACATTTTTAGCTGTATATTTACTTACTTGTACGTGTGCACCTGATGAAAGAGAAACAACCAGAGCATGAACTAAGATCAGATTAAAAAGTTGCTTGCAAACGTCCTTTATTTGCCGCAATGTGTGTGTGTAAGTGTAACAGTTGTTGTTGTTGTTGCTTTCTGACAAATGAATATTCATTATATACTCGACTAATTGAAAGAAAAGTAGAAATATGATGAATACATTATTTGAAATGGGTAAAACAAATAACATATTTGATATAATTTTAGAGTGTCCATGAACAATGTATTTATTGTGTCCAAAATTTCCTACTGTGTCCAAATTCCCTGCTATTTTGTATACCTCAAAATTTTATTGTAACTTTAACGGTACACATATAGTATTACATACCTTTACTTTGACACACATTTGGGCAATAAGTCAATGGTAAAGCGTTGTAGTCCCAAACTATGTGAACATGAAACATATAAATGTATGGTTAGAATTCCTTCATGGGAATCCAATCCAGGGGCCGTCAAAGAACAATAGTGAAGTATCTAGTTGTAATATTTATATCTCATATTGGTTAAAAGAAAAATTACCCAATCATGCAGTGGCTATACGAATTTTAGAGCCAATGGTGATACACAGCCATGTTTTCATAGCAGCAGTAATGGGTAGAATGAAGATAAGATCTCAGCGTATAAAAGTATTTTTGGGGGCTGGTTGGCCCAGTCACATACTAAATCCCGCTAGTCACTCTCAAAACCGACAGAAGTACTATCGGGGGGGGGGGATAAATCTAAACAGATTAACCACGGTCCATGTCAAAACATTTTTTTTTTTCGATGTTTGAATTTGTCGACCAGGTAAAACATATTGAAGCTCATATATTCAACCTTATCTTGACTGTGTACTCCGTTTTGATTATTACAAATTGACGATGAAACAATTTATCAAACACTAGAATAGAAGCTAGAACACTTACACAGTTATCTTACTTTGTAAAGAGAGCTGCATTTAAGTGGCTGTCACCAGTGTAATAAAATAAGTATTTCTTATCGAGGGGACCATTTGAGTTCAACACACTGTGCATATATAAAGAATACACGCGCGTGTCGCAGAGTAATGTAATTCGGCCTAAAATTATAGGTAACGTGTTAAATGTAAGAAAATGGTTATACGAAACCGGAAACAGGTCCTTTTCAATGTAGGATCAATCTGGCATGAGAGGTGGCTGCTGCATTTGTTGTTGTTTATTTAGACAACTAGTTTCCAATATAGCGTGTCCCTGACTTTACCACTCACTCAGCCCCTCACCGCGTGGGTTCGAATCCTAGCAGGGTCATTCGGATTTTCATGTGAGGAAGCCTTCTAACTGGTTTGCGGTAGGTCGTAGGTTCTACCCGTATGCCTCCGTGCATTCGAGGTCTTCCTCCACCTGTAATTAGCTGGATGTCGCAATATGACTGAAATACTGTCGAAGCGACGGTAAACTCAAATAGTCAAGCCCAATATAGCGTCTCTGAACATTTCGGGGCGCGTAGATTTGGGAATGATTCCTTCCAATTTTTCAAATAGTACCAATTTACCATTAAGACCAGAATATCTCGCTGAAAACTAAGTAGTTAAGGTTCGTTTTTTTTAGTGAGGGTTATTTCACATCAGTGTAGTTTGTTTTTATTGGATGAAATTACGATTAGTATGCAAGGGAAATGTTACCGAAATCAACGCTAAAACGAGTAACCACATCGGGTAAACTTCGATATCTAGGGCAGTGAGCATGACCACACCACATCAAGTCATATCACCCTGACACTCCAGCCCTCTTTCACAATCATGGATGAAATAAATAATACGGATTCGAAGGTTGTGGGTTCGAACCCCATTGGGTGCAAGAATTATTCATGACCTTTCCAGGCGCAAGTATTGGTCCAACCCAGGAACCGTCGAGAGGGATTAGTATATAAGTTGTAAGAACTTGTTTCCCAATCGACGTAAACTAAATAAGTTTAAACTTAAATAAACAAGATTCTGCTTTATTAAATGGCGTTTTAGCGGACAGACAGACAATGTATGTTATTGACATTTACTTTAAAATTTCTTGTCAAGTCAAAGATATACTTAAAGGTATCTAATCACATACTCAAGTATAAGTAAATCAAATGTATCATGTATTAATTCTAAAATGTCATGAATGACTCAAAATACGGTGGGTGGATAAAATGAAAACAAATATACGTATATATGTAAATGCATAAAATCAACAAATGTGTGATTCAAGTGATGCAGATAACTTCAAAGACGAAAACATTTAATTACTTTTATATATATGCATAACATTTCTATTAGATAAATACATTAATTGAATACATTTAAATATACGTAGGTGTCTAAGGTAAAATGTTGCATACACTGTTTTCTCGATATCTTCATATTCAGCAGTAAGGACTTACAACTATCAAGTGATAGTCACCTTAAATGTTCTTAGAATTACACCTTGTACAATATACACCGCCTCTTTCTGTTCTGTTGAGCGATAAGTTGCATTTACCAATCATAAGTAAGTAATGCATACATGAATTTCAAAATACTAATTTTGCGTGAAATTTGCCATGGCATTCTATGACATTTTCGAACTATTTTATTTTTTTCTACTTTCATACATAATTAGATATCTATAGTATTCGGGATTTCACTTTTTCCTCCATCTTTGAACCAAAGAAGCTACTTAGATAGGTTCGATTACAGTAAGAAAATATCATAGACAAATCTGGGTCAGTTTGGTCAAACTTAACTTCGGCAGAAGTACTATTATTGGTGATAGAAGTCACCCCAAGAAAATGTTGGTTGGCTCCTGAATGGACCTCCAGCTCTGGAACTCGCTCGAAATACGCTTTGCAATGTTGAACCCGTAAAATAACCAGTGTCAATTGTTGAAGAAGCTTTCC
>CM037794.1:31131638-31174038 GCA_021229015.1 Solen grandis
CATACTATAGAAAATAGGTGTTAATTGAGTTAAGTGTGACTTTAATTGATGTGTTGAGCAGACATGTGTGTGACATTAACACTATGCAATGCAATCAGTAGTTATTGGTAATTGTTTATACAAATGCCGACTTCACAATTGTAGTGTGTAATTAATGTTACTGTGCGTTGATGAAATCATCAAAGAAAGAAAGAAAGAAAGAAAGAAAAAGAAATAATAGGTAGATATAGATAAAAAAAACACCAAATATTTTTGAAGTCTTTATTTATTCTATTCTTTTTTTATTCTAATATTTTTTATCATAAACAACAATTAAATAAAAATCAATATCATTTAATTATTTGAATGAAGTTCAATACATGTATTAAGATTGAATGTCACCTCATAACAAATTTGTCAATAGGGTCAACATTACACTTTCACTGAACAAGACACGTCACTTATCATTTAATCATCCACATCACTTGGAATAAACCCTGGCCAGCTTCTTCAGTAACTTGTTCGCCGACATATCTCCCGCGCTGTAATTAATTGGCCCATGCTTCAAATATCCTCCCCTCCATGGCTTTTGCGGAATTACGCTGCCTCCTCTTCAGCTTCTTGGAAGACACCAGCTTCACTTGTGCATCAACAAGGGTAGCCTCTCCATGTAACAGCTGGACAAGGATGTAGAATGATGGTGGTGTCTGCGCACGGCGATTCAAACGATGGTGCCAACCTGGAAATAAAATAGAATCACGTACTAGAGGATATGTTATTTACAATATAATTTGTCTTGAATAATATAATTATCATTTTTATTATATATACAGGTATGTTACGTACACTAGTTTTTATTTTTATTTCATCTGTTATTTCATAGTTGTTTCAATCATTACTTACCCGAATAGTATAAGAATATCCTGTCACTTCTACAAGCAAGTCTTTCCCTCTCTCTGTTCCACGTGGGATGATAGTGAACTGGTCTGGCCTAGATCCTACTTCACTCGTCATGTCAGTGTGATCTAAGACGGAACTGCAATTAGAGTAACAATAGTATGTCGATATACATTTACACATTTGATACTAATTATTTTATTATTAATAATAAAAAATATAATTAGACATATATAGTTCACATTGATTATTAATAATACTATTATTCCAACTATCATTATTACCCTTCATGCAGAATCGTAGGCATGGGAACCGGTGGTAGGTGTATGGAGTCAGTATCCATCATTTCCTGCATGTCGACTGCTTCGGCTTCGGTCGTGTCCATGCGTGTTGTTTCGACATCGCCTATCTCAGTGGAGATTGAAACTCTAGTACTCTCAGCTGCAGGCAGTTCGATTGTAGTGTTCTGAAACAGAATGTAACGATTTGCTAATATCACACATATCTTAATTAAACACAAGTTAATTTCTAAAATATTCTATAAATGAAGTATGCTATTTAAACAAGATATATAATGCGCACAGATTCTCTTCAAGATTAGTGAATATATGGAACAGCATGCAACGCGAATTCTGTAAATAATTTTAAAGGTTTTAACAATGTATGGAAATACAAAGACAATACGTTTGAGACGTAGTGAAAAAACAACAACATCATCATACACAGATATTGAAGAAAAAATATATTGAGTCAATAAAAGCATACCATCAATATACAGGTAGAACATGGTAAACCGGGATAAGATGAAAGCCCCGGAAACTAAACTCTTATTAACACTAAAATTGATGACGAAATCAACACCGGAAGTTGAAGGTGATTGTGTAAGCTATAGTTATTTGCACCTAACGTTAGATTTTAAAGGTAATTTTCCGTCTCGATTCATATGGCATAATGAAGAAATGCCACTGAAACACACCTTTAGTCGGTTTTGCTTATATTTCTATATTTCATGAACTTTTTCGGGCTGGAAAACACATGGTACCACTCCACAACGAAACCAAATCCCTTTTCATTGGTAACCATAATCTCCGCTGAAGGCCAATACGAAAAACAATAACCGGAGCGGATCTCAGTAGAGATTATGAGCGGAGGCCAATACGAAAAAAAACCAACAAAAAAACCGGAGCGGATCTCAGTAGAGATTATTGTTACCAAATATTCAAATCGCACGTATATGAACTCGGATTCATTTATACAAGTAATATAACACCAAATGCATATAAAATATGCCATATATACATATACATATGGTAAGTGCGTTTTGGTGATTACTAATAGCGTTTCGGTTTTTCTATGGACTGATTTTTACCGGTCGATTCGTAACCTATATACTTCCGATGCCATATTAAGTAGAACTCCCCTTTGAAGCCATCTTGAAAATTTAATATATGGGAGGGATGTCTTGGGGGAATGTTTTGACTATTTTTCTAACCACTTGACACTTGAAGGACGTTTGACCCCCCCCCCCCCCCCCCCCAAAAAAAAGGGGGGGGGGCAATTTAACTGAGAAATGTTTTGATTGAGGGACATTTTGATTGTATATATTAAGTAGGATCTAAATTCTAATTATATTCAGTTATTGCTAATGATTACAATATTAATTGAGGTACAATTTTTGCGGCCCAAAAGTTCATTCTAGAGAATTTCTATATAGAAAATGAGAAAGGCAAGCTTACAAATATTGTTCACTAGTCTTCACTTACTTTAACTAGATGTCAGCCTTGGATATTTATACTGAGTTAAGTTCTTCAGAAAAGGACTGCATCTTTCATGTTTTGACATTCTGATATTCTATGTTTCATATTTCTTGGCATATGCAATGTCTTTTAACTAAATGTCAAAATCATGTTGCAATTCACAACCTCATTTTTTCACACTTTTCTCAGCAACAACTACTTCTATTTACACTGCTTTTTTCCCTCTATTTCAGGTCATTTCCAGCTAAACCTGGCTAGAAGAAAAGTAATATTAAGAATGTTTGAAAATAAGTTAAGAAAATTTGATGTCATAATCGTGTACGTTATTGAAAGCTTTGCTGTTCTAATTTTTCAGAAAAATGGTACATGTTCCCTTGGCAAAGCATCTGCACTCGGACAGATGCAACTTCATCATTGATGAACTGGATAAATGTAAACAAGAAGTAAGTTAGTCTATTTAAGAATATGCACAATTGATATCATCCATTGTTAAACCTTCATATTAAGTTAGTCATTATAGATTCATCATGTTCTGTCAGTCGTTCATAATTTTCAAAAACATTAAAATATTTCATTGATGTCACCACAGAACAAATAGGCTGTGACACATTCAACTAATACCATAACTGTAACAGTCACATAACTAAATATATAAGTTTATATAGTGTTACCATGTATACTGAATGTATCATTATGAAGTGCCTGTGTTTAAGCCACTTTTAATAAAATCTGCTGTTCTAGGTGTCACTGTTGGATTCCAGGTTATCGTTTAGCCTCGCCCCTGGAGGGCCATGGTTCAGCAACAGTCCTGAGTTTCTTTTTGTTTTTCAAAATCTCTCATCCTAATATAAGTTAGACAACTGTAAGTCACTTGCTGACATGTCTTGTATTACTGTATATGTTTATCTAAGAACAGAACCTGGAGTATAAATTAAATACTATTAAATTACCAAATAATCTAAGATGTTGAAAAAATGGCATTGAACTCTGAGAACATAGAGAAGAAATAACTAAAACCATATGTTATAGAATACCATATGTGCAGGCGAAGGTGTTGGGACAATGTATTGTCATGTTGCCTTTAATTTTGTTGCTTTAGAGTCATTCTCAACAACAATATTTCAGTCATATAGCAACATCCATTTAGTTACAGATGGAGGAAAACTGTAATGTTGACAGAAGCACCTGGGTGAAACCCCTGACCTGACTTACTGCAAGTTAGAAAGAAAGCCTCCTTGTTTGAAATAAACTCTTGCGACACCATATCAGGACTTAAAACTACAGCAGACAAAATACCGGACAAATCGATCTCAGTACCTTTATAATGTGTACTAATATAGTAATAACATACATGATTTGATTCTTCAGACTGAGATGGGAGCAACATATTCATACTTGTTGATGCTTAGTCCAATAACATCTAATAACTTTAAAAATGGTTAAATACTTAATTTGCATTTCAATTGCATTAACTTCTCAGTTATCAAATACTGAAAAAAAGTAATGATGGATTTCCTTTTGTTTTCAGCATAGAATCGGAAGGTTTTTGGGGAAGTGCTTCAAAATTGAGAAATGGCTTGACAGCTGTCTACATGATGAGGTAAATATTCAAGGTTATCTTTTACAATTTCAGGACTCATTTTTTTTCTCAGGCGAGCGATTAAGGGCCATCTTGGCCCTCTTGTTTTTCTTCTGAGGATTATCTGCCTGAAGGATGTTTCATTGGGTTTTCGCATCGCAGTGCGAAAACCCTTTGTTCTCGTTCTGTTTCTTTTTTTTTTTTTTTTTTTTTTTTTTTAACCCTTTTTTGTGAACGGCATAGCTCAGAGGTGAGAAAAGCCACATCTATGAAACTTTTATCAGTAATAACCACATACTTGAAGATGATCCTAACGTCGAGATAATTTTCATTTTTGCTTTGATTTTCCCGCCAGGGGGCGTTTTATATGAAAATGTTTAATAAGCAATATCTCCATTATTCGAGGTCCGATTCAAATGCGGTTTTTGCACAATGTTCCTTGTAAATAGCCCAATAAAAGATGATAGGTTCCAAAAATTTGCGTATATAAAACTTTCGTGCTACAGGAAGTTGAAAGTTCGAATCTCGAAAAAAACTGTGAAATAAGGGTAGGTCTACCAAAAACGTGCCCATTTTATTCAGAGATGAGATAGAAGAATTTTGTTTGTTGCATATGATTTGCAAGGCATATACGCACAAAATATATGGGGTGGCAATTTTGAGAAATGCATAGTTTGTCCACAGTATGCGGTCAAACATAACCAATATTTTCGAAAAATCAACATTTTAAAAGCATGACTTTTAAGGTTATTTGCAGCTCCTGACTTTATTTTTTGTTCAATCTTCATCATTTTTTCACTGTAAATGCATTTTTATCAATCAAATAAAATCATAGAAAAAAAATTACCATAATATGCAAAGGTCAAGGTCATATACCAATTATTATTATTTTTATCGGCATAAAATAGCTCCAAATCTAAAGATATTTTATAGAAAGTATATGAATTTTAATTTTTGGTGTTTAATTTTTGAAGATCTGACTTCATTTGATCAAATGACCTTAGTCCAAAGTTTGATCCTTTTATCAAACAATTGTAAATCCGTATGTTGCTTCTTTTTTGCAGCTCCTGACTTTATTTTTGTTCAATCTTCATCATTTTTTCACTGTTTATGCATTTAAATAATACAAATAAACTCATAGTAAATAACGATGAAAATATGCAAAGGTCAAGGTCATAATACCGATTATTTTTATCGGCACAAAATAGCTTCAAATCTAGAAATGTTTAGTTTTTGAAGATCGGACTTAATTTGATCAATTAACAAAATATTCGAATAAAGTTAATATCAATCAATTATGTCTGCAGTTGAAACCAGTACTCTTACTAGTCAAGTTAAAAGCGAAAACCAAGATGCCGCTTTGCGGTTCTAATTAGGTTTTCGCATCGCTGTGCGAAAACCTATTGTTCTCGTTCTGTTTCTTTTTTTTTTTTTTTTTTTTTTTTTTTTTCTTCCCCTTTTTGTGAACGGCATAGCTCCGAGGTGAGAAAAGCCACATCTATGAAACTTTTATCAGTAATAACCACGTATTTGAAGATGATCCTAACGTCGAGATAATTTTCATTTTTGTTTTGATTTTCCCGCCAGGGGGCGTTTTATATGAAAATGTTTAATAAGCAATATCTCCATTATTTGAGGTCCGATTCAAATGCGGTTTTTGCACAATGTTCCTTGTAAATAGCCCAATAAAATATGATAGGTTTCAAAAATTTGCGTATATAAAACTTTCGTGCTACAGGAGGTTGAAAGTTCGAATCTCGCAAAAACTGTGAAATAAGGGTAGGTCTACCAAAAACCTACCCATTTTATTCAGAGATGAGATAGGAGAATTTTGTTTGTTGCATATGATCTGCAAGACATATACGCACAAAATATATGGGGTGGCGAATTCGGGAAATGCATGGTTTGTCCACAGTATGCGGTCAAACTTAACCAATATTTTCGAAAAATCAACATTTTAAAAGCATGACTTTTAAGGTTATTTGCAGCTCCTGACTTTATTTTTTGTTCAATCTTCATCATTATTTCACTGTTTATGCATTTTTATAAAACAAATAAATTCATAGAAAAAAACAACAACATAATATGCAAAGGTCAAGGTCATATACCAATTATTATTATTTATATCGGCATAAAATAGCTCCAAATCTAAAAATATTTTATAGAAAGTATATGAACAAAAGTTTTAGTTTTCGAGGAGGTCTTTCCATTAATGTTTAGTTTTTGAAGATCGGACTTCATTTGATCAAATGACCACAGTCCAAAGTTTGATCCTCTTATCAAACAATTGTATATCCATATGTTTTCTCTTTTTTGCTGCTCCTGACTTTATTTTTTGTTCAATCTTCATCATTATTTCACTGTTTATGCATTTTTATAAAACAAATAAATTCATAGAAAAAAACAACAACATAATATGCAAAGGTCAAGGTCATATACCAATTATTATTATTTATATCGGCATAAAATAGCTCCAAATCTAAATATATTTTATAGAAAGTATATAAAAGTTTTGGTTTCGAGGAGATCTTTCCATTAATGTTTAGTTTTTGAAGATCGGACTTCATTTGATTAAATGACCACAGTCCAAAGTTTGATCCTCTTATCAAACAATTGTATATCCATATGTTTTCTCTTTTTTGCTGCTCCTGACTTTATTTTTTGTTCAATCTTCATCATTATTTCACTGTTTATGCATTTTTATAAAACAAATAAAATCATAGAAAAAAAACAAGCATAATATGCAAAGGTCAAGGTCATATACCAATTATTATTATTTATATCGGCATAAAATAGCTCTAAATCTAAAAGTATTTTATAGAAAGTATATGAACAAAGGTTTTAGTTTGTGAGGAGATCTTTCCATTAATGTTTAGTTTTTGAAGACCGGACTTCATTTGTTCAAATGACAACAGTCCAAAGTTTGATCCTCTTATCAAACAATTGTATATCCATATGTTTTCTCTTTTTTGCTGCTCCTGACTTTATTTTTTGTTCAATCTTCATCATTATTTCACTGTTTATGCATTTTTATCAAACAAATAAAATCATAGAAAAAAAAAACAAGCATAATATGCAAAGGTCAAGGTCATATACCAATTATTATTATTTTTATCGGCATAAAATAGCTCCAAATCTAAAAATATTTTATAGAAAGTATATGAACAAAAGTTTTAGTCTGTGAAGAGATCTTTCCATTGGTGTTTAGATTTTGAAGATCGGACTTCATTTGATCAAATTACCACAGTCCAAAGTTTGATCCTTTTATCAAACAATTGTAAATCCATATGTTGCTTCTTTTTTGCAGCTCCTGACTTTATTTTTGTTCAATCTTCATCATTTTTTCACTGTTTATGCATTTAAATAATACAAATAAACTCATAGTAAATAACGATGAAAATATGCAAAGGTCAAGGTCATAATACCGATTATTTTTATCGGCACAAAATAGTTCTCAATCTAGAAATATTTTATAGAAAGTATATGAACAAAAGTTCCAGTTGTGAAGAGATCGTTCTAATGATGTTTAGTTTTTGAAGATCGGACTTAATTTGATCAATTAACAAAAATATTCGAATAAAGTTAATATCAATCAATTATGTCTGCAGTTGAAACCAGTACTCTTACTAGTCAAGTTAAAGCGAAAACCAAGATGCCGCTTTGCGGTTCTAGTTGTTTTTATTCTTTCATTTTTTGTTTTTTGAAATCCTCTTTTATTTTCAGTAGAATGGCAAAGGAAAACCCAAATTTTAAGATTCATGTATTAAAAACATGATTAAATATATATTTGCCAAATGTTGAGGGTCCAAAAAGTCACATTTTTATGTTTTTATGTAAATTTGACTAAAATTTCAATAAAAACAGTTTAAGTTTAAAAACAAACATGATGAGGTATACTTTTTGCATTTTCAGAAAGCCTTTTTATCAGAGGATTGAGTATGAAAAAATAAAGGAAATCTGTCAATTGATTTTTTTTTTAGTTACAGATAAAATTTCATAGCTTAACTGAGCTTTGTGTAGTTTTTGTATTTATTTTGGTTCTGACACAATGGCTCGTTTGACTTGTTTTGTATTTTCCATGCATGTTTGAAAGTACTGTCAACTAGTTGTTACCATACAATAATAATAAGTGACAAATTGTGATAAATATTCTGACAATGATGTCTTTATATGTTAAAGTATTTAGAATGCAATGTTTCTAGTCTTTTTAATGCCTTTATTTCTTTTCAACAAATTTTAACTAACAGTGATGTTTTCACCATAACCTTAATCTCTAAAATGAGCATGGTGACCCCCTATTTTTAATTCAAATGTCTTTTAGCCGAGAATTTTAATATTCTTTGATTCTTTTGTTGTGTTGTAATGAAATTTTGTATAACATACAAACTGTTAGCCTCATTTCCCCCATTGTTGAAGAGAGAAAAGTTCAAAACTAACTGACAAACTCATTAACTCTCTTTAGAAAGGAACAGAATTCTAAAAAAAATCTCATTTTATTAATTATGCTCCCTACTTTTGAAGCAGTTTCAATAGATGTGTGAGTGAAAATCTAGTTGCCAGGGTTAATTAGGATGGGCAGGATGTACAATTAATGTAAACATATATTCCTGAATGGATAAGTGTTGAGTATTAATGATTTTTTGGTTTATTTCAGAGAATGGCCAAAATTGCACATGCTCAAAAACATGGACCAAAAACTGTAACATCCTCCAAGGTTACTTTGAAAGTAAAGAGGCATGAAGGATCAGGAGAGAAGGAAACCTAGCTTCAGTGTTTGTAACCTTCTTTATGTGAAGAACTTCATTGTGATACTCTACTCCATGCTTTTTAAACCTTAGTCAGGGTTTTGTCAGAAGAGTTAAGTGATGTATTCTCTCTGACTTGGCTAAGTAGTAATATCAGCAGAAACAGAATTAAACATGATCTGTTTAGTGAGATACTTTATTGTTGATCTCTTTTTGTACCAACTGTGTGTGTCACACTTGAATTAGTTTTAACTAAGTAAGGGGTAGCTTATTTGAGATTACACAATGTAATCATAGATACAGAAATGAAGAAGTTACAAATGTAATATATCTGTCAGAGGTCAAGGTCATCATGTGAATCTTGTGTTTTTTTCCCCCCACAAGAATGAATAGTTTCGTGATATTACAAATTGTATAATCTGTTTTCTTTAAGGTAATCTATCCATCATTAAATTGTGATCATGGTCCATGACGTAATTGTGGGAACATTATAGTAATTAAATGCAATCCTTTAAAGACCTTGATCAAAATGACCCAAGTCAATGGATGCTTGGGTCTTCTCTGAAATTATTAAGCATTTGAAGGACCAAGATTATGATTTCATGATGAATTGGATTACCTTAAGTGCATCAGAGAATATTATTTTCATATGTACACACAACTTCCTTAAATTGGTAATGCAGGAAAAGCATATAAATCACAGCTTTCTTTTTAGTTTTATTGTCCTGAATTTATACATGAGCTAAAATGTTTAGTGTTATTTATTTATTGAAGTTATTTTTTAATTAAAATCATTAAAACTGCTGTCTCTGTGCAAGTATTGAAATTTAATTCATATGACAGTCTACAGGTTATCACATAAATTTACATTATGTTAATCAAGGAAATCAAATTGTGATTTCAGGGAATAAGTACACTTTGATAGATATTGGAAATAAGGTTAGATAGTGCTTAAAATGATAATTCTAAAATATTGGAAATCTAAAAGCAGCTAAGACTCCACGTTCAAATCTAAATTGAATTTTGGGCAACATAAAGAGAGTTGCTGCAAAGAGTGGGTACACATATGAAACTTAGTTAAGCAATTGAAATTTGTCAAAAAAATGAGGTTATTTTATATAAACATACAAGCTGTAAGTCCCAAGTTTCAATCTCTATGTATGGACTCAACCCACTGAACAAAAATATGATTGGTAAAATATTTGAGTATTTTACTTTTTAGTAGTATAGACATTAATTTAATGATTATCACTTGATTTATTGCATACATATGCTTATGTTGATGTAATGCGATATTTGACTTTTATGTATATAGTTTTGTGAAACTTTATAGTTTGTTGTTTATCAAAATAAATATCATGGAAATGTTTTGTTTTTTATTTATACAGGACCAGGCTTGAAGTCCTGCAACAATACTTAGCCATAAGTAATACTTAAATTCTTATACTAGGTAGATACACATTCCACCATTACTATTTTATGAAGTATTTAAGTACACGAGATGAAATGAATTGTTATCTTAATAACTAACAATAATTAAAATTTTTTTTTCCCTTAAGTATTTAAGTTTTACTTAGCACTAAGAATTGTTGTATTTTGCACATAGAAAGGTCTTGAAGGATACTTAAATGGAGTTTGAAGCTACAAGGAAACTGAAGAATGTGTGTGTGTCTGTTAAATAGTAGTTTCCAATCAATAACTGTTGAAAAAAATTAATATTCATTTTTTTTTTTTTTTTTTTTTTTTTAATAGAGGACATTTTGTTCATAGACAGAACTTCAGAATACTGGTATTCCTAGTGATGTATGATAGATGATTCTTGTGTGTTACTTTCCAGTTATCTCTTGTGATCAGTAACTTTAGTATCTTAGTATAACGAGTTGCTATCATATATAACAACTAAGTGCCACGTTATTATGACTTGGTATAACTTGGTATAACGTTAATAGTCAGAAGTATCTCATTATAACAACTTGGTATAACATTAATAGTCAGAGGTATCTCAATATAATGACTTGGTATAATGTTAATAGTCAGAAGTATCTCAATATAACGACTTGGTATAACATTAATGTATAACGTTAATAGTCAGAAGTATCTCGACATAACAACTTGGTATAACATTAAAAGTCAGAAGTATCTCAACATAACAACTTGGTATAATGATAATAGTCAGAAGTATCTCAATATAACAACTTGGTATAATGTTAATAGTCAGAAGTATCTCAATATAACAACTTGGTATAATGTTAATAGTCAGAAGTATCTCAACATAACAACTTGGTATAATGATAATAGTCAGAAGTATCTCGATATAACAGCTTGGTATAATGTTAATAGTCAGAAGTATCTCAATATAACAACTTTGTATAACGTTAATAGTCAGAAGTATCTCAACATAACAACTTGGTATAATGATAATAGTCAGAAGTATCTCGACATAACAACTTGGTATAACGTTAATAGTCAGAAGTATCTCGATATAACAACTTGGTATAACGTTAATAGTCAGAAGTATCTCAATATAACAACTTGGTATAACGTTAATAGTCAGAAGTATCTCAATATAACAACTTGGTATAATGTTAATAGTCAGAAGTATCTCAATATAACAACTTGGTATAATGTTAATAGTCAGAAGTATCTCGATATAACAACTTGGTATAACGTTAATAGTCAGAAGTATCTCGACATAACGACTTGGTATAATGTTAATAGTCAGAAGTATCTCGACATAACGACTTGGTATAACGTTAATAGTCAGAAGTATCTCGATATAACAACTTGGTATAACGTTAATAGTCAGAAGTATCTTGATATAACGACTTGGTATAACGTTAATAGTCATAAGTATCTCGATATAACGTCTTGGTACCATGTAGCACTATCGTAGTACCTCGTTAAAACGACACATAAAAAGTTGCAAACGAGATGCTATGTCATCATTAAAACTTGTATGTATAACTCGTAAGTCATGGTAATGGTTTATATATAGTACGTCATTTAATTAAACCCTAAAACACATTACAGATCATTAAAATCAACATTTATTCTGCATGTAGAATATGAACGTTAATTACATATATAAAAATATATACTCAAGGTCTGTTAAAACGCCTGACCTTGGAAAAATGTCGAATATTTTATTTTTTTTTTTTTATTCTTTTTTTTTTTATACTATTTAGAAATGTAGCGAGGCATAATAAGGTATAGATTGGTGAATATTTTATGATATCACTTAAGAAATGTTACATAAAAAAGGGGTCAACCTTTGAAAAACAAGATGATGTGAAATATTGGAGTTTAATACGTTTTTAAAGTCCTCGAGTATAGTTTCAGAATTGACCAGATGACAGGACAATGTATGGTACAATGTCCATTGTCTGCAGCGTGAGGGCAAGTCTCTAAATGACTGGTATACTTTTGGGGGTACATTACGCCATTTTGCTTTTGGTCAAAATGCAATGACGTTGACCGACCCCGGGGCCGAGTGGTTAGAGCGTCCGCCTCGGGAGCGGGAGGTCGTGGGTTCGATCCCCGGCCGCCACATACCAAAACGTCTTTAAAAAATGGTACTTTTATATGTCTCTTGCTTGGCGCTCAGCATATAAGGGTAGTTGCACGACTGGTTGGCCCGGTGTCAGGATGTGACTGGGTGTGGTATCATGCCACATGTCTACGGCGTGATACTGCAGTGTGGCAGCACTATATCTGTCTCAAGTAGACATCGTCTCCAAATGACTGAAATACTGTCGGTGGGGACATAAAACCCAACAAACAAAACAAACAAACAATGATGTTGTATTTCTTCGTGATTTTTGATAAAGCCATAAGGGCGAAAATTCATAAAAATGTTTTTTATCTGAGTGTTTAACTTTTCTCCCTATATGAATCGTTTACTGTGATAAACAAACATCTTCAATCTCTGAAGTAACCCTAAAAAACATGTACATCGTAGACTCCAATACCTGGTTTCATACAACGGAAGGACTGAGTATATTACTCTTATCATAAAAAGAGACTACGATCTGGGGAATATTTTCCATAGCAACCAGAATGTCACATTCCCAGGACCAATTTACATGATTAAGAATGATTGCGTAATTGATCCAACATATAAAGGGCTGACATTTACACACAAAGGATGTTTCGAGAAACTTTGCTAAGTGATACATTACTCTTGGATTCTGCTACCCGGGAAATGTCAAGGTCTTTCCCTCATTTAAGAAAACTCCTCGCACTTAAAAAAGTACATACATACAATTAATAATCCCCAACATTTTTTATTCCTGGGCAATCTGATTTTGATTTAGGGGCTGATTTTAAACAGACTGATCGAACCCTGGATAGCATCGTTTCTTTGTTTATGTAAAGCCCCCGAAACTTTCCGACTTACAGACTTAACCACTGCGTGTCAGTACATCGAGCACTATGGCCAAACCTGCCTATTTGTAAACCGTGACCGAATTGTAATTCCAGAGTAACCGGAAGGTCGCGTGTTCGATCCCCGGACGCGACATAAGTCGTGAGAGTGATACTGGTACTGTTTGGCGCCTATCATATAAGGGTAGTTACAGGAAAGGTTGGCCTTTCGCAGTGAGGCATCACATTATATCGGTCTCATATAGGTCACGGTTGCTCGGCTCAACATGCAACGTTATATATATAATAATGTTTCCAAATATTGACCTAAATAACCTGTTGTGGCATGCACCATATTTACATAATGAATCATTCATACGTTATTTCTAGAAGAGGTCCTTGAGTCGAGCACAAGTACCTCGAATTGACATATTTTAGTTTGACACTGACCAAAAGCAAACTAAACAAATATGTGTATTCCAGTCTAACCCCCGCCCCCACGTCACAGCTAGAGCCACGCACGCTCTTCGCAATCGTTCCACACGTTCCCGCTACGCTTTACGAGCTTAGTGAGGCACTGAACACCTGTATACAATTCTAGGTACTACATTTACACCGTGCTACCGTATCCTCACGTATGTGACGTCATTATCGTAAGTTCGACTTGATAATATATTTATTTATTCAACGCGACATTTCTTTAAAAAACCTTCTTGTTCATAAAGTGCCGTCACCTTAATTATCATCTGTGGTGATTTTTTAATTAAAATTTCTTAGCCTGTTCCTAAAATACGAGTGCATTAACTTAAAATTCAACATGTCTGCAATTAAATACTTGTGCGACTGCCGTTTTTAACCGTGTTGTAAAGACACTGACACACGGCTTTCTACCTATCTATTTCAGTATTTGTCAACGTATATACATGTACACAGGTGAGCTATGACAGTGTGAAGATCTCCCTATCACACAAACGGACTTGTACATAGATAACAGCGGCAGACTAGCTATGACAACTCAACTATATACGGAATGCATACGTGTACGGTAGTCCCAGTGTATACATGACGATGCCATCAACAGAGTGGTTCTTTCTGTGTGCTATATTTAGTGCCACGTGGCCTAATGCTGGAACTGAAACAGTGCTTGGAAAAGAAACTGATGAATTTGATTTTGATGGACTTCCAGGCGCCCAACATGAGTTTAAGATCGAGGTTGCGGCGGGACGGGAGGAGTGCTTCTATCAAAAGATCGTGGCTGGGGGCAAGCTCCATGTTTCTTATGAAGTAAGTCCACTGGAAACACATTTCTTTTTCTTAGCTTGATTTTAAAAATACCGTAATCCTTTTCAACAGTTTCTGGATTGAACCGGTACTTTGCGCCTGGGAATGAACAATTATTACCCAAGCGGGGATCGAACACGCAACCTTCGGATCCATATCCAATGAACACTACCACTTGACCGTGGCAATGATATTACATTAAAGTCATGATATATTCAGGCCGGCTTCTATTTATTTCTGTATAATATTTAGATCTTGATTAAGTAAACTTAGATCAGCGTAAGTAATGGATGTATTGCTAATTAATGGGTATGTTGCAAATTTACATCTGTTGGCATGTACATAGCTTCATGTGTTAAGAAAACAACATCAATAACAACAACAGCACGCTTAAATACTGCGAATAAGGGAACCATGAATATAATCTAATAGTAACCTGCAGGAAGCTCACATCTGTACGATTTTGTTTTTAAAAGGGATTCGTTCGTTTGTTTGCTCTCCTCCTGGTATACTTATTTTATCGTAATGAACGCATATTCTGTTATGTAAATCAACAAAGCTAATAACACTTGCCGGGCCAACATATACTTGAAGTGATTACATATGTAAATATGTTAACATATCATATAAAACTCTTAATCAAAATGGGGAAAAAATGCAACTGTGTAAATAATGATGTCCTTTTGAGCATTTTTATTTATTTATTACACTAATGATTCGTAAGAGCCCAGAAATAAAAACATGTATTTTATCGGACACTATATGTATGCGAAAGGAAAGACGTTGTGAAGATAGGATAGACGTTGTAAATGCTAATATTAGAGCTATACACACAGTTACATACATACATGCATTGTTTAAAACAGTGTATGCTGCAAGCTGTTATCATGCCCGAGGGGACATATATTTTGACAGACTGACAGTATACTTTGGCTGTAAACATTTGTTTATTTCTCAATAATATGCATCAATTAACTAATGAAAGATGATATAAATTAACTATATGTGTAGTGATACCGATAGACTATAATCAGTTAAATGATCCGGGGTTGGCACCGGGGAAGAAGAGAGGTAAGCTTGATCCCCGGCCGCTAAACTCTGGTTAAACTGGTCGGTCTGTAGTCAAGATATTGTTTACTGATTTGGTATCATGACATGTGCCTATGATGATGTGGAATTTCGTTCTTAAAAGACCACATAAAAATTGATGAAAGAATTGTAAAGCCTACTAAATTCCCCCCTTGTAAGCGGCCCCAACGCTCAGTTGATAGGTTAAAGATCACGTGAATCTTAAGTGAGGAGGCAGTCCTGGGCTCAAGTCCCCGTTTGATTGCGAATTTCTTCTTTGGTGACTTACGAGGGGTGGTCGAAAAGTATCCGGAAAAGTTCCATAATTTATTTATTAAATTTTGTACTTTGTATACATACATATTTTTGTATATTGTTTAGTTACCATTTGTAAATTATGTGATAACTTGTATGCAATGTAGTTTGGATAATGTTATATATACATGTATAGATTTGTTTTGGACGATTACATTCATTTTTTTTTTCAGGAAAATTAATGAAACGCCAGCGTTGTGGGGTTTCTCCTTATTTTAATGATAATTAACATCTTGACTGTGAACACTACCATGTGAATTATTTCTGCTTTAAATAATACATGATAGAGATATGGTAGTCATGGAATTATGAATAATTCATAAAAAAAGAAACAAAACAAAACAAACTTACTAAGAAATGACCTAAGCTTGTAAGTGTGTTGAATATGCAAATGTTTGTTTCATTTCACCGCAATCAGGTTGTATATGGCGGGGACCGGAAGTTGATAGTCTCATTAAAAAATCCAGCCTATGGTCAAAATCATCCAATTGATGCAGCATACTATAAGACGGACGGTGTGCTCATGCACAGTGCTCTACATGGCGGTAAATGTGGACTGCGTGAAGTTTAGCAGAGTTATCGCCCTTGTAAATTTGACTGGCGATCTGTCATTGACATTAAGGTGAAATAAGAATAAATATTGAAAAAGTGTGATCTAACAATTATTTTTAGTATTCATATTTGTACTTTGTTTTGAACATATGCTGTTAATTTAAGAAAAACAAAGGCGATAACTCAATCAGTTGTTACTATCAACATATTAACGAGCGTATACTAACATCAATTGTATTTACAGGGTGGGAGTTCAGTCACTAACACTGTATGTCATTCGCATGCATATGCCTAACTACTAATGTACGATTCATGTATCTTGCGTTAGCTTAAACACTGATACATTATTCAGCATCGCCTGTAACGTCGATAATTAAGAACTCAGATCAGATGTAGCTTTATCATGTTCTGAATAAATTTGCCATCTGTTCACAATATATTTAAAAATGCACATTGTGCGAGAACAAAAATGAACAGCACTTCTTGGCGTACGTAACGGTAATGTTGACAATCAAGGGAAACTAGCACTGTATTGAAATTAAGCGTGGAAGAAAGAGTTACTTGCCCTTAACATTGAGCGAGAATGTTACGTTCTACGCAATTTAGGCTGGCTGTTTATAAGTCACTATTGTGCCTTTATTTTTCAGTTTTTCTTCCTGAAATCAATATCTAATTGAACAGCTTTAATGAATTATTTTGAATATGAAAATAGTATTTTGATAAATATAAAGGTAACAATTGTATAACCAGAGAAGTTACACTTAAATTTAAGATGAATCCAATTTGTTTTACTAACGGTACGTATATTTTTGTATGTATCCATATTGCAATAATTTATCCTTAAAAAATGAATTTTAAGCATTGTTTTTTTATTGGTGTATATATTCTGATTTTTGTTGCAGAAGTAACAGAAAATTGTAAAAAAAAAAGAAATTTCAGCGTTTTATTTACATAAAAATCCCTTGAATATACCCTTCAAAATGGCCGGAAAGATGAGGGGTATTCACCGATACGGGAACTATGTATAGTAGTATTTATGGAATATTACTGTAATTGTTAATTAAGTATTTTCTTTTCAGATTAAGGATCTGATGAACATCCTTAAATTCAATTTACTTTCACGGATTCTACAAATTGTTACATTTTCGATACAGGGGATGCCATGCAAATAACCTACATTTTATCATATCGCAGGTGTTAAGAGGTGGTGACGGGAATATTGCCATGTTTCTTCTGTTCCCGGAAAATAACTATGAGTTGCTGAAATCGACAGAACCTAATAATCGCGGAGGTTTCCAGTTTGAGTTCGAAGAGACTGGTATATAATTATGATATCGCATGACCCTTCTTCCTTTGGCGCATGGGCATGCCCTCATCAAAAGAGTAGAAATTTACCGCCTTTCTTCAACGTGCTTTGAATGATTATGAAAATAGAGTATTTTTGAAGATATGACATATACATATGTTTCAAAGAAACATGGTATTAACATATTTAGATTCCTAAAATACATTTAATCATTGTACCAGGAAATGCTTATATACGCTGTTTTAGAAAATAATGTTGTCCTAAAAATGACAATAAGCGGGTTTCTGAATTTTCAACTGCACCTATAGAAATGAATTTAGCGCGTCTCTTTCAAAACGACCAGACCCTTTCATGACCTTTTTAAAAAAATGTAGAGGTGACATTTGAACTATTGTAAGATACATATCTTTATAGGTGTTGAAAGGCGGTGACAATACGGTGGCCCTCTTCGTCTATTAACCCGGACCTTACCCTTATGGAAAAAACTGAACCCAGCGTTAGGGGCGGCTTCAACCCCTCGACAACTCTTGCTGGTATCCTCTTATCGAATGACCTCTTTCCCCCTTCGTGCACTGGATGATTAGCTACCCATCACCGTCCCCGCCCATGGGATACATGCCCCTCCCTTGACACAAACATTTACCTTGTACATACTTGTCACCTACTCTATTATTTTCTAATCCATGAAATACATGTAGCACGCACTTATAAAATGGACAGATCCGTGTGTTGACCTCCTAATCTGGTTACAACAGACCTTACCCACAAACATAGCCACGTGGACCATAGTTCTTGTTTGTGGTGAAATATAATTGTAATCCTTAATTCAAGAGATCATGGTCCCATACATTCTTTGGTTGACCGAGTAGTTAAAGCGTCCAACCGACAACAGGATTTCGCGACAAACCATGGTACCACTGGTATGGCCTCGTTGGTTGATACTTCCTTGGACGTATTGATAGTGTTTCAAGTCACTTCTCTACGGCTTTATAACTCGTTAAGTTAGCACTACATGTTTATCTATTCTGCAAAGAACTGGAGCAAACGGACGTAAACATAACGTCTTATCAGTTGCCTCTCTTCTGACACAAACATTAACACGAAACAGTCGAATTAATTTGAATACTGTTAGTATGATACAATAGACGTGACAGTGACGCACACATAAGGGTTTGGATTAGGGTTACTCTATCTTATCATATGTTCAGATTGAACATTGGTAAAAATAATTAGGACGCATATTTTTGCGTTTTAACACCCCTTCATATAAAGAACTCATTTTGAAGCACATCAGTGGTACCAATTAGCCTTGATCTGCAGAAAACCACACTTAAACCTTACCAAATTTATTACAAAATCCTAAATTTCCAGACCACTGAGGAGCAGCGAACAGCATAAAACCTGATCAGCCTGCGAGTTACTTGCAGGCTGATCTGGTTTTATGCTGTTCGCATAGGTCTTTTCATGGTATCCTCTATGAGGAAAAGGGTTAAGTCACGCACACTTGCAGATTGTTGATAAAACAAGATAATACGCGTACATATCTCAGGAAGTAAAATCGAAAGATCTGGACTCTATTGTTTATCTTCTTGTCGTCCTCCGCGCTATTTGTTTAGTGTATGCGCATCTCGCTTTTAGCATTGCTCTTAAAATTACTTTGTTTGAATTCTAAGTATTATTACTGTAAAGTAATTAATATCCATAACGGCCTAAAGAGAGAAACATTTTATTTTACATTATTAAACATCCTTGTATGCTAGCCATATTTGAACATATACCAAATTAGAATGATTGTTTATTTCAAATTACTGTATAGAGATATATAGTAAGTATGTGCATATGTAGTACAAATATTTGTTACATAAAATATCATTGATTAATTATAATTATTATTAATATCGAGGGGTGAAAGCGAAACTATGCTAAGTGCATATAAACATATAAGCACTTAGAATAGTTTTGCTCTTTTCTCGATATGTATTTAACTAAAAAATCTTGCTTGGTTTCACGTCTGGTTACGGTGTGGTGACGGCGCATGCATGTTGTGGACTTGTTCTAGGTGCTTCGGGGTGGGGACCAAACTTTGGACTTCACCATACGCAAACCCTCCATGCATGTTATTGAGGAAGCTCGAACTCGACCGGGCTGGGTTGGCGAGGTGTTATCCGATACCACAGGTAAACTGTCTGGCGTGATTTGAATGTTTGCCTGAGGTACCTGTCTGTTAGCAACATACATACATACATACATACAAGGGACATATCCTAAATCATGGCCCCGTGTTCTCAAAATAAAGAATGGTACATCAGTGTGATTTTCATACTCAAACACAAACTTTGCCCATTAGTTTATATAGGGATTTGAGTATGATCCTTAAATTTGAGCCAGAGTTCTGACGTAAGTATTTCGAGAACACAGGGCCTGATATGAAAATTTCTTTTCATTTCATTTCCTAATACGAACTTAACATTTTACGTAGTTTGAACATATTTTACATTTTAAAAAAAAAAAAAATTTAAATATAATCTATACAGGTTTTACTTTACCGGATCACAATGTTAGCATGTTCTATAACATCATATTGTAAATTCAAAAGGTTAAAGAATATTTATTTTCTAGACTTCATTAACATTATACTCGTATAATTAGTATCTTTTCGACTACTGCTGATACCCCCTCCGTAAGGCGGAATAAACTGAAAACGCCATATTATTCAGGGTTTGTTTTATTTTTCCCGCAGGGGCCTATGCAATATGTCTGGACAACACGTTCAGTAGGATGGCGTCAAAATTGGTGTACGTGTATTTAGTCACGTACGTTGACGCAGAATGGGCGCAGTATTCGAAAGAAATAGAAGACATCCAGTTGACAGTTTCCAATTTCAGTGTAAGTTTAGGGGTAACACTTTTTCTTTTGTACCCTGCATCACTTGTGGAGTGGTGGCCTTTCTAGAATCACGCACGGTTTTCAGTTTCCTAGCAATCCTGAATAAACTTGGAGATACTGTGTATTGTTATGAGATAAAAGATACCACTACTAATTTTAAAGTTATGTCCCTTAACTTTTAAACACTGCAAGAGTTAGCGTTGTGGAAAGTCTGCGCATATTGACATATCATTATGTCCCGACATCATGTTTACACCAATTACCGTTTTGAACTGACGATTATTATTCAATCACTTGCGGATATTATTTGGTTAAAGGTTTATATTATCATTTTAATATTTGGAAAAATGAATCAAAACCACCTCTGAAACTCATCAACTGCCCATCACTTATGAATACTCTGATTATCATGCTTATTTGTTTATACACTTAACATACTTTGACGTTTTCACTCGTGTTTATTTCAGACGTCAATACAAACAGTACAACAGTCGCTCACTGATTCCCTGCTTCACCAAGCGCAGAGCCGGATGCACGTGGTCAAGGACTGGTACCTGATTACCGGAAATAACAAATACATTCAGTTCTGGTCCATAATTCAATGCGGCGTCATTGTATGCACGTCATGTTTTCAAGTGTTCTTCGTTCGAAGACTGTTCAAATTTACAAATGTCACCCCAACATCGAAGCCACGCGCATAGATATTTATTCAGTTTACATGTTTTTTTCCACATCATTTTAATCGTATGAATATGTCAATTGGAAATAAATAAATAAAAATGATAATTGAAAAAGAAATATGTGGTTTTATCGTCTTCTCCGTTGAATACACACTTCGTTATATAATGTGGTGACGTAATTATATCTTGCACAAACTTTGTTATGTAGTGGTAACTTTATTATATTATGTGGATAATTTTAGCGAAGTGATATTTTGCCTCGACACCGAAAAACACATGGCGGCCGATAGTATTCATAAGAAAGCTTGGGAAATGTTGGCCTGGGCACAATCTATCCCCGATTTGCCAACGTGAAAATGTATTCAGAAGTCTTTCCGATACAGACTTGGCGTAGACACATTTGACGATAGAGTCCGTTAGGACGAAGTGAATTGCTAAGTATAGATGTTGAACAAGTTAGAGAATGGCCAAGTCAGAATTACTTGTCATATATATGTTACTCATCAAAGGATACAACTCAAGAAAGATACAACAGGAGTTACGGCTCTTGTTGACGCACTGAACGTCCTCTTGTTAACCCCTATCTATGTGTAAAGTTTCATCTTAAAAGTTATGCGCTAGACAAGAATTTGCTATAGCAAAGAATTCAAGGAGAATGACTCTTTCAAAAATACAATAGACTTTCAACTTTTATTAACGACGATTGCTTTTACGGTTTGTCCGACTTAATCCAATGAAATACTTGTCTTTCGTTCAAAATTTCAAAGGTATATTGCATGAAATGAACTTTAAATTCTTGATGTAGAGAAAATATATTTTATGGTGCCTACTGGACCAAAACGGATTAGGGGTGGAGCAAGTTGCGACGGCGACTGCGTTACGTTATGTTTTGCTAGCTCAAACTATATATGTACTAAGCAACACTGACCCTGAAGCTGTTAATCAAACGGGAGGCAGGTGAAAGACAAAGCTGTATGCCGTACGTGACAAACTGTAAATATGCTAACATTTATATTTTAAATTTTATGGATATATCGGAGCGCTCCGCTTTTCGTCGCTTGCGATAAATTCCATGCGATGAAATTTGTAAGAGGGACGTTATATAACATTTTCCAAAGACTCTTTCGAATACTATCGACCGACATGCTTTTGATGAGGCGTAAAATAATAATAATAATAATAATAATAATAATAAAGAAATTTTGTGTTTCGGGCAACGGTCTCAAAAATATTAGGTAGGGTCGGGATTTACTTTTTTTTATATGTTTTTTAAAGTCCAGTCATAAAATAGTGAATGAATCACGAAAAACGATTGTCTCAAAATGGCCGCTAAAAACGACCGCTAAAAACTTTAGGGTCGGCGGGTTTTCGCTAGGTAGGGTCGGGTTGTCCGAAACACAGATATTTTAGGCCTGAGCACGCATTGGAACCTTTCTTATGTCGAGGTAATTATCACCTCGCTAAAAGTAGCCACATAACATTATAAAGTTTCCACTACATTGCACACGGTATACGTCATAACGTCTTCGCCCCAAGTCTCCTTATCGACCCTTGGAGCACCTTCTTAGTGCCTACAAGTTGAAAAACAGTTTTGGATAGTAAATTACTATGCAGATTTCGGCAATTTTATGGTGTTACAATAACTCAAATAAAAACAAAACTTGAAGTCCGATACAAATCCGTGTAAAATACTTAAAATCACATCAAGCTATCGACATCAAATACCTCCAGGGGTTATTTGTTACCCTAAAAGTGACAGAAACCTGTATATCTATTATCCGATATTACTAACGAGCCACTGACCTTTGCATATTACTTCAGTCTGTAAATAGAGACTGCACTTGACGGGTTAGATAGGATACCGAGGTACAAATCAAAGCGCTGATAGCGTTGAGAAAACAGGATTGTCGCATTACTTTTGTTTATCAAAGTGAACTTAGTAAACGGGGATCAAATTTTCAAGCGATGTTAATAAAATCCAATGCTATGAACCCGCTTTAACCTTGCGTTAACAAGGTCATTACAGGAAAAGATAAAGATGATCACACCGTTTGTTTCAATGGTCTGCTAACAATAACCACATTGCCCCTCTTACTCTCCCTATATCTTTTGCTTACAGTCTATAAGTTATATGTCTATATGCATATCTAAATTAAAAGGAACCAAATCTTATTATTATCATATTTGCTTTAAGTTTGGTATCTGGCAAATGTTACCCATGCAGATCTGCTGCTCGTCAAACCCTCTTTCGCTTGAGACACACACAACTTCAGTACCTTCAGCGCTTTGATTTTAATAAAGTAGTATTTTACATTACAAATACAAATAGTTTACATATTAATAATGATCACTTTCTACATTTTGAAACATCAAATAATAGACAAATTTTGCTAAAAAAATCTTTTCCAGCATTTAGTCTTTCTGAGTAGTGAGTATCGTTTCTGTATCCGTATGGCGAGCCCGATTACCGGTGTACTGGACTTATGTATTTAGCCGCAAAATAAGCTAAATGTAATTGAAACCGAAACTTGGGACGAACATTGGCCTGTGGACACTGGACACACTTTGCAACCTTAGGAAATAACTAATTGCATACTTTTAAAAGGTATGTTCCTATTATTGTATAAACAGATAAATTTCTTTTATTTCTTTTATCTCATTATTCAGATCATTTATCTTTTTGCACGTTTTGTTTGAGAATTAAATGTTCTTTTATTTCTAGTCAAGTGATTTGAAGAACTTCATATCACTTACCTTTATCAAATGCTTTAAAAAGTAGCTTTTATACTTTCGTATATAATGCCGTCAGCTTTTTCTAAAATTTACGTCTTAGTAATCCCCTGTTCATATTGATATATTGTATATATATATATATATACTTTTCTAATGTCCATTATTAAGGGAAATTTTATCAAAAATAAGAAATAATAATAAATTAGGGATATCCTCTATCAGACATAACCAATCTAAGTTTAGAAAGGTTAAACAAATGACTAAAGCGGCACTGCGAACGCGGCTCACGACCTGTTTTAATCCTGAATTCATCTTCACCTTTAGCTTGGTTTTTATTTTTTGTGTGAAATGTTTCATTTTCATAGCGTGACTTATATTGTACAATGCATGTACTCTTACACAACTATATATTGTGTCAGGATAATGTGACTGGGTGTGGTATCATGCCACATGTCTACGGCGTGATAATGCAGTGTGGCAGCACTATATCTGTCTCAAGTAGACATCGTCTCCAAATGACTCAAATACTGTTGGTGGGACGTTAAACCCAACAAACAAACAAACATATTGTGTCATTTATTACACGAATATTTACAATTACTAAAGTTCCATACGTTAAACTGTTTGACTTTTTGGCTTTTCGTCGGTCTGATACGATGCAGTGTTTGCAGAAGGAGACTCGGTGGTGACAATGTGACACAGTTAAAGTTGGAGTATATTCCGTGATCGACAATAAGCCAGGTAGTAAAATGAATAGATCCATTATTTTGCACTACACAGATTGGGCGAGTAAAATTACATACACAGCAAGCCCGTGTATACATCACTACAACACTTGAGTTGTCTAACTAGATTAAGTAAATATATGCAAATATATGACGGCGAATCTGCCGAAACTATCCTCTTAAGAAGAAAACATCTACTAAGGAGGAAAGCAAAGAATCGAGAAACCTATATTAAGTAAAGCGGTCTTAAATGAGAACATACACGGTGAAGAGAGTTGCTTAAAGTGTATCGTGGGCGTAATTTATTCATATCTATCGTTTTTGTCATGCCTTTTCAACATGCTCGATGTAAATGCACATATTATAAATCGTTGTGTTTGAACCCTTTGACTTGACTATTTGAGTTTACCGTCGCTTCGACAGTATTTTAGTCATATAGCGACGTCCAGCTAATTACAGATGGAGGAAGACCCCGAATGCACGGATGCATCCGGGTAGAACCACCGACCTACCGCAAGCCAGCTGGAAGGCTTCCTCAATGAAAATCCGAATGACCCTGCCGGTTTAACCCTTTGATACCATATCTACAAAGATTTTTGAATTGAATTAATCGCTAGTATACAAGGAAGAGAAATATGTTCATGCATGATGCAGAACACGTTATATATAATACGTTCCGTGTTAAAGGAAAATATGGCCCATATGTAATTCTGTTGCAGACATACATACAGGTATAAATATATATGTATATATAGATAGAAATATACTAAATAGATATAAGACAAACTATTCCAAAACACATTTACATGGATACTTATCTAAAACTATTATCATTCTTTTGGGACACATCGACAGAATTGGAATAAGCCGCCTACTTCTGAATGCATTGTTAAACAACCCACTTTTGAAATTGAGTTTTTTAGTCCATTTTGGAAAATTTAAAACGGTTAAATAGCTACGTATTATTGTATTTTGAATTTGATGGAAACTAATAGCAACCAAACTTGATAAAATCTTGAATCTATGCACATATCTGTGTGAAATGCGACACTTAGCAGCATTCCACACCAATATGAGGATAATTGAGGACACACGCTTGCCTTTTAATCAGGGTCTTTCAAATAGTACACACCATTTATAGTTGTTCATATAATACACACCATTTACAGTTGTTCATATAATACACACCATTTACAGTTGTTCATATAATACACATCATTTATAGTTGTTCATATAATACACACCATTTATAGTTGTTCATATAATACACACCATTTATAGTTGTTCAATAATACACACCATTTATAGTTGTTTATATAATACACACCATTTATAGTTGTTCATATAATAAACATCATTTATAGTTGTTCATATAATACACACATTAATGTTATATATCACAATTAAGTTTCATTACTCTCATTTATAGTTGTTCTATCCACAGGTCATATAACACATTATATTTTCATATAATACACACATTATAGTTGTTCATATAATACACATCATTTATATTGTTCATATAATATACACACATTTATAGTTGTTCAATAATACACCATTTATAGTGTCATATAATATCACACCATTTATAGATTGTTCATATAATACACACATTGTACATAGATTTCATATAATACACACATTTAAGTTGTTCATATAATGACACCATTTATAAGTTGTTCAATAATAATACCATACCATTTATAATTGTTCATTTAATACACACCATTTATAGTTGTTCATTTAATACACATCATTTATAGTTGTTTATATAATACACACCATTTATAGTTGTTCATATAATACACACCATTTATAGTTGTTCATATAATACACACCATTTATAGTTGTTCATATAATACACACCATTTATAGTTGTTTATATAATACACACCATTTATAGTTGTTTCATATAATACACACATTTATAGTTGTTCATATAATACACACCATTTATAGTTGTTATATAATACACACCATTTATAGTTGTTTATATAATACACACCTTTATACACACCATTTATAGTTGTTCATATAATACACACCATTTATAGTTGTTCATATAATACACACCATTTATAGTTGTTCATATAATACACACCATTTATAGTTGTTCATATAATACACACCATTTATAGTTGTTTATATAATACACACCATTTATAGTTGTTCATATAATACACACCATTTATAGTTGTTCATATAATACACACATTTTATAGTTGTTATATAATACACACCATTTATAGTTGTTCATATAATACACACATTTATAGTTGTTCATATAATACACACCATTTATAGTTGTTCATATAATACACACCATTTATAGTTGTTCATATAATACACACCATTTATAGTTGTTCATATAATACACACCATTTATAGTTGTTCATATAATACACACCATTTATAGTTGTTCATATAATACAACCATTTATAGTTGTTCATATAATACACACCATTTATAGTTGTTCATATAATACACACCATTTATAGTTGTTCATATAATACAACCATTTAAGTTGTTCATAAATACCCACCATTTATAGTTGTTCATATAATACACACCATTTATAGTTGTTCATATATACACATCATTTATAGTTGTTCATATAATACACACCATTTATAGTTGTTTCATATAATACACACCATTTATAGTTGTTCATATAATACACACCATTTATAGTTGTTCATATAATACACACCATTTATAGTTGTTCATATAATAACACCATTTATAGTTGTTCATATAATACACACATTTATAGTTGTTATATATAATACACACATTTATAGTTGTTCATATAATACACACCATTTATAGTTGTTTATATAATACACACCATTTATAGTTTTATATAATACACACCATTTATAGTTGTTCATATAATACACATTTATAGTTGTTCATATAATACACACCATTTATAGTTGTTTATATAATACACACCATTTATAGTTGTTCATATAATACACACCATTTATAGTTGTTCATATAATACACACCATTTATAGTTGTTCATATAATACACACCATTTATAGTTGTCATATAATACACACCATTTATAGTTGTTCATATAATACACACCATTTATAGTTGTTCATATAATACACACCATTTATAGTTGTTCATATAATACACACCATTTATAATTGTTCATATAATACACACCATTTATAGTTGTTCAATAATACACACCATTTATAGTTGTTCATATAATACACACCATTTATAGTTGTTCATATAATACACACCATTTATAGTTGTTCATATAATACACACCATTTATAGTTGTTCATATAATACACACCATTTATAGTTGTTCAATAATACACACCATTTTTAGTTGTTCATATAATACACATCATTTATAGTTGTTCAATAATACACATCATTTATAGTTGTTTATATAATACACACCATTTATAGTTGTTCATATAATACACACCATTTATAGTTGTTCATATAATACACATCATTTATAGTTGTTCATATAATACACACCATTTATAGTTGTTCATATAATACACACCATTTATAGTTGTTCATATAATACACACCATTTATAGTTGTTCATATAATACACACCATTTATAGTTGTTCATATAATACACACCATTTATAGTTGTTCATGTAATACACACCATTTATAGTTGTTCATGTAATACACACCATTTATAGTTGTTCATATAATACCCACCATTTATAGTTGTTCATATAATACACATCATTTATAGTTGTTCATATAATACACACCATTTATAGTTGTTCATATAATACACACCATTTATAGTTGTTCATATAATACCCACCATTTATAGTTGTTCATATAATACACATCATTTATAGTTGTTCATATAATACACACCATTTATAGTTGTTCATATAATACCCATCATTTATAGTTGTTCATATAATACACACCATTTATAGTTGTTCATATAATACACACCATTTATAGTTGTTCATATAATACACATCATTTATAGTTGTTCATATAATACACACCATTTATAGTTGTTCAATAATACACACCATTTATAGTTGTTCATATAATACACATCATTTATAGTTGTTTATATAAAACCCACCATTTATAGTTGTTCATATAATACCCACCATTTATAGTTGTTCATATAATACACACCATTTATAGTTGTTCATATAATACACATCATTTATAGTTGTTTATATAAAACCCACCATTTATAGTTGTTCATATAATACACATCATTTATAGTTGTTTATATAAAACCCACCATTTATAGTTGTTCAATAATACACACCATTTATAGTTGTTCATATAATACACACCATTTATAGTTGTTCATATAATACACACCATTTATAGCTGTTCATATAATACACACCATTTATAGTTGTTCATATAATACACACCATTTATAGTTGTTTATATAATACACATCATTTATAGTTGTTCATATAATACACACCATTTATAGTTGTTCATATAATACACACCATTTATAGTTGTTCATATAATACACATCATTTATAGTTGTTCATATAATACACACCATTTATAGTTGTTCATATAATACATACCATTTATAGTTGTTCATATAATACACACCATTTATAGTTGTTCATATAATACACACCATTTATAGTTGTTTATATAATACACATCATTTATAGTTGTTCATACAATACCACCATTTATAGTTGTTCATATAATACACACCATTTATAGTTGTTCATATAATACATACCATTTATAGTTGTTCATATAATACACACCATTTATAGTTGTTCATATAATACACACCATTTATAGTTGTTCATATAATACCCACCATTTATAGTTGTTCATATAATACATACCATTTATAGTTGTTCATATAATACACACCATTTATAGTTGTTCATATAATACACACCATTTATAGTTGTTCATATAATACCCACCATTTATAGTTGTTCATATAATACACACCATTTATAGTTGTTCATATAATACACACCCAGGCCCGGATTCACCGGGGGGGGCCGAGGGGGCCTAAGGCCCCCCCCCTCAGCTGCCCTGGTTATACATTTTTTCTAGGCTATAAAATCTATTGATTACATAATGTATGAGCTGTCTAGAGGAAATCCCCGTCGTTGGCCCCCATACTGAACCAACCGCATAACCACCTGACCAGCCAGACTCCTATTGTTTTATGCCCCCCTGCTGTTAATGTGTAGGTAATCCGAATCGGCAGTCATCCATGACTTAGTGATAAGCATGTGTTTAAGGTACTGTGTATGCAAATTGATTGACACCTTCACTGATTCACAGGCTATTGTCGAGTGATACATAAGGATATCTCCGCGATCTAATGATTGAAGAAAAATAGGCAATTACAAAAACTTTATATCAGTAAAACTATTCTAGACGGTTTAAAAAAAAAAATTAAAATGTAATTGCTATCGAAATATTTTCACTAGAGCCCAAAGAAATTATTGATTTAACAAATAAATTTGACTAAATCTAATCAACGAAATTTTAAATTCACTTTTCTCTACATGTATAAAATTTTAAATCTTGAATTAAAAGCGGGCAATTTAACTGCCAGGTTGATGAACTTTCAGGTATGAAAAATTGCCGATTTTATTTTGGAAAAAAAAAATTAAAAAGCTATTCTACGGGGAAGATGCATACCTATCGCTAGCCATGTAAATTAAACTTTATCAGAAATGGGTTGTGTTTCTAAATGTCATCAGCTATACTATTTTTACATAACTTGTAAGTATTATTTTAACGAAGCAGTTAAATTCTTCTTAAAACTAACTCTCTTAATATATAAATACAAAAAGTAGGTCTATACATCATCAATTTCACTTTTCTTATTATTTACGAATAAAATAATAATAATTATTATAAAATATGTGTATTTTAGATTTATGAATTAATCAAGAAATGAAAGAATTTGAAAATTGTTAACTGCCATATTTTGGGACAATGTATGTGTAGATTATGATTACTAATTCAAATCAAAACCAGGTAATCAGTTATTGTTCAATGTTACTGATAAGTCAATGAATACTAATGCACAGAATAAACAATTTATGTGCAAAATAAAACGGATATTAATGATTTTATATTAAATATCAACATCTATTGTTTGTTTTGTCACTGATTAAACATTTAGAAAAAAACCAAAATGTTTCAACTAAAACTAAAAATGTACAAAAAAAAGGACCCACAAAAGGGGCCCACACCTACCCTATAACGTGCGCCTGATTTTTTTTTCTGAGAATTTCTGTGTGAAGACTGCTTCCAGATCATCAATTTGACAGCCAGTGTCATTAAGGTCGAACCTATTCCCTTCCACAATTTTGACAAAATGATTATGTTTAACGTGAAAATTGATTTTTTTTCTCAGTCTTTGACAAAACTGTCTTTTACACTGTTGAGTCAAAAGCTAATGATCATAAGTAACTTTTTGTGGGGGTTCAGGAAACCCTTATTAAATATTTTATGCCAGGTTGTGAATGAAAATACAAGATAAGCCCGTATTTCTTACCCGGAAGAAGTAATGCCCTTTCAGTAATATCAGTGCCCCCCCCCTCCCCCCACACCACCACCAGCGCTTCCATCTCCCCCACTGTTATTTTTATTTTATTTATTTTTGATCGGGGCCTGTAAATGCAATTGTAATCAAATTTATACGATTGCACAGCAGTTATTCAATAACATCACTTTGCGACGGTAAAAATAACATTATATCGCTCAACGCTTAAGGCTCGGTCCCACTTGGCATTTTTTTTGCCTCGGGGATGGGATGCATACGCACTCCCGATGGAAATAGTGTCGCGAGCCATGTGGAGTCATCGGGAGGCCTCAGGTGCACTGCAAAAAGAATTCATTGAAATTTTCCCGATGTGTTCTCGATGTTTTATCGGGAAAACAAGCCGGGGAAATATCCGCAGAGAAGCTCCGGTCAGCATTCACGGAGCTTCCGCGATATTTTTTCCTCCGATGAATCCCCGATGCGTCTGTGATGTCTCGCCGAAGTATCAGGGGGGCATTCGGGGATATTAGGCGGCCTTTCTGTGACACATTCCCGATACTAAAAAAAAAAAAAAAAAAAAAAAAAAAAAAAAAAAAAAAAATGGCAAGGGTTGAAAAACGCACCCAGAAATTAGTTTCTGTTTTGGCCAGTCTTAGACTGAAACGGTCAAAAAGGCCATTGGACATTGCTTAGGGCATCCCCTTAAACCCCCCAAAAGTCTTCTCTTGGCTTTGTCGCTTAATTCCACCATCAAATTTTCATACTCTCAATAATCTCAATAATCTTCCCCGAGACACGTAGGATGGTTCGCAAGATCCCCTAATCTACGGGGATATTCCCCCGATGATGTTACAAACTCAGTGAAACTCCGGGGCACCTTCGCCGATCATCGGAGGAGGTCCCACGGTGCTTTTCCGAACATCGGGACTCAAGGCTATTGTGTCATAGCCGAAACAACAGTGAATGTTCAACGGACCAATCCCGAAGCCTAATAATTGTCATTTTTCAACGGACTGCTCAGTCTTTGTTTGGCTCAAACATCGGAAGCCATCGGTAGAAAAAAAATGTTAATTTCCACATCACCGATTTTTTTCCCCAGTGGGACCTAGGCTTTCAAGTTTCAAATATATCGGATTTAAAAGCAAAAACAACAACAACAAAAAACTTCACTATTATCCCCAGATACCCTTCAGAATGCATCTCCATCACACTAAAAACTTTTTTTTCCGGGGGAGCATGCCCCCTAACCCCCCTACCACTCATATCACGTTCGGATTTTGGCCCCCCCAGCAGAAAATTTCTGGATCCGGGCCTGACACCATTTATAGTTGTTCATATAATACACACCATTTATAGTTGTTCATATAATACACACCATTTATAGTTGTTCATATAATACACACCATTTACAGTTGTTTATATAATACACACCATTTATAGTTGTTTATATAATACACACCATTTTTAGTTGTTTATATATTACACATCAGTAGTTGTTCATATAATACACATCATTTATAGTTGTTTATATAATACACATCATTTATAGTTGTTCATATAATACCCACCATTTATAGTTGTTTATATAATACACACCATTTATAGTTGTTCATATAATACACACCATTTATAGTTGTTCATATAATACACACCATTTATAGTTGTTCATATAATACACATCATTTATAGTTGTTTATATAATACACATCATTTATAGTTGTTCAATAATACACATCATTTATAGTTGTTTATATAATACACATCATTTATAGTTGTTCATATAATACACACCATTTATAGTTGTTCATATAATACACACCATTTATAGTTGTTCATATAATACACATCATTTATAGTTGTTCAATAATACACACCATTTATAGTTGTTTATATAATACACATCATTTATAGTTGTTCATATAATACACACCATTTATAGTTGTTCATATAATACACACCATTTATAGTTGTTCATATAATACACACCATTTATAGTTGTTCATATAATACACATCATTATAGTTGTTCATATAATACACACCATTTACAGTTGTTCATATAATACCCACCATTTATAGTTGTTTATATAATACACACCATTTATAGTTGTTCATATAATACACACCATTTATAGTTGTTCATATAATACACACCATTTATAATTGTTCATATAATACACACCATTTATAGTTGTTCATATAATACACATCATTTATAGTTGTTCATATAATACACATCATTTATAGTTGTTCATATAATACACACCATTTATAGTTGTTCATATAATACACACCATTTATAGTTGTTCATATAATACCCACCATTTATAGTTGTTCATATAATACACATCATTTATAGTTGTTCATATAATACACACCATTTATAGTTGTTCATATAATACACACCATTTATAGTTGTTCATATAATACACACCATTTATAGTTGTTCATATAATACACACCATTTATAGTTGTTCATATAATACACATCATTATAGTTGTTCATATAATACACACCATTTATAGTTGTTCATATAATACACACCATTTACAGTTGTTCATATAATACACACCATTTATAATTGTTCATATAATACCCACCATTTATAGTTGTTCATATAATACACATCATTTATAGTTGTTCATATAATACACACCATTTATAGTTGTTCATATAATACACACCATTTATAGTTGTTCATATAATACACATCATTATAGTTGTTTATATAATACACACCATTTATAGTTGTTCATATAATACACATCATTTATAGTTGTTCCCATCATACACATCATTTATAGTTGTTCATATAATACACATCATTTATAGTTGTTCATATAATACACATCATTTATAGTTGTTCATATGATACACATCATTTATAATTGTTCATATAATACACACCATTTATAGTTGTTCATATAATACACACCATTTATAGTTGTTCATATAATACACACCATTTAGAGTTGTTCATATAATACACACCATTTATAGTTGTTCATATAATACACACCATTTATAGTTGTTCATATAATACACACCATTTATAGTTGTTTATATAATACACACCATTTATAGTTGTTCAATAATACACACCATTTATAGTTGTTCATATAATACACACCATTTATAATTGTTCAATAATACACACCATTTATAGTTGTTCATATAATACACACCATTTATAATTGTTCATATAATACACACCATTTATAATTGTTCATATAATACACACCATTTATAGTTGTTCATATAATACACACCATTTACAGTTGTTCATATAATACACACCATTTATAATTGTTCATATAATACACACCATTTATAGTTGTTCATATAATACACATCATTTATAGTTGTTTATATAATACACACCATTTATAGTTGTTTATATAATACACACCATTTATAGTTGTTCATATAATACCCACCATTTATAGTTGTTCATATAATACACATCATTTATAGTTGTTCATATAATACACATCATTTATAGTTGTTTATATAATACCCACCATTTATAGTTGTTCATATAATACACACCATTTATAGTTGTTCATATAATACACATCATTTATAGTTGTTCATATAATACACACCATTTATAGTTGTTCATATAATACACATCATTATAGTTGTTTATATAATACACACCATTTATAGTTGTTCATATAATACACATCATTTATAGTTGTTCATATAATACACATCATTTATAGTTGTTTATATAATACCCACCATTTATAGTTGTTCATATAATACCCACCATTTATAGTTGTTCATATAATACACATCATTTATAGTTGTTCATATAATACACATCATTTATAGTTGTTTATATAATACACACCATTTATAGTTGTTCATATAATACACACCATTTATAGTTGTTCATATAATACACACCATTTATAGTTGTTCATATAATACACAACATTTATAGTTGTTCATATAATACACACCATTTATAGTTGTTCATATAATACACATCATTTATAGTTGTTCATATAATACACACCATTTACAGTTGTTCATATAATACACACCATTTACAGTTGTTCATATAATACACATCATTTATAGTTGTTCATATAATACACACCATTTACAGTTGTTCATATAATACACACCATTTACAGTTGTTCATATAATACACATCATTTATAGTTGTTCATATAATACACACCATTTACAGTTGTTCATATAATACACATCATTTATAGTTGTTCATATAATACACACCATTTACAGTTGTTCATATAATACACACCATTTATAGTTGTTCATATAATACACACCATTTATAGTTGTTCATATAATACACACCATTTATAGTTGTTCATATAATACACACCATTTAAAGTTGTTTATATAATACACACCATTTATAGTTGTTTATATAATACACATCATTTATAGTTGTTCATATAATACCCACCATTTATAGTTGTTTATATAATACACATCATTTATAGTTGTTTATATAATACACATCATTTATAGTTGTTCATATAATACCCACCATTTATAGTTGTTTATATAATACACATCATTTATAGTTGTTCATATAATACACATCATTTATAGTTGTTCATATAATACACATCATTTATAGTTGTTTATATAATACACATCATTTATAGTTGTTCATATAATACACACCATTTATAGTTGTTTATATAATACACATCATTTATAGTTGTTCATATAATACACACCATTTATAGTTGTTCATATAATACACACCATTTATAGTTGTTCATATAATACACACCATTTATAGTTGTTCATATAATACACACCATTTATAGTTGTTCATATAATACACACCATTTATAGTTGTTATATAATACCCCACCATTTATAGTTGTTTATATAATACACACCATTTATAGTTGTTCATATAATACACACCATTTATAGTTGTTCATATAATACACACCATTTATAGTTGTTCATATAATACCCATCATTTATAGTTGTTCATATAATACACACCATTTATAGTTGTTCATATAATACACATCATTTATAGTTGTTCATATAATACACATCATTTATAGTTGTTCATATAATACCCACCATTTATAGTTGTTCATATCATACACACCATTTATAGTTGTTCAATAATACACACCATTTATAGTTGTTCATATAATACACACCATTTATAGTTGTTCATATAATACACACCATTTATAGTTGTTCATATAATACACACCATTTATAGTTGTTCATATAATACACACCATTTATAGTTGTTCATATAATACACACCATTTACAGTTGTTCATATAATACACACCATTTATAGTTGTTCATATAATACACATCATTTATAGTTGTTCATATAATACACACCATTTATAGTTGTTCAATAATACCCACCATTTATAGTTGTTCATATAATACACATCATTTATAGTTGTTCATATAATACACACCATTTACAGTTGTTCATATAATACACACCATTTACAGTTGTTCATATAATACACACCATTTATAGTTGTTCATATAATACACACCATTTACAGTTGTTCATATAATACACACCATTTATAGTTGTTCATATAATACACACCATTTATAGTTGTTCATATAATACCCACCATTTATAGTTGTTTATATAATACCAAACATTTATAGTTGTTCATATAATACACATCATTTATAGTTGTTCATATAATACCCACCATTTATAGTTGTTTATATAATACACATCATTTATAGTTGTTCATATAATACCCACCATTTATAGTTGTTCATATAATACACACCATTTAAAGTTGTTTATATAATACACACCATTTATAGTTGTTTATATAATACACATCATTTATAGTTGTTCATATAATACCCACCATTTATAGTTGTTTATATAATACACACCATTTATAGTTGTTCATATAATACCCACCATTTATAGTTGTTTATATAATACCCATCATTTATAGTTGTTCATATAATACACATCATTTATAGTTGTTCATATAATACACATCATTTATAGTTGTTCATATAAAACCCACCATTTATAGTTGTTTATATAATACACATCATTTATAGTTGTTCATATAATACACATCATTTATAGTTGTTCATATAATACACATCATTTATAGTTGTTCATATAATACACATCATTTATAGTTGTTCTTATAATACACACCATTTATAGTTGTTCATATAATACACACCATTTATAGTTGTTCATATAATACTCATCATTTATAGTTGTTCATATAATACACACCATTTATAGTTGTTCATATAATACACATCATTTATAGTTGTTCATATAATACTCATCATTTATAGTTGTTCATATAATACCCACCATTTATAGTTGTTCATATAATACACACCATTTATAGTTGTTCATACAATACACACCATTTATAGTTGTTCATATAATACACACCATTTATAGTTGTTCATATAATACACACCATTTATAGTTGTTCATATAATACCCACCATTTATAGTTGTTCATATAATACACACCATTTATAGTTGTTCATATAATACCCACCATTTATAGTTGTTTATATAATACACATCATTTATAGTTGTTCATATAATACACACCATTTATAGTTGTTCATACAATACACACCATTTATAGTTGTTCATATAATACACACCATTTATAGTTGTTCATATAATACACACCATTTATAGTTGTTCATATAATACCCACCATTTATAGTTGTTTATATAATACACACCATTTATAGTTGTTTATATAATACACATCATTTATAGTTGTTCATATAATACTCATCATTTATAGTTGTTCAATAATACACACCATTTATAGTTGTTCATATAATACACACCATTTATAGTTGTTCATATAATACACACCATTTATAGTTGTTCATATAATACACACCATTTATAGTTGTTTATATAATACACACCATTTATAGTTGTTCATACAATACACACCATTTATAGTTGTTCATACAATACACACCATTTATAGTTGTTCATATAATACACACCATTTATAGTTGTTCATATAATACACACCATTTATAGTTGTTCATATAATACACACCATTTATAGTTGTTCATATAATACCCACCATTTATAATTGTTCATATAATACACACCATTTATAGTTGTTCATATAATACACACCATTTATAGTTGTTCATATAATACACACCATTTATAGTTGTTCATATAATACACATCATTTATAGTTGTTCATATAATACACACCATTTATAGTTGTTCATATAATACACACCATTTATAGTTGTTCATACAATACCCACCATTTATAATTGTTCATATAATACACACCATTTATAGTTGTTCATATAATACACATCATTTATAGTTGTTCATATAATACACACCATTTATAGTTGTTCATATAATACACACCATTTATAGTTGTTCATACAATACCCACCATTTATAATTGTTCATATAATACACACCATTTATAGTTGTTCAATATACACATCATTTATAGTTGTTTATATAATAACACCATTTATAGTTGTTCATATAATACACACCTATAGTTGTTCATATAATACACACCATTTATAGTTGTTCATATAATACACACCATTTATAGTTGTTCATATAATACACACCATTTATAGTTGTTTATATAATACACACCATTTATAGTTGTTTATATAATACACACCATTTATAGTTGTTCATATAATACACATCATTTATAGTTGTTTATATAATACACACCATTTATAGTTGTTTATATAATACACACCATTTATAGTTGTTCATATAATACACATCATTTATAGTTGTTTATATAATACACACCATTTATAGTTGTTCATATAATACACATCATTTATAGTTGTTCATATAATACACACCATTTATAGTTGTTTATATAATACACACCATTTATAGTTGTTCATATAATACACATCATTTATAGTTGTTCATATAATACACATCATTTATAGTTGTTCATATAATACACACCATTTATAGTTGTTCATATAATACACACCATTTATAGTTGTTCATATAATACACACCATTTATAGTTGTTCATATAATACACATCATTTATAGTTGTTCATATAATACACACCATTTATAGTTGTTCATATAATACACACCATTTATAGTTGTTCATACAATACACACCATTTATAGTTGTTCATATAATACCACCATTTATAGTTGTTCATATAATACCACCATTTATAGTTGTTCATACAATACCACCATTTATAATTGTTCATATAATACACACCATTTATAGTTGTTCATATAATACACATCATTTATAGTTGTTCATATAATACACACCATTTACAGTTGTTCATATAATACAAACCATTTATAGTTGTTCATATAATACACACCATTTATAGTTGTTCATATAATACACACCATTTATAGTTGTTTATATAATACCAACCATTTATAGTTGTTCATATAATACACACCATTTATAGTTGTTCATATAATACACACCATTTATAGTTGTTTATATAATACACACCATTTATAGTTGTTCATATAATACACACCATTTATAGTTGTTCATATAATACACACCATTTATAGTTGTTTATATAATACACACCATTTATAGTTGTTCATATAATACACACCATTTATAGTTGTTCATATAATACACACCATTTATAGTTGTTCATATAATACATACCATTTATAGTTGTTCATATAATACATACCATTTATAGTTGTTCATATAATACACACCATTTATAGTTGTTCATATAATACACACCATTTATAGTTGTTCATATAATACACACCATTTATAGTTGTTCATATAATACATACCATTTATAGTTGTTCATATAATACACCATTTATAGTTGTTCATATAATACACACCATTTATAGTTGTTCATATAATACAACCATTTATAGTTGTTCATATATAATACACACATTTATAGTTGTTTATATAATACACACCATTTATAGTTGTTCATATAATACCACCATTTATAGTTGTTCATATAATACACACCATTTATAGTTGTTCATATAATACACACCATTTATAGTTGTTCATATAATACACACCATTTATAGTTGTTATATAATACCATCATTTATAGTTGTTCATATAATACCATCATTTATAGTTGTTCATATAATACACACATTTATAGTTGTTCATTTATAACACACCATTTATAGTTGTTCATATAATACACACCATTTATAGTTGTTCATATAATACACACCATTTATAGTTGTTCATATAATACACACCATTTATAGTTGTTCATATAATACACACCATTTATAGTTTTCATATAATACACACCATTTATAGTTGTTCATATAATACACACCATTTATAGTTGTTCATATAATACCACCATTTATAGTTGTTCATATAATACACACCATTTATAGTTGTTCATATAATACACACCATTTATTTGTTCATATAATACAACCATTTATATTTTTATATAATACCACCATTTATATTGTTCATATAAAACCCATTTATAGTGTTCAATAATACACACCATTTATATTGTTCATATAATACACACCATTTATAGTTGTTCATATAATACACACCATTTATAGTTGTTTATATAAACACACCATTTATAGTTGTTCATATAATACACACCATTTATAGTTGTTCATATAATACCCACCATTTATAGTTGTTTATATAATACACACCATTTATAGTTGTTCATATAATACACACCATTTATAGTTGTTCATATAATACACACCATTTATAGTTGTTCATATAATACACACCATTTATAGTTGTTCATATAATACACACCATTTATAGTTGTTTAATATAATACACACCATTTATAGTTGTTCATATAATACACACCATTTATAGTTGTTCATATAATACACACCATTTATAGTTGTTTATATAATACCCACCATTTATAGTTGTTCATATAATACACACCATTTATAGTTGTTCATATAATACACACCATTTATAGTTGTTTATATAATACACACCATTTATAGTTGTTCATATAATACACACCATTTATAGTTGTTCATATAATACTCACATTTATAGTTGTTCATATAATACACACATTTTTAGTTGTTCATATAATACACACCATTTATAGTTGTTTATATAATACACACCATTTATAGTTGTTCATATAATACACACCATTTATAGTTGTTCATATAATACACACCATTTATAGTTGTTCATATAATACACACCATTATAGTTGTTCATATAATACTACCAATTTATAGTTGTTCAATAATACACACCATTATAGTTGTCATATAATACACACCATTTATAGTTGTTCATATAATACCACCATTTATAGTTGTTCATATAATACTCACCATTTATAGTTGTTCATATAATACACACCATTTATAGTTGTTCATATAATACACACCATTTATAGTTGTTCATATATACACACCATTTATAGTTGTTCATATATACAACCATTTATAGTTGTTCATATAATACACACCATTTATAGTTGTTCATATAATACACACCATTTATAGTTGTTTATATAATACACACCATTTATAGTTGTTCATATAATACACACCATTTATAGTGTTCATATAATACCACCATTTATAGTGTTTATATAATACAACCCTTTATTTGTTGTTATATAATACAACCATTTATGTTGTTCATATAATACACACCCTTTTAGTTGTTATATAATACAAACCCTTTATAGTTGTTCAATAATAACAAACCATTTATAGTTTTTTATATAATACACACCATTTATAGTTGTTCATTATATACACACCATTTATAGTTGTTCATAAAATACCCACATTTATAGTTGTTCATTTAATACTCACCATTTTAGTTGTTATATAATACAACCATTTATAGTTGTTCATATAAAATACCATTTATAGTTGTTTATATAATAACACCATTTATCGTTGTTATAAAAATACACATCATTTATAGTTGTTCATATAAATACACCCCCATTTATAGTTGTT
>CM037794.1:31174138-31224138 GCA_021229015.1 Solen grandis
CACTTGCTTTCGGTAAGCAATTAATTGCACGTTACAGAATCACATTCGATTTTTTTTATAATATTCGTAGACAATTTAGACAAATATCGAATTGTTCAATACCCGGTCGTACTTTGAACTGAAAGTTTTCTATACCCCGCAACAATAACTGTTGATCATCAAAATAACTCAACAATATTAGATATTTTGAACATTTGTACAATAAGGCCTAATTTCACTTTAATGTGCATTATACGTTCGTAAGCAGCTGGCGTATGGACTTAAATACATCATATATAGAGTCTAAGTTCAAAATTGCATGCAACACATGAGTTGGGTTTTAAAGAAAAGAAACATGTTGGTTAAATCAAATTGGTAAAGAATAAGATTTAGTTAAACATTATGATGTCTTAGTGGTGAAAAAATCCCCTCTAAAATCTTAATCAAAGTTGTTTTTTCCGCCTATGAAATTGATAAAATCTTAATCTCAAATAGCAAGCAAAACTTACCGTATTGGCAAACGTAAGGATGCGCGGCAGTATAAAGCAGGAAACTCTGACAAAACTCGGGTGACCATGTCCCTATGTCGGGTGCCATCACAACGCAATGGTTTCCGATAGAATCGATCATCTGGTTCCAGTTGGAATAATCATTCGCAGACAAAATTTGACCTACAGAACACAATTATAAGATTGTTTTCGGTGAATGATATTAGTAAATGAATAGATAATAGGTTGTGTGCCTTTACCTTGATTGAAACAAATGAGTAAGCGGAGTGGGACTTACATCTATCTGCAACTGTGAGTACACTGGGCTTCGTTTGAAATCACACACTGAGCTTAAAAAATGACTCACAGTGTACACATTTATATTGGGTTGAAATAATAAGAAATTAACTATAATATGTAGAAGTCAGCATTATGACATAATATACTTAAACATTCAATCCTTTAAAAGATAGGCATTCATAAGATGGATCAATGAATAACAACAAATACAGATGGTCAGATTTTGTCTTAATGAATACCGTTACTGATATTCATCTGTTATCGTAACATTATAAATAACAACGCGTTTCGTATTCTTTAAAAATAAAAACATCGAATGCCGATCTGGAAAGATTACCATTTGACCATGTCCAATGCCTTCCCGCCTCTGTGTATCGCAAACCAAGCCACAATTTATGCTGATAGTGTAAAACCTTCAACATGTCAAGGATAAGTGATTCCTCATCTTTGTTCCGAAGAAACAGTAGCTGCCCTCCTCTCTCACGACAGTCCTGTGATGCTATATAAATGGTAATTTAAAAAAGTCATTAGAAATATGTATATTTCATAAATGGAATTTCAGATAAAGTTAAAACCTGATTTGATGTAAATTTTGAGTTTATAATAAATAATACTGTAAAATATCATAATTTATCAACTGCATCATGTTTATTTCCCAATCACATCTGAAGTACGTGGTTCAATCCATGGTCGCGACATACCAAAGTCGAAAAACGGTACTGGTGTAGCTCCCTTGCTTGACACATATAAGGGATGTTCCAAGACCGGATGGCCCGATGGCAGAATAGTGCGACATGCCACATGTCTACGGTGTGATATCGCAGTGAAGCAGCAGTAAAAGACCCCAAATGTCTGACTATTTGACTATTTGAGTTTTGCCGTCGCCTCGACAGTAATTCAGTCATATAGCGACGTCCAGCTAATTACAGGTGGAGGAAGACCCCGAATGCACGGAAACATCCGGATAGAACCACCGACCTACCGCAAGCCAGCTGGAAGGCTTCCTCACATGAAAATCTGAATGACCCTGCCGGGATTCGAACCCTATGTCTGAAATACTGTCGGTGTGACGTAAAACCAAACGGAATCACTGAAATACGTGTGTTAGATGTTGTCACTTTAGACTGTTTAAAAAAAGTGTAATCAAACTACGTGTAGTTATTTTATGGTGTAGTTATGTTTATACTCACAAATTCACATAAATTCACATACCTCAAATGCCAACTCAAATGAAGATTATAAAACACAGACTAATAGTAGAATGTTTGATTTTCAAAAGAGTACTTTACATATACGAGTATATTAGAAAATCTAGAATCGGAATATAAATGGTATTTTAAATTTACATGGTTACTGCAGACAGGTGTAGTTAGTAAAATTTTGTGTTGTTTGTTTTTTTCTTTACTGAAGGGATTGGGGGCGGCAATTAATAAAAAAAACTAAAATGTAGGATAACTGTTTTAAGTGTTTTAAGTTGAAAATGCATAACGAAATATAAATATTCTGAAGCAAATTGAAAATGAGCGTTCCCATGAAGTGATCTCTTCTTGCATCTTTGTGCAAAGCTGGAATCATACTTTTGACAATGCAATTTAAACTATCATCAGACTCGCATTTCACTTTTCCTTCATATACATGTATTGTGAGTGTAGGAAATCTATAAATAGATCAGTGAATCGCCGATGTGCAAATGGACGACAGTAAAAACTGACAAGGAAGGTAATCCTCGCGTTTTATACCTGTCGCATGGGGGGTAGCATACGAAGCAAAGATGATAAAAATTCTGTATATATGCTAAAAATACAGATAAGTCGAACGACACGTATTAATATATCCTACCTGTGAACCAATCCTGAAGCCGGGGCCTTAATTCATAGCAATACTGGCCCCACTGGCGCATAAGTGGATAACTACCAGAAGTACTGTTGTAAACTGTGTCCGCCAAAATCTTATATGGACAGAGATCTACCCTGTTGTGAACTGGAAACGAGATTTATTGCTAATTCGAAAGAGTCAAATAATTATCTGTTATTTTAAGAACATTTATTAACATATGGTCTACCATATTCTCAAGATTTATTTGTGTTCAACCCTGATATACTTTTTCATATACGATGTAATGTATTTTAAAGTTGAATATTAACATATTTGCAATAGTAGTCGATATAATACTAGGAGTGAATGGCAAAGATAAACAGATAAAATAATCGCGAAAATTGTAATAAGGAAATAATATAGTTTCAGTTGTAGTTTTTTAGGAACTGTAAGGTGTATGATCGATGATATGTCGTTATATTTATAAGTTGTATTTAATCATAAAATCTTACTAATAGTTACTGTCTTATGTGTTGAAACAGTTATTGTTGTGGTGGATGACAAATCCATACTTGGAGAAATCTCTTCCCTTGTTGTCATTGGCAATGGCTTGCTGCTAGAATTTGGGGTGTTTACTGATGCTATTGTTGATATAATTGGTAAAGTTAGAGCTGGACTTTTTGCTGATGTTGACAATTCGTCATGCCTTGGGGTTTCTCCGGTCATGGCCGAAGATGCAGTTACTCCTGACGTTTGAAAAACATTATCTACAGTTGGTGACGTTTCTTTATTACGTGTCGACGGGAGCAACGTTGAGTTAGAATCTAATGTGTTTTCTGTTGTGACACCTGGTCCCTGTGGATATTGCGTTTTAGTCCAATGTGTTATCTGATTTGTCTGCATACTACCAGTATCCGTAAAGCTAGAAGTATGATGGTGACTTGGATTCCTGGTATCCTGGTTAAAGGCAGGTGTCGTATAAGCATGTGCTGGTTTATTTGTCTGCATACCATCGGCATCCGTAAAACTAGAGGTATGACGTTCATCAGGATTGTTGCTGACATTCTGGTTAGAGTCATGTGTTGTATAAGCAAGCTCTATTGTAAATGTGTCTGTATGTTGTTCTGTTTTATGTTTGGCCGTTGTATCACTATGCATTTCAGCTCCAGACGATTCATGAGTTGTTCTGGAATTAGGAGTAATTGTAGTTGAATCCAATTTTAATGGTCTTTCAGACGTTCTAAATGCTTCCATTGTCGAGATTGGTGATTTGTGACTGGTAGAAGTCAGTGATGATTCATTTGAAGTAAGAAAAGGGGGTTTTGGACTTGATATAAGTAAGGTAGATAACATTAGAGAAGAAGAAGTACGACTTGAAGAAGAGGATGTTGGTGATACTGGAGAGGCTTGCGTCTGTGGCCGTTTTGTTGCTAAAATGGATCATCCGCACATTCATTGAAAAAAATTAAGTAGTTGAAGGCAATATATATAAGTGTTTGACTTTTTACAAATATATTACGTTTTATTTGCTTAAAAAGTAAACAACAAAATCTATATACATGTATTATTTGTGTCCTATTTAAACAACAAATTGTGTTTGTAAAGTAAATAAATGCAGTGTGCATTATTGTATAATGTCAAAAAAACTTCAATTTAAGATTTGGAATAAGTAGAAATATGGTTCAGCATCGAATAGTGATAATGACAAATTCCGGTAGTTAAGGATGTATAATTAGCTGATAATTATACGTCCTTAACAACCGGAATCTGTAAGAGAGCATGTCCACCCAATAAAGTAAAAGATGTATGTTAACAGAGAAGAGAAGTATAGTCAAAAAAGCGCATACTTATCACGTCATCCACTGGTGGTTCCCCAGCACAAACCGCACTTTGAATTTGTGCATCAGTTTTTAAGTATCCAAGCTGTCAATTATAATATTTATTAATGTCGTAGCTTCTGCAGTGCAATTTTTCAAATCGTATAAAATGAAAGGATCGTCAACCTTTTATATAAGGCGTAATAAAAAGAAAAGTTACTTGTTACAACTAACCCGTTCCATCCTATTTTTTGTACCGACCTTAAATCATTTCCTAGCATTCGGGTTATCAAGATTGCAAGGCGCTTTCTTCGTCACATTCCTCTAAAAGATTAGGAAAAATTGAGAAAGTCTGTGGTTCTATCCGGTTGCCTCTATGAACTCAGGGTCTCTATGTCTCTCATTGTTATTAGCTAAACGTCTTTTTATGACTGAAATACAGTCGCACTGACGATGAATTCCAGGATAGCAACAAATCTTACCTGTTTTTCGAATGCAACACTGGCCCAGCCCACTCCTGAGGCAGCGGTCACGTGAGGTTTACAGTCAAACTCATACATATAACCAAGTGGGGTAGAAGTCTGGTCCATCGTCGGAAACACTGCCGTTTCGACGTTGTACGAGCACACACACTCGTAATCACCATAGCAATGTAATGGTAGTAACATCGAAACAGAAATTAGAAGGCAATAGTAAATCTGCTTAGAAGACCCCGGCGACATTTTAAGTATGCTCAAAGCACTTTTTATATTCATAAATGTTTAGTTCTATCAAAATACTAATATAAATCGATATCGTTATTTTTCATACGACACAGAACAATAAACCATACATGTCGTCGGTTTTCGCAATATAACACATTCTTAGTTATAAAAACGCTATTATTTGATTACACTCGTAAACACACATTTCAGTTTGCTTGTTTGATCTCAATCCTTTACTGAATTTGTTTTGTATTATTTCCAATACCATTTGTAATCCTAAAGTCTTTCGACGGAACAGACATAAACTTATTTCATAGAAAGAGGAGCACTAGTTAAGTGTACCCCATTAAGGTGTTATACAGTTGTTTCATGTATCTTTAAGATATAAATTATCAGATTCAACATCATATATTTACACAGAGATAATATATATGTTGTATACGAGGAGATCACCCTCGCTTAAACACATGTACCCACCTCTCTTTAAAGACCAGTCGATCGAGGTCTCAATTGGCGGCCCAATTTAATTATAGAGGTTGTACTATTTGTTCCGATTAACCCGCACTACATACCAGTAAGCAAATCGACATGCTTACCATACACACGATTTATTGTCATTATAATTTATTTATCATTTACTTCGATTTAGATTTACCATCGTTCGGTTCGTCCGTCCGTACTTATGTTTACATGTACTTACGGTCGTATAGCAACATGTGTACAATGTATATTTGATTGCTTTTTAAGGAGATGTGATGTATATATTTATGATGAAGCATTTGCAACAGCGTCGAAAACCCACGAGCGCTCATTCCGTTACTCCATACATCGCCCGTGGGATTATTAGTCACCTTTTGCTCGTTATCGATTATTTGAAAAGCCGCGCCAGTATTCGCAGCCCCACTAGGTAGTGGGTATTTTTGGACCAATAAAAACTCTCGAACTTACGGCACTTAGACAAACCTTTACCGACTTACAGATATTAGATCTCCAACTGAAGAGAATTCATTTATGTTAGCAGCATTTTGACTGGTCGACGTACCGTACCTCTAAGAAATATCCCCACAACGATAAAGTGCTAGCCAAGTATCCCACGGCTGACAGGTGTAATAGGCAGTCGTGGGTATCCGACGCTGTACATGAAAATACCTACCCCATGCTAGCTAAAACCAAACCAAGAAACGTTTAACTGATCTGGATCATATGGTTATAGTCACTGGCCATCTAGCACTTCGCCTCTTGCCGCTGTGGATTCGAGTCCCGATAAGGTCACTCCACCAGTTTACCTGCGGTAGGTCAGTGTAAGGTCGGTTTATGACTTAATACTGTCAATGAGACGAATAACACTGAAACTTTACAAGAGGGCGACCGATAAACAAAGAGACGATTCTTAACTAGTAAAGAATGAAAAAAGCTACTGTAATTAGAACGAAAGTATAGACTGCATATAAATTACCGGTAAGTCATGATATTTTTTCCGGTCACTTTTCGGAGAATAGTTAGTTAATTTCATCAAATCTGAAGGAAACAATATGTTTGTAGATTGAGATGTAGCCTTATAAGCAGAAAAAAAAACGGATGGTCTTGAGTTCGACCCCCACTGCGACAAACAAAAGTTATGTTACAACCAATTTTTTTCATCAAAACACCGAGTCTTTTACCATCAAATTTACAATTCAACCTAATTTAATCATACAGTAATTCTTTGCAATGCTTCGCTAGAACTGTTAGACTACATTATGATTATTAAGTTTACCATTCTCGACGTAAGCGATACAGTTTGTTTCAAAAGTTTATAATCTAATGTTTATTCATGTATTATCAACATTGAAGCTGATACCGTCATGCACTTGAAACTGTCACTGCCTTTAACTGCTTGGGGAATCAAGTGAGGTTATCTCATAGCTGACAGATGACCCATTTTACCGTAGGAGGTCGACCTAAAACAAAGCAAGTCGTGTGCCTAAATTTAGCCCATGGCCTACATCTTACGTAGCAGCCAATATTAAAGCTTTATATCCCTCATGACATATAGTAAATCTCAATAATAAGACCACTCTTCGGACTGCTGTCAACTGGTCTTAATAAAGAGGTGGTCTGATTAACAGGAAAGATGGAAAATTGGACCTGAAAAAGTGGTCTTTACATTAAGGTGGTCTTTAAAGTGAGGTGGTCTTAATATTAATGTGTTCTTTATATTGAGGTGGTCTTTATATTGGGGTAGTTTATATATTGAGGTGGTCTTTATATTGGGGTAGTTTTTATATTGAGGTGGTCTTTACATTGGAGTAGTCTATATATTGAGGTGGTCTTTACATTGGGGTAGTTTTTATATTGAGGTGGTCTTTACATTAGGGTAGTTTTTATATTGAGGTGGTCTTTACATTGGAGTAGTCTATATATTGAGGTGGTCTTTACATTGGAGTAGTCTATATATTGAGGTGGTCTTTACATTGGGGTAGTTTTTATATTGAGGTGGTCTTTATATTGGAGTAGTCTATATATTGAGGTGGTCTTTACATTGGGGTAGTTTTTATATTGAGGTGGTCTTTATATTGGAGTAGTCTATATATTGAGGTGGTCTTTACATTGGGGTAGTTTTTACATTGAGGTAGTCTTTATATTGGAGTAGTCTATATATTGAGGTGGTCTTTATATTGGAGTAGTCTATATATTGAGGTGGTCTTTATATTGGGGTAGTTTTTATATTGGAGTAGTCTATATATTGAGGTGGTCTTTATATTGGGGTAGTTTTTATATTGGAGTAGTCTATATATTGAGGTGGTCTTTATATTGGGGTAGTTTTTATATTGAGGTGGTCTTTATATTGGAGTAGTCTATATATTGAGGTGGTCTTTATATTGGGGTAGTTTTATATTGAGGTAGTCTTTATATTGGAGTAGTCTATATATTGAGGTGGTCTTTATATTGGAGTAGTCTATATATTGAGGTGGTCTTTACATTGGGGTAATTTTTATAGTGAGGAAGTCTTTATATTGGAGTAGTCTATATATTGAGGTGGTCTTTACATTGGGGTAGTTTTTATATTGAGGTGGTCTTTATGTTGGGGTAGTCTATCTATTGAGGTGGTCTTTATGTTATGGTGGTCTTTATGTGAGGTTTTACTGTACCATTAATATACAGAACAATAGCTACTTGGTAGTAGTAGATGCCCTGAGAGTTAATAACTAGACAACAAATATTGCCGAACATCAAAGTACTCCAATTCAACATTGATATTTGAACCTTTTACCTTCAAAATCTTACACTGGCCTTATCTCCTTAAGAGGACTGCCATCAGTCTGTCCCCTGTTGAGGTCATCACGTATCTTGTTGTTTTTATGACCGATATTCGGTTTTAAAATGATTATTCTCAATACCAGAAAGTATATTTTTTCGAAATTTGATGTAAAAATTCTTGTGAATTTTCAGGGAAAAAAGGTACGATTGTTGATAAACTTGTCACTTAATGCTTGGCTTTCAATCCCCAAATTGGTATATATGTAATTTCTCGTGTATTATTCCTTTTTTCGCATGAAATATCCAAGTGTGAAAGGCATGGGTGTCATCTATCAAAACACTAAAACATCACTACCCTCTCAATCATCAATGTGTGGAAACACAATTTGATGAGAAAATATCAACCAGCTTTTAGCTTTCGACTTAATCCTTTCCCTCATATAGACTCATTTTGACGCACTCAGTAGGTACCACATAAAGCCTGATCTGCAGAAAACCACAGTTAAACCTTACCAAATTTAATTATAAAGTCCTTATTTCCAGACCACTGAGGAGCAGCGAACAGCATAAAACCTGATCAGCCTGCGAATTACTCGCAGGCTGATCTGGTTTTATGCTGTTCGCATAGGTCTTTTCATGGTATCCTCTATGAGGGAAAGGGTTAATCTGTATCACATATGTACATGTATGTGAATTGTTGTTAAAATGTTTTATTAAGACGTAAGTTTAAACTTATCACCAGTGTTTATTTCTGGTGCTGATTGTCAAGCCGTTTAAGGCGACAAATTTAAGTGGCAGTGTACAATGACAACCAATCCGTATGTTCGAGCGTGGTATGGAAACTCTCCCAATGAACAATCGAAATATTGACGTCACGTGACGTGATAAGAGTGATTCCTGTGAAACCGGCACTTTGGTGAAGCCGAGGTATATGTAGAATTAGAGATAGACTTGACTTGACTTGACTTGACTTGACTTGACTTGACTATTTGAGTTTACCGTCGCTTCGACAGTATTTCAGTCATATAGCAACGTCCAGCTAATTACAGGTGAAGGAAGACCCCGAATGCACGGAGGCATCCGGGTAGAACCACCGACCTACCGCAAGCCAGCTGGAAGGCCTCCTCACATGAAAATCTTAATGACCCTGTCGGGATTCGAACCCACGCGGCGAGGGGCTGAGTGAGTTTAAAGTCAGCGACTTTACCTTCTCGCCACGGAGGCTCCCAGAATAATAGATAGAAGACGGCTTAAGTCTGAACAAATGGCTTACCTGTCTATCAAATCGGATAGCTACCCATACATAATTACTCGGTCAAACGTGTGTTCCTGTCATATGTTTATGTAGTTGCTGCCATACAGAACTTCCACTGGTGTCGCTTTAATATCCGTAGATCAACTTCCAGTGTGTCCGATCCGCAATAATGTTCAAACTAGCATCCCAACTGCTTAATATTCCACACTTGACAAATATTACGGCACAAAGTCATATCCTTGATTTATATGTCGACACTGGTTTATAGTTGAATGTACCCTAACCAAGAAAACAAAGGTAGATCATCTATTAAAAGCGTGGTTTCCCTATATATCCTGTATTTGTCACTGCGTGGTCGAAGATCACTTTCAATTTGTAAACATAGCTAGAAGTAAATTAAGAGAAACCATAGGATTTAAGCTCTACATTTATAGCTGTTTGCAGGGTATAACAATCCATCTAAATCATAAGGGGACTTTGTCTTCATGTTACATCACTGCAAAATCATGCCTTGGGCAAGTGGCATATCACACGCCGTCAGTATGTTCGACGTAATCTGAGCGCCATTAAATATTGAAACATATATATATATATATATATACGTCATTTTAGTGAGGTCATGGTTCACATCCTCGAAATTCATTTAAATAATCGTCACGCAAATAGTTCCGACAATCATTTTGCAACATTCTTATGCACACCATCCAATCGAAAAACGAGACATTAGTTGGAGTCGACAACAGTCGTACTATATACATGTAGCACGAGATGCAGTGGATATACAATGGGAGTATTTGTCCTATTTTTAGCTCACCTGAGCAAAGCTCAGGATGAGCTATTGTGATCCCGTGAGTGTCCGTCGTGCGGCGTCAACAATTTTTAGTGTTTACACTCTATCACCTTTATTTCTTTAGCAATCATCTTCAAACTTTAAAGACAATGTTTATGACCATAATGTCTCGATTGAGTTCGATAATGGCTGAGATCCGTCAATTAGGTCAGGATTTATGCCCCTTTTAATATTAAAAAATGCCTTATTTCACGTTGTTTACACTCTAGCATCTGCATCTTTTGAGAAATCATCTTCAAACTTTATGGCAATGCTTATACCATAGGGTCTCGATTGAGTTCGATTATGGCTAAGATCCGTCGATTAGGTCAGGAGTTATGCCCCTTTTAATATTCAAAAAATGCCATATTTCACTTTGTTTACACTCTAGCATCTTCATCTTTTAAGCAATCGTCTTCAAACTTTATGACAGTGCTTATGACCATAATGTCTCAATTGAGTTTGATTATGGCTGAGATCGGTCAATTAGGTCAGGAGTTAAGCCCCTTTTGATATAAAAAAAATGCCAGATTTCACTTTGTTTACATTCTAGCATCTTCATCTTTTGAGCAATCATCTTCAAACTTTATGGCAATGCTTATGACCATAATGTCTCGATTGAGTTCGATTAAAGCTGAGATCTGTTGATTAGGTCAGGAGTTATGCCCCTTTAAATATAAAAAATGCCAGATTTCACTTTGATTACACTCTAGCATCTTCATTTTTTAGCAATCTTTTTTAAACTTTAAGACAATGTTTATGCCCATAATTTCGCAATCGGGTTCAATTATAACTGATATTGACCAGTTAATTTAGGAGTTATGCCCTTTTCACCATAAAAAAAGCAAGATTTCACTTTTACACTCTAGCATCTTTATTTCCTAAGCAATCATCTTTCTCAGGTGAGCGATCAAGGGCCATCTTGGCCCTCTTGTTTGTTTTTTTTGTTGTTTTTTTATTTTCTAATTAATGTTAAGTAAAATCAAGTTTACAATTTCAGTGTCCCGCTGACAAGCTGTTTGCCCTGTCAACGCTTTACTTATCGTGAATTTGAATGAAAAATAATAAAATGATCAAAACTTTCGATGGAATGAGCCATTCGGTCGATCAGTCATTTCTGGTCAAAGTGATTTATTTCAAGCTTATCATCATTAATTTAATCATTCTGTCTCTTATTCATCCAAACAACAGCTTCCCAAACGCTTTTCTTGCAGTGATTAGTGAGGGTAAAGTACATGTGATCGAAACTTGAGTAAGAATAACAACAGTCGGTAGCGATTCAAGGATAACGACGCAATCAGTTAAATAGCTTGGCTTGTGGTAGGTCGGTGGTTCTACCCAGGTACCTCTGTGTACTCGGGGTCTTCCTCCACCTGTAATTAGCTGGACGTCGCTATATGATTGAAATACTATCGCAGCGACGGTAAACCCCAATACAACAACAACATAAATAGCTTGGATGGATACTCGTAACGTCGAAAACAGTAAAACCAAATCATTTTGTGGGATTCCTGTGCAATAATATCTAAGTGTTGAATAAATTTACTTATTAATAGGATTTACTATTTATCCATCACTAAAACAGACACGTTGTCTCGATTATTTAGAATTATTATGATATTGATTATCTACATTGCATACGGTATATATTTCGATATTTGTTAAGCTTTTCCTGAAGAGAACAGAGTAGTTTTTTAAAAGGAACTTTAAGAACAATCAGTTTCAAAGTTAATTTTGCGATAGTTTATGAATGGCATTATCAGGAAGTCTTGAAACGTGTTAGATGAGTACAGAGAAATTGTGCAATGATTAAAAAATTTTGAATAACTTATTTACAATAAGTACCATTTCGACTTTTCTGAGGTCCAACTCACAAATAGAAGATAATTGTTGCTCTCAGTGGAATGTTGTTTTTTTTGTTGTTGTTTTTTGTTTGTTTGTTTGTTTTTTGTTGTTGTTGTTGTTGTTGTTGTTGTTTTAATTCATCATCAATATAAACACGAGATGAAAGAAAATGATATTCCTCTGAAACCAACATTCTTTCTTTATATTCAATGTTTTCTGTCAGTTTTGGGGCTCCATAAAGAAGAAAGGAGTCCCGTTACAATACAGAAAATTATAGAAATGGTTATATTTATTGTTTGAAACAGTGGATATTTCCCTCTTAAATTCACTGATAGTTCCCTATAATCCACTAAAACATGAAATAAATGCATATAATTACCAAAAATACTTTTTATTTGAGTTTTTTCTGTCAGTTTTTGGGCTCCATAAAGGAAAAAAAGATTCCCGTTAAAAAAAGTGAAAATAATAGAAATGGTTATTTTCAATGTTTGAAACAGTGGATATTTCAAATTTTAATTCACTAATAATTCCCTTTAATCCACTGAGAAGCATTAAATGAAGGCATATACGATAAGTGAAAAAAGTCAAAAAGTGACGATGCAAAAAATGCTTCCACATACTGGTTAATGTAAATTTATATATTGTAAACTTGAATTTACTCAAAATTTGAAAATTTGTTAGATAATATAAAACCAGACAAATGCTCACACTGCGTCTAGCGACACACACACACACACACACACACACACACACACATGTATATATATATATAGTACGACTGCTATCACCGATTCCAACGAAACATGCATAAAGGGCTGATGAAACGAGGTATACACGTCAGTAACCAATCTGGTTTTAGTTTATCTGCTCTCAAATTACCATTTAACCTTTTGTTATGACTTCTCCTTTTAGGACCCCACTACCTCGTGGGGGGGGGGGGATGCGATGGAAGTAGTGGGTTCAATACCCGACCGCGACATACCAAAGTCGTTAAAAATTGGTACTGACAGCTCCCTGCTAGGTGTGCTGCACAGACACAGGGTATTTTTATCTCAAGTAGACTAAGGCCCCAAGTATGTGGGACGTTTAACCCAACAAATACATAATGATTAATACTATCAGTAGCAAACTATTTATTATTATAAGTAATAGTTGTAGTAGATGTAGTAGTATAGTTATTATTATTATCATCAGTAGTATTAAAACAACCATCTCCAGTATTTTCATTATTACCATTACATGTAAAAAAAAAATTAATAATTTTATTTTATTATTTTTTAAAATTGTTATTGAAGTAATCATCATCATTTTTTAATTAGTACGTGTTTTTCCCTTTAAGGACTTTTTTTATCTCATTTGTTTTAAGTATGTCAGAAAAAGCACTAAATTTTAATTTTGCTGTATTAAAAACATGATTAAAAGTATATTTGCCACATGTTGAGTGTTCAAAAAGTCATATTTTAGTGTTTTTATGCAAATAAAAATATCAGTAGAAATAAAGCAGTTTTAGTTAAAAACAAACTGGTGTTTTTTTTTTTAAAAAGGTTAATCTGAAAAAAATATTGGAAATCTATCATTTGATTTTTATCAAGTAAAATATATAATTTATAAAGTTTCATAGCTTTTGGGGTAGTTTTTGCATACATTTTGGTCCTGACACGATGGATATTTTTTGCTCGTTTAGTATTTTCCATGCATAATTGACATTATTTTCACCTGTAACTTATAAGACACATTATTTGGTACAAATTGTGAGAAAATATTCTGAAAACATTATTTTGAAATGTTATTAAAGTATTTAAAATGTAATATTTCCCTATTTTAATGCTTTGTTTTCTTCAACAATTTTTAGCAAACAGTGATGTTTTACCATATTATTAAGCTAAATCTTTAATTCATATATCTTTTAGTTATACAGTCAAACCTTTCTTAAGCGGTCACTCAAGGGAACAAGAGAGAGTGACCGCTTAACAGAGGTGACCGCTAAATATATAACAAAATGTACAGTTTGTCAATATGGCTGCTTAATGCAGGTTGACCGCTTAGTACAAGAAGCCGCTAGTACAGGTTCAACTGTATATGCAAACTTATAGAAAAAATCGCTGAAATGACTATAAGATTTCCTAGTTACTAGCTTTTTTAAACTTAAAAACCTGGTTCTACACTGGTGACATGGTCATTTTCTTGATAGCTAACAAGTGCTGAAAGGTGAGAGTTAGAATCCCGCTGGAAACTAATATTGTATGACATTGTCAGGCAAAGAAATATGGCACCTGTTAGGGATTAGTAAAAGCTGTAGATACATGTAGTTGAGTAGTTTCTTATCAATTTAAGTCAGTGTGTTATATGTGTATATATGTATTTTATCGCCGTTGTCATCACTTCCAATATACATGTACGCGTCTTTACAGCTACCCTTCAGTTATGGCAAACCAGAGGCTCTAAAAAAATTTAAAATGATTTACTTCAATAAAACAACTTTCTAATATAAATTTTACAATGTATAAAACAGATCAAAATATTTGAGAAGAAAACCTCAAGTGATTCACAAGTTTTGAATGACTTCTGAATCAGGAGAATCTATCATTTAAAGCAGCTCAATCACAGATGATCGGTAGAAATAAAACAAAAAAAATCATATGTAAACAATCTGTTTTAAGCCATTTCTCCGGACAATAGGAGCCTACGCTCTCTTCGACATTCTGTTTTCTGTAGAAATATCTTAATAAATTCAGATCTATTCAATACACGGATTCTTTTTGTTAGATAATAGAGAGATAAAAAGACACCAAATGAAATAATTATGCAAAATGCAATTTTCAAAAATTCCAATTGACCTCATATATTAATGAATTCTAGTGAAAATAAACACCAAGCGGTTTCAGTTGCTGAAGCTTTCCGTTCTTTACTGGATTTTTTTTCTATGTACATATGCAATCGTTTCGGTGACTTTGAAATTTTGAAATTCTTGAAACTTGAAAAAAAAGTTTTAAACCAATTTAAGTTCATGTTCATTTTCATTCAAACTTTTGTATCGCTGGATGTATATTTTCATTGGAGTTAGCAAGCAATCTGAGTTTTATTTATATGTATGTTCATTGAAAAGTTTTTTTTTTTTTTTTTTTTTTTTATCCTCCGCATTTGTTTACGCCCCTCTCCCTCTCTCTCTCTCTCTCTCTCTCCGGAATAATTTGATTTCAGTATTTTAGTACATATCATAGTTGTTTCTAAGTCTAAACTGCTGTAGAAAGTTTAATTGTAAAAGACAGTATTAAGCCTTTAATTTATAAACAACTTCTAGAGATGTGAAGTTTTAGTTATCAATTGCTCTTGACTTTAAGTCAAGCCTTTGGACTTTAGTGAGTGTCGCAAGATGGAGTTACGACATCTGGACACACCGAAATGGGTGGAAATAGTTGGATAATTTTCTTTCGGAATGTTTGATTTGGGGTGTTCCCACTTTGCCAACTTTATATTTTGCTACCAAAAACAGAGTTGGCAAAGTGGGAATTTGACCAGGTAAGGTAAAGGTGTTAATCCCCGATAAATGCTTGCGGTGCAACAATAAAAAAAAACCATTGCGTTTTATCTTGGCAAATATGTATAGTACAAAGTATAGTTGGCAAAGTGGGAACAAACCTTTGATTTACCCGTATTATTATTTGTACTGACTATCTGAGGCAGAAATGTGTTATATAAATTGTATACGACATATGGCCTGTACTTACAACAATAGACAATGTTAGTCACCTGACTGAACACGTGCCCATTAAAGGACAAAGAGAAATCATTTATATACACTTTATTCAAACGAAATAGGATGGTTGAACCTCTATTTATCTTCAGGCAGATATCGTAATAATAAGTCTACATCTAAAAGTGTTTCTTATTAGTTTTTTCCAATAAAAGAAACTTATTTTAACAGAACCGCAGACTTATATAAATATGAGTCATTTATTGCATACTTATTTTCGTTTAAGATTTTTGTTCTGCACGTTCTTGTTTCTACAGGAAAATTAGTATCACGAGTTTAAGCTGAAGAAGAAAGAGCACGCTTCCTTTCTATATTTTTTCTGAAACTATCATTATCCATTATTAATTATCTACCTAAAAATCCTTTACAAAAAATATTTTTTCTTAATCTATGTTATAATTTCACATTTTCATGTAATTAACTTTTCAGTTCGAATTTCGACAGTGTGATTCGACTTTTTATGTGTGGAAACCTTCAAGCTGACTTGCAGTAGGTCGATGGTTGGTCTACCTGGACGTCGCTAACTGGCTGTAATACGGTCGCAACAACGGTTGACTCTAGCACAACCAGAACTGAAACAGTTAGCAATATACCTGCAGAAATGTTTGTGTATGACAGAATTTAACTGGAATATTCCTAAGTCACGAGGGTATTAAACTTATAGAAAACCATATTGTTTCATCATCATCATCATCATCATCATCATCAATTATATTATAATTGTTATTTAGATTACTATTATTGTTATTATTATCACAACCCCTTCTCTGATATTACATTACACTGACACAGGATAATGAATGGAATATGATATGAAATCACTTGGCTACAGAGGTCGTAACCACTAGCAGTAGAACCACACACGTTGGTGGCCATGTTATTTTGAAACACGGTAAGGAAAATAATCTGAACCCCCTCTTTTACAAAGGTCATAACGTTACACTGTAAAATACTACCAATGATTTCTATGCACCGCCCTCATATCCTAATATTCAAGATTAATCTTATAAACAAAAACCCATTAACCCATTACGCAAATATAAAGCGAAATGAACGCATTTTTTTTTTTTTTTTTTTTTACATTTAGAAATACCTCTTTTTTTCGGTTCTTCTGGTGAGTTATATTGAGAGATCTTATAGATTTCCCACCATCGTCAATCTTATATGCTTCCCGTTGATAAAGATCCCAAGCCATCATTCCTCTGATATAAAATTTATTTATATATATATGTGTGTGTGTGTGTCTCCGACCATCGTTCATCTGATATAGATTCCCAAACATCTATTTGCTGAAAAATATCTTCATCTTCCGTCTATTATAGCTGCCCCACCATTTTTCTTCTGAAATAACTTCCCTGCCATCTTCCTTCTAACATAGCTGCCACGCCATCTTATATCTGAAAAATACCCCACACCATCTTTCATTTGATATTTTGATGTCCCATCACCTTCAACTAATAAAAAAAATATCCCCACCCCCGATCTTCCCTCTGGGCACATCTCCTATTCCACTAACACACTTCCACTCCCATCTATATTCCCTCTGACATCGATTCTGTATGATAAAGATATCCCACCATCTTCCGTTATATACATATCCCACTGATATACATGTCATCTCCCATCTGATAAAGATCCACAACTATCTCCCCTATTACATAACCGTAGATTCTCCGCCATCTTACATCTGACCAACCATCTTCCCTATGATAAACACCCCCGCCATCGTTCATTTGATATAGGTGCCCCGCCATCTCTCTCCCATTATTTTTCATCTGTTATAGATCACCTTTGGCCCCCCTCTCTTCTGATATAGATTCCCCATTATCTTTCATCTGTTATAGATCACCAACCATCTTCTTTATGACATAGACCCCCACCAGCATCCATCTGATGAAAATCAATTTTCACCGTTTTCTGTAAGACGTGCATCATGTTTTGAAATATAAGTAATTAAAAAAAAATCTTAAAAGTGCATGAGTTGATCTACATCAGCGGGAAGAGTGGGGATATGGCTTGCACTATGCTACATCTGTCTTATGCAGTAGAGCATAATTCCACTTCAATTCATTTGTAACTTAGATTTACTAATTTACATAATTACAGCAATGCCACATCGTGCCGTAGACAAGTGTCATAAAACCACATACAGTGACATTGTCCAACTGGGTATCAGGCCCATATGTTTTCTAAACTTTAGTATATGGCGGCAAAGAATTCGGTTATCGAGTGAACACGTTTTATTTTGCTGAAGTTGATCGTCGCTGTGGCAACCACGGTTTAAATCGTACGTTTATAACGATGTCCATCTAGTTACGGGCGGAGAAAGATCCCGAGTACCCAGAACACCCGATTGACCATCTGCAAGTCAACTAAAAGGCTTCCTAACATGAAAAATCCCAATATTCCTGCTGGGGTTCGAACCTGTAGTGATAAAAAGCTAAGTGACAGTTAGTCATCGTATATGTTTGTTTATTGGGTTTAACTTCAAACCGACAGTATTTCAGTCATATGGAGACTATGTCTACTTGAGACAGATATAGTGCTGCCACACTGCAGTATCACGCAGTAGACATGTGGAATGATACCACACCCAGTCACATTATCCCAACAACGGGCCAACCAGTCCTGGAACTACCCTTATACGCTAAGCGCCAAGCAAGTGAGCTTTACCAGTACCATTTTTACGCCTTTGATATGTCGATATTAGAGATCGAATCTACGACCTCCCGATTCCAGGACAGACGTTCAAAGCACTCGGTCACCGGGACCGGTTAAAAGAATATAACCACTCGGCTACAGGAGCCCCTTCAAGCTGGCACCCTGCCCACTCGGCTACAACGACGGGTGCATTATTCGTTTACCCTCTCTCTCTCCCTCTCTTTCTCTTAATTGCAGTTGTTGATTGTGAATTTAGTAAAAATTGACCGTAAGGGACAGACAGATGATTTAATGGTTGGATTTTGTCACGATTGTAGAATGAAAGTCATATGATAACATCATCAAATACTAAAGCAAATGAAATGGTATTTAGCGTTAATCATATTTTCCCCTCAAAACAACAAGGCCTACAAAATAAAATATTTCAATTCGCAAGATAGTTCCCACATAGCCTTATAACCATCGTATGAACTAAACAAAGAAAGTTCCCGTTTTTAATCTTGTGTAACAAAGAATCTTTGTTTAAAAAAGAAACTTAGATGAGGTTAAAAAAAATACGAAAAAAAAAAGAGAGAAAAAAAAATGTTTCACAAGGATTCCGAACTTGGAGCGAAGCCAGGAGTAAGGGAAAAAATCATTTGCACCATGAAGTAAAATCGATTTTCTCCCAGTAAGTGTGCGCTGGTATTTCTTCATTAATTTTGTATTTCATCAACCGAGTGATTCTCTTGAAAATCTCAGTATATAAATATATACTTTTCCATACCAGCACATATAATCCCCATCGGTAAATCTTGTTTAATAACTCGTATGCAAATTAATGTGTTTTGTATCATAAATGCATAAAGTGCAGGCATGCATTCTTGCATGCAATAGTTAAAAGAGTTCAGGCTTAACTGTGTCGTTATGAATCAAATTCAGACACCTTAAAAATAGATTTTAATTTAGCAGACGATAAAAAGTTACGACGCTTATTTTAGCGAAACCATTAAACCTTTCGGACGGTAAAGGTCACGGATGTATTTTTTTAAGGCACACAATACCCAAGCCTGCCCTATGGCCATTTGACCGGGACATTCCTTTGTAAATTGAATATCCTCTCTCCACACCGCGCGAGAGAAAAAAAAATCCCGATCCCATATTACCGGCCTATACAATAGACGGCTGGGTGAACAAACAATCTCTCTCTCCCACAGCACACAAACAAAAACCATTTTTCACTTTTTTATATATATTATGTACATAACTTCAGTGTTCACTTTTTCATTTAAGGAAAGTTATGCACTGTGCGCATGCACCACTTTTCTTTCTCATTTTGTATTAGTCAGACTATAAAAAATACACCGGAAATTAGCTGCATTTTTTTTTCGTCTGTAACTTGAAAGGCTTAGTCACGTGATCAGATTTTTTTAACATTTTTTATCGAGCATATTCACGTCGTATTTTCACTGTGTGAGATAGCCTGGCGGTTTCACAGGGAATTTAGCTAGCTATAGATAGACTAAGAATAGAGAATGTGTATATGAAATGAAATATCAGAGTTGTTATTGTAATTCAAATTAACGATTCTGCATCAAAGACACGGGGGCCGAAGTCGACATTGTGTATTGAGGATTAATTCTTTAAATATCAAAGGTAGGTTCAAATATGTCACCACTGTTTTGGACTTTAACTTTTTTTATATTCTCCTTAATTGTATTTCGGCTCAGTTAGATAAGAGAGTTCAAATGTTTAAATTTGTTTAAATTTTCAAGTAGACGAGTAATCCAGACTTCACGTGAAGAAAGGCAAGTTATCTGGGAATGGAACACTTATAAAAGATAGTTTAAAGATATCAGCGAACGACATTGTTAAAATTGTTAAACTAACAAAATTAACTATCACCGCATACATATTAGAGTGCCTTTCTTTTTCTGCATCATTTAGATGAATGTAAAATACGTTGTCATTTTCCTTCCTAGTATTCCTGAACTTTTGATTTATTTATTTCATTAATTTCTTCCTCTTCATATTTCCACCTTTCATCTTCATTATTTTATCATTCATGTCTGTTAGAGAACGTACACTATTTGACAAAATACTATCTTTTTCTACTATATAACTTTCTAGCCTGTATAACATATTCTTTTATATAAAACATATGCAGGTTCAACCCAGGAACCGTCTAGAGAGGCAAATCAAGTTCTATTCCATTCAAAGAAGAAAGAGAAAGAAATAATTAACTTGATCCGGACAAAGAGTCTTTGATAAGAAAATAAAACAGTGACAGAAAATACAGACGACTAGATTTCCAAACCATACCATGTGGTTTAGGACAGTTTGCCTCACTAGATTCGATCCTTGGCGCAGACATCCGGTACTACTTTGTCAATACTTTGTCAGCTTAGTCGGGTACTTGAATAGTTCATAAAACAGGAATAGTGGGATGAGTGTCTATCTTATTTAGGAATTTAGGTATCTTTTAGAACTAAGTACTAATAGTCGACTTCGAACCAGATCAGCTTGCAAGTCTCTAACATTATTCCTTGCTTCATGTTGTTCTTAGTTATTCATTTGTATAGCTGGGGGAAAACATCCGGATCTGGCTAATAAGTCTTCAAGTCAGGTCTGGTTTTAACTGGTATAAAACGATTTGGAAATTCGTATAAGTGGTATGAGTTTGAATGTGGCCAAGAGTTTCATTCTACTACACCTATTGCATAATCTTTAAGATAGAAGGTTGTCAAATACTTCCAGGTATGATGCAAAACTAACATTTATAAATAGTGCTGTTCGGTTTTCTTCCATCCCGACTCATATAGATCCCCCTTTTGGAAAACCATGCAAATCTTTTACATTAAGAGCGTACAAAACTGAGAGGAACTATAAAACTGCAGATGAAAGCATATGTTTCCCGTTACACCCTGCATTTTCAATATCCGCCGGTCTTAAAGCTCAGCTGTTCATCAAAACTGCACCTCGTGTAGTGTTGCTAGATGCATCGTTAAATTAATGCATGCATCGTTACATATTTTTTATGATAGAATTACTTGAATTTCGCTGAAACTTAATCAGTATTACTTTCATATTTTATCATACACTGCTGAAATAAAAATGTTGGCAAGCCAATATATATAAAAACATGTTGCATGTTATTTCTATATTTCTTTTTGCAAAAGGTTTTGTTTGTTTGTTTTTTCTTCTTTGTAGTAAAGGTTTAAGTCAATCGCTAAAGAAATCGGTCGAAAGTTTGAATCCGTCTTCTAACAACTCGAAAAAAGTGTACAACCCTGTATATCCGTATTAAAAACGCCCTATTTGAATTCCTACGTCACGTAGTTGATTATCATTAATGTTGGCGTTTGTCGTTCAGCAGAATGGCTGAAACGTTATTGAAAATGACGTAAATTATGACGTCAAATTTGGATACGACGTTAGTACGTTGCATGACGGGAACTGATATACAATCATAGTTTATAATAAACGTTAGTATGATTACAGGACTGTTTATTTCAGAAATTATCAATACCCAGTATATCGTTTAGGTACCTGTCAAAATAAAACAAAAGAAAGTGAATAGATTAACAAAACGTATCTTTTCTTCGGAGGAATTATTACTAAATAAATACTCCTTAGACAATACTTTCTTTAAACAAACATTCAAAACAGCGTATTTCAAATCATAAGCCTACGTGTCCTTCTCGACGGTTCATGGATTGGACTAGTGCTTAGCGCAAAGAAGAAAATACCATTGAAAGATAATCGCTCTGAACTCCATAGACAAACTACTACCACCGGTAAATGTGCCTAATACATATATGTGTAAAATAACATTTACAAGTAAAAATACGAACATGTGTTTTACCTATTAAATTACAGAGCGATCAAGCACGTCACCATCAACCAGTAACTCAGATATGAGTTCATTCTAGACTACCAACAAAGGTTGAAGAAAAAAAAAAGACTTGGAAACAAAAGGTAAGGTATAGGCATTTTGATGTAATTCCGGTCTGTCAAACCCGTTTTCACAGGTAAAAGGTTTTTATCGTACTCTCTCTCTTTCTCTCTCTCTTTCTCTCTCTCTCTCTCTCTCTCTCTTCGGTCTTGTCACTTTGTTCATTTAAGGAATGCTTCAATGGTTCTACCCGGGTGTACTTGAAATATCATACATGAAATAATCTCAAGTGTCTTCCTAAATATGACTGTAATTAGTCTACATTGATAAATGATTGAAATATTGTCTTACCGAAAACACCCTGCAGACAGAACAGTTTTATGTTAATTTAATTTTTGATATCAACTAACGAGGGTTGGGTAGGGGTTACTGTTAATAATGCAACATTTACTCTGTCTTAAATTTTGTACCCATTGTACATCGTACAGGAAAACAATATACTCTTTTTGTAGATCTCCTGTATACATCATTTTATATTTACGTGTATTTAGTGCAATGCGTGTGTCACCTGTAGAGTAATAATGCTGTATTCCACTTTGATGGCTGGGTAATCAATTTAAATGATTATTCAATGATTTTTTAAATGACATAACCCTAGCCCTTGCTTTTATTTCTTTGTATTTCTTTTACACTCTTTGACATCATCATCAATGTCTTCATCATCATCATCATCATCATCATCATCATCATTACCATCATCCTCATCGTCGTCGTCGTTATCAATAACAACATCAGTTATGTCTCCGAAATCATAATAAACACCATCAGCTACAGCGAGAACACAAAACCAACAATAATGATGCTACTGTCACCGTCATCATCAGCCTCGAATTGGTTCCCGTCTTCTTATAACTCAGACTCCTGCATAATTATCCATTGTCGCATAATTTCTGAAATGTCAAACTATTTCGATGTTCATATTTTTAAACAGTTAATATGTGTGAAGAAAATTAATCAAATAGATTCTATTTTGACATTTATTTGCCACGATCCTTTAAAATTTCCAAATTACGAATAACAATGATAATATTAAATTTTGATATTGAGAACGTATACTTGATATACATAACAAAGATTCAGTGGTCTTATTACAAAAAAAATCAAAATATCTACTAGTTCCAATGTTCTGTTAATATTAACTAAATACCCCTCGGGACATTGTGCATATTAAATTTTAGATTTCGAACAATCACCCCTGATTTGTTCGTACCTTGTATGTGACATTATTTTTAAGGTTCACCAGGTGAACCTACACAATAACCTCATCTATTTTATAAAAAATGTGAAAAAAAAGTATAAGGAGACCTTTATGGGAGGAGACGTCGTGGATAGATATTATGAAAAAAATAGCGAAAAAAATATAAACTGTACTTGTCATCACTGTTGACACTAGGCAATGATACAATAAAAAATGATGGGAAAAATCCAGGTTTCTGCACGCCTAGTTGAGCATACTTCATTTGGAGCATAACGATTTTTTTATGATTTTTTCCACCATCTGCACAGTGTAATAGCTTGCGATGCATACTGTACAGCCTGCATTGCAGCACGGCACGCTGTCTGCATGTATATGTGCTGTTTACATACAATAACGCGCCGAGCAGAAATGTCGTCTGCTTTCTACCAGTTTTGATCGATAGTCAGCTAGGAATTTGAAGCCGATGTATAGGTTGCAGAAATATCTCTTTTAAGTTTGAAAAAAAAAAATATCGACAAGTTGAGGCAAAGTATATTAGCATGCTCATTTAAAATCTTGCAATAAAGGCGATTATATATTAGAACTGATGTGTATGCAAGTGTTCATCGCTCTACGAAATGATTAAAAATGGCGGATAGTTGCTTTGCATATAGGTCGTGGAAATTATGCTACTGAAAAAAGAAAAAAAAAAGAAGAAAAAAAAGACCCACAAGGATATCGGTTTTCATTTCAAATGTGAGTGTGTGCAAATTAACGTTATATATCTGTCAGGCAAAATGTGTGCCCTCTGTCCACCTTCTGATATTAACTTTCGGGTTGTTGCTATCTGTTTATTTTTTATTAGTATTATTATTATTATTTGTCCGTCTGTCATTAGATCAGTCTGTCAGTCGTCTGTTCGTCTGTCCCTCGTCCCTCGATCTGTTTCTCGTTCTGTCTGTCCCTCGATCTATCCGTCTGCTTGTTTGTCTCACGTTCTGTTTGTCACTCATTTTTTATTTTTCATCATCTACTCTCGATCTATCTGCATGCCCGTCTGTCTCTTGTTCTTTCTGTCCCCTGATCTATCTATCTGTCCGTCGTTCTGTCTTTCACCCAATCCATCTGTCTGCGCGTCCGTCCCTCGTTCTTTCTTTTCCTCGATCAATATGGTCACGCGATTCCTCAATGTGGCTGTCTATTGATTAGTCGCGATGGCTCGAGCTACAAGCCCGGTCCCTTGATTTAACCCTTCTTATTCTATATAAATTTATGGGCGATTCTTCAAACATGCGATTTTGGATTCCTCGAGCTCCGTCCTTGGTCCCTAGATAGTATATCCTATATTATTTCATTGCGATTCCTCGAAGTCGATATCAAAACCTACCTATATCTCCCTGACAACCATACTCCAGCCCTATGACCACCTGTAATTAACACCTTGGTCGAGATGGTTTTCTTTTTGTTTTCACAATTTGTCACATAACAAGTCGTTCTTATATTAAAGACTGCAGTAGGATGGTATCCTACATTTATTCCTTTTTGAATTATATATTGAGAGTATTGAGAGTCATTACATGTTTTTAACCTTATAAAAGGAATAATCAGGATTTATGCTGTAAATAACACATATTGTCATCAGTGTTTATTTTCTGTTTATTTTCTGTTTTTAAGTTATTTTGGTAATACATGTTCTATTTATTTACATAACCAGATCACGAACAAGAGAGAGAGAGATAGAGAGAGAGAGAGAGAGAGAGAGAGAGGAGGGAGAGAGAGGGGGGAGGGGAGCATATATAATACATGTACTTAAATTGTTAATGTTATTATGTATGATAAAGACTCTCTGTCTCTCATGTGCAATTTAGAAATAGATATAGCGAGGAGAGACTCTATGAGAGAGAGGGGGAGAGAGAGAGAGAGGGGGAGAGAGAAGGCTTAATACATATAAAGATTATAGATTCCAGTATAATCAATAATCCCACCAGCCGTTTTCCATTGCATTTATTTGTACTTTATATATCTATATGTTTTTGTGCTGCTAATGTTTCCTACTACGGTAGGACTTATGCATTTGTAAATAAAAGTTAAAGTTAAAAAAAAAAAAAAAAGTTAAAGTCAAACCATCCTTAGAGTACATCGGTGAACCGTTATATCAACACGACCACGACAATTATTTTCGCACCTACTGATCATGTAACAAACTGTGATTGGTCTGCATGATTAATTATTTGTCATTAAAGGAGCCGATTTTGATTGTTTGAGTGTTGTTCTTTTTCTCTGTAATCATTAATTTGAAGAACCACGGTATAAGTGTTTCTTACAAGAACGTAAAAAATACGCAACGCCACCATATACACAAACTAAAACAAAGGGTTTCAATCATATTATCGGTAAAAAAAGAATTTATTTCTGACTTAATTCTCATAATGAAAGCTATGATCGTGTTATTTTTGTATTTTTAAAAATATATTATGTTTATAAAGTATTATTAAAGGCTAAACTTAACGAAATAATTAATGAAAAGACGACGTTAAGGTATCAACAAATGTAAATGTATTGAATTTTGACACAAATGATTCCTCGAAACCGGCGATTCTTCGAGTTTTTTTGCAGATCCCGTCCGACCTCGAGAAATCGCGTGACCACTGTAGTAGTAAGTAAGAGCAGCTGAAACAGTAGTATTAGTAGTAGTAGTAGTAGTAGTAGTAGTTACAACAGCAGTATTTGTAATTTCAATAGTAGTTAATAGTAGAAATTGAAGTAATTGTGTAAATTTAGAAGTTGTAATAGCTGTAGTGTAGGAGTCTTGTTGTTGTTGTCGTTGTTGTTGTTGTTGTTGTTGTTAGTAGTAGTAGTAGTAGTAGTAGTAGTAGTAGTAGTAGTAGAACAGCAGCAGCTCTAGAAACAACAGCAATGGAAACTGAAGCAAAGCAACAGTGAAAAAAAAATAATAATACACCTAATTAATAATGTAACGCTGTAACGCGCAGGTCATTTTCATGTCAACAAATGATTTGATAATTCTATTTTCAATGCAAATAATCAAAATGCGATTTACTCAAACTAATTAGAACACTACTGTCAAAGGTACTTGTAGTTACACGGATCTGATTCATGGCATTTGAATGTATTTGTATGTGGTGATCAGTTTTATATTAAATAAAGACGAAGCAAGGCGTGGGAGGAATAAATGTGGAAAAACAGTTTCTGAGAAGTAGATTCTGAGATTTGTAATAACATTTTCATTACATTTTTATTTATTGTGTAAAATTTACATTAATGATCGACAGTTAAATATCACAAATGATCGACAGACTGCGTAAATAAATACTTTCTCGAAAGAAGTCAATTCCTCTCTCTCTCGCTTTAATAACGGGTGCTAATCAAATATAACTAATCGCACGTCTGACTATAATAATGCCATATTTGCCCACGCAAGTTTTAACTTCGACTTACACACACACACAAAATTGCTGCACGGTCACACATTTTAAGATTCAAATATATAATCTCACATACATTTTATATAAAGCATGTTACAGATGATAAAATACGCGTATTTTGCGTTTATTATTTAAGTTATCTTTGAGCAAACCACTCACATCCACTAAATATTTACGACGATGAAAAATTTATCCGAGATAATAATAAAGTTACAATTATATGTCATGCATCGTCGTTATAACTTTAAATATCTAGTACTGTTACGTCTAAAATAGGACGGGATTTCTGGGCTTTAGTTAGTTAGTTAGTTAGTTAGTTAGTTAGTTAGTTAGTTAGTTAGATAGTTTAGTTAGTTAGTTAGTTTTTTCTTATTTGTCATTATAAAGGAGACGTGAGAAATTCAGAATATGACATTGTGAGTCATGAAATCATCCAAAATTAAAAGAGTTATGGGTTTTTAAAGAAATGTGTTTAAAAGAAATTAAACGCATGAATACCATCTTTGTGGCAACATTTTTCCAGTAAAATAGATCTACATGTAATCTTACTCCTTGCGTCATAATTTGGTATGGTGCATGACTGCAACAAACATACATGTATTTTTTCGAAGTAAAACCTGATCAGACAAGAAAATACATTTCAGGCTTTAAAAATAAACAAAGAAACAAAATGTTGACAACATCAGTTATATCTTCGAAATCATAATAAACACCATCAGCTACATCGAGAACACAAAACCAACAATAATGATGCTACTGTCACCGTCATAATCAGCCTCGAATTGGTTCCCGTCTTTTTCTAACTCAGACTCCTGCATAATCATCCATTGTTGCATAATTTCTGAAATGTCAAACTATTTCGATGTTCATATTTTAAACAGTTGATATGTGTGAAGAAAATTAATCAAATAGATTCTACCACACATAGACACAAAACTTCCTATTGCAACTGGATTGAATAAGTACATGTACTTCAACAGTGAAGCTTTACGTAAGTCTGCTTTTTTCCATTATGAGTCATATCATTCATTACATTTCTTTTCAGGATGTGAAAGGAAATAATAGAAATAAATATCAAAGCACCTCAACATCGAAACGTGAGTTCGTGAGAAACATCACCATTGGTGTTGAAATATGATCGAGATGAAAATTAACATCTGAAGGACTTCTCACAAAAAAATAACAGAAACATAAGTATAAATACGTACATTTCTTGAGGTGAAACCAGTTTATAAAACCCCCTTAGACTGTAAATGCACAGCTAAATGGGCTAATTAAAAACAAAAGAGACACCGATTCGTCATGGATGCCAAAAGTCTTCAACTTTGGCTGGTTCCTCCACCGGTTCTTTGTCCTTCGATTCCTGCCCAGCACATCTCGGTCATTCCCGGCTTCAATTTTATCGAGAATAACAGGAGCTTGCCGAAAAGTACCGAAGGTGGCGGAGAAAACATTGATAAAAAGAGGAAGGCTGAACATGCCCTTTTCAACGGATGCGACTATAAACACAGTAAAGCAGATGACACGATGACAGACATGCCGAATACACAAGTAAAGATGGAATTTCAAACAGGGTGTTCAGAGCAGCCGACATTTTTGGGGATGCAAACCAGCATTGCAAACAAGTCGGCTGGACCCGAGCTGTCGTCGAAGAGGGATAGTGTCGAGATGGCAGCACTGATCAGCAGTAGCGTTGGGGTTCGAACTGTGTGTAACACGTGCGGTAAATGGTTCCGGAGTCGGCAGCAGTTGACACAGCACATGCTCGTACACACGGACGTCCGGAAGTACAAATGTGCCTACTGTGGCCGGGCGTTTAAGCAGCCGTCACATTTACAGCAGCATCACCGTATACATACAGGTCAGTCTGACACCCGCTTATTTACCCTTTTTACCTTTCGTTTCTTTAAAAAAAAATCCCTACCTACCAAACCCTCTTATTTTTTCTTTTGCTGGATACCAGAAAAGGACCCTTTTTTACCTGAACGTTATGGGCTTGAAACATACTATATGGTAATATTTGGGTCAAAGCAAATTTAACTTGTCAGGTTGATTGATTTGCAGTTTCAAATTCATATGCTATATTTGTCAAATTTAAAATTACCTCAATTTATCCTGTAATACAAATAATTGTATCACTGACTAATTTACTTAAGCTGCAATAGTGTATACTCACTAGTAAGTACTAACTTATATATTTAACTGTATAGCTTCACTAGACTAAGGTTACTCTAAGCTGTATATATTTAACTGTATAGCTTCACTAGACTAAGGTTACTCTAAGCTGTATATATAGCTGTATAGCTTTACTAGTCTGTGGTAACTTTAAGCTGTATATATAGCTGTATAGCTTTACTAGTCTATGGTTACTCAAAACTGTATACATAGCTGTATAGCTTTACTAGTCTGTGGTAACTTAAAGCTGTATATATAACTGTATAGCTTTACTAGTCTGTGGTAACTTAAAGCTGTATATATAGCTGTATAGCTTTACTAGTCTGTGGTAACTCAAAACTGTATACATAGCTGTATAGCTTTACTAGTCTGTGGTGACTCCTAAAGCTGTATATATAGCTGTATAGCTTTACTAGTCTGTGGTAACTTAAAGCTGTATTTATAGCTGTATAGCTTTACTAGTCTGTGGTGACTCAAAGCTGTATTTATAGCTGTATAATTTCACTAGTCTGTGGTTACTCAAAGCTGTATATATAGCTGTATAGCTTTACTAGCCTGTGGTTACTCAAAGCTGTATTTATAGCTGTATAGTTTCACTAGTCTGTGGTAACTTAAAGCTGTATATAGCTGTATACTTACTAGTCTGTGTTAACAAATATTAACTGTTAGTTTACATCTGTTACTAAACTGTATATATAGCTGTATAGCTTTACTAGTCTGTGGTTACTTAAAGCTGTTTATATAGCTGTATAGTTTCACTAGTCTGTGGTAACTTAAAGCTATATATATAGCTGTATAGCTTCACTAGTCTGTAGTAATTTTAAGCTGTATATATAGCTGTATAGCTTCACAAGTCTGTGGTAACTTAAAGCTGTATTTATAGCTGTATAGCTTTACTAGTCTTTGGTAACTTAAAGCTGTATTTATAGCTGTATAGCTTTACTAGTCTTTAGTAACTTAAAGCTGTATATATAGCTGTATAGCTTCACTAGTCTGTGGTAATTTTAAGCTGTATATATAGCTGTATAGCTTCACTAGTCTATGATAACTTTAAACTGTATATATAGCTGTATAGTTTTATTAGTCTGTGGTTAAAAATATATAAAAATTTTAATTGCGCTGCGTCTCGTTCTGTTTGTTTGCGTGCTTGTTTGTTTACGATTATAGCACAATTAACATTATTTCAATCATTTGGGAACTTTATTTGAGACCGATATAGGTTTGTCTTACTGGACATCACACTGTATAGACAACACGCAGTCATCTCGACACAGGGTTACCCATTCTTTGACTTATTAAGACTCATATGGTTCTGTCTCACCGGATATCACTCTGTATAGACAACACGCAATCATCTCGACACAGGGTCACCCATTCTTTGACTTATTAAGACTTATATGGTTCTGTCTCACCGGATATCACGCTGTAATAGACAACACGCAGTCACGTCATCTCGACACAGGGTCACCCATTCCTTGACTTGTTAACATAATGCCCAGCAGCGTGATTCACCAATCCTCGTTGAGGACGAAAATTGTTCATGTCTTTTCCCGGCGCAAAATACTGGTGCAACCCAGTACTGGTTAAAATCGTAATAGTGTGCTTATCAGTCGACGTCTAGAAACAAAGACCTAATAACCTAACAGAGATCCGCAACTCTTATATAGATAAAGAACAAGTCATAAGAAGCTCTCGTTAAGTTCCGTGAACGACAATGTGACCGCTAGATAACGTGAGATGTGTAAAATATAAATCAACTGAGTTTTCTCTTCAAATATTTTCCGATTAAACCAAATATGTATGTCTCTCATTAGATCACAGATCTCTTTTATGAGTTTTACTGTAAAGTGTATGGCTGTTAAGCGTCTGCAAGCACCTGCAAGATATCAATTATTCAAGTTCTCATTCAAAGCCCTTTCACCTGTTTTTTTTTTTTTTTTTTTTTTTTTTTTTTTTTTGTTTTTGTTTTGTTTTTTTTTTCCGTCACGAGACAAAAAAGACAAAAACGTTATTTCGGACAGTTTCATATCTCTGTTGAATATGTCTTTGCTAAAACGAAAAAAAAAAACCAAAAAAAAAACAACGTTTTATTGCCTAGCACGTGAGATAAAGCAATCCCGTTTTCAACGGTATGTCGCTGCCTGTGAACAAACCCAGTAACGGGCCGCCCCGCATCCTTTCCTATCCTTGGAACTGACCAAACAAAATAGAATTGTTTTGAGTGGCTCTGGGGAAAACTAAAGTAAAATCCGCGCCGAAAAAAAAAAAATCATGAAGATAGTTTTATCTGGTATAGATATGATGCTAATTTGGAAGAGCCTCATTCGATGTAAGATGAATGATAAAAAGAACTTCATCAGCTTGTATGCAGTTACATGTATATCCCCTCTCTCTCAGTCATCCACAAGCTTGTGTCTGTTGTTTTTTTCCTTTGATATATATACTAACCTTTTGATTAAACATACATGCTCACGTACACTGTAATTGAAAATTTAATGACATTTTGTTTTCTAAAAAGAAAAGTCACGAATGATATTGTTTACTGAGATAGTATGTCACGACCATTTCATAAAAATGTGCTTTCATTCTATTTCTTTAATATTCATCGTGATAATGAGTCAAGCAGACACAAAGAAAGACAGACAGAAAACACACCAAGAAACTGTCAACCTTGATTTTGGTTCTTCAAGAAAAATATTAAAACAGTATATTTCAGTTTTGAGTTATTTTATGACATGTGAATGTTGTTTTATGCTTAGAACAGGTCATCTTGACTCATATATTTATTTAGGTTTAGCATTCTTTATTTTTCTCTTTTTTTTTTTAATTTTAATGCACAACGCCATAGAATATACATGTGTGTAAAAACAGGCGTTTAACCAAATACGAGTATAACAGTATAACAGACGAATTTATTTAATATTTTATGAAGAGAGCTACAAAAATGGTATAAAATCGTCATCATCATCATCATAATCATCATCAGCATCATCACGTTAAGTAACCTGTATCTGCTCTTTAACTTCCTCCATCAAGGTGAGAAGCCCTACCGTTGTACAATGCCCGGATGTTCACGTGCGTTCCCTCAGCTGTCCAATCTCAACCATCACCTCCGTAACCACGACAAGCCCGATCCTCCTAGTGAGAACACGTGCACGTTCTGTGACCGCACGTACGCCAGCGAGACGGTTCTCAAGAATCATTTAATTAAGGTAAGTTCTACAGTTGTGATCCCAGACCCGATTGTGACTTAATTGTGAGCCTCCGGAATGACCGGGCCCTGTGTTCTTGAAAATACTTATGTACGATCTCAGACTCAAATTCGAGTATCATGCTCAAGTTCCTTTTGAAACTAATAGGCATAATTTGAGAACTGAAGTACCATTTTCGTTTTCGAGGACACGGGGGTTGAACATCCTTGGTGCGAGATCTCGGAAGCTATGGTCTAATCCAGTAAATGATAAGTTCTATCGCTGAAAACGAAAGCGTTTAATAGGCATGCTGTTTATTTTCAATTATGACATTTTTTGCCGCCAAAATAACGTCGGTTGACTTAACAAATATACTTTTCTAGCATTGATAGCTGAAGTGTGTATGCGGGTTTTTGATTTTTTTTTTCAGTATCATGTATGTTTTTTGTTTGTTTGTTTTTTTTCTGTCGGAAATGCGAAAGTTTGCATTAAGTTGTACATGTACTTAAAACAAGCAAGTCTTCCTAACCTTATCCTCTTTACTAAGATGTTTCTAAATTGCCATCCACTTAAACATGCATCCAGGTATTTAAGACTGTTTCCATGCAGGGAACAAAAATTGATTAAAATTTTATAAGTTTTGACAAAATATAAGGAAAAATATTTATTCTCAGTATTACATAAGTATTAAACTAAGCGTTTTTGGTTTTTAGACCAAACAATGTGCTCGTGAAAATGCTGTGTAGCCAGGGCTTTTCAAGGGCGAATTCCTTTGAATATTGTATCCGTTATTGTATCCCTAACTGACTAAATCGTGGAACGGCTGAATTAATGCAGCACAACATGCATGTATATTATACATATATGTTTATTTATAGAATGACAGTGATGTGTTAACAAGGTAAATCCGGGACGGGGTTATGGTTCGAGTACAGCGCTTCCAAGTTTCAATTTTGTGCATTAAATGTAGTACTATTCAAAAATGTTATAATAAATTTTGGTATGATGGACAGCAGCTGTTGTGATGATTTCGGTTGTCACTACGGTAGGCCAGTGTGGTAGTCTTTCAGACCTGTATGGAAGTTTGTCAAACCTGTGCTGTAGTCTGCCAGATTTGTGTGGTAGTGTGTCAGACCAGTGTGGTAGTCTGTCAGACCTGTGTGGAGTCTGTCAGACATGTGCGGTAGTCTGTCAGACATGTGCGGTAGTCTGTCAGACATGTGCGGTAGTCTGTCAGATATGTGAGGTAGTCTGTCAAACCTGTGCGGTAGTCTGTCAGACATGTGTGGTAGACTGTCACACCTGTGCGCTAGTTTGTCAGACATTGTGCGGTAGTCTGTCAGACCTGTGCGGTAGTCTGTCAGACATTGTGCGGTAGTCTGTCATACATGTGCGGTAGTCTGTCAGACGTGTGTGGTAGTTTGTCAGACATTGTGCGGTAGTCTGTCAATGTGCGGTAGTTTGTCAGAAATGTGCGGTTGTCTGTCAGACATGTGTGGTAGTCTGTCAGACCTGTGAGTCATACTTTTAACTCCCCTTTTGTTCGATGCTGCTAAAATGTAATTCTATGACTTTGTTGCTCGTGCCGTAGTAAGGCAACTTATGGTTGTTTTATATCACTTATCTGTGTTGTAGTTCTATGTGTGTCTCCAAAAGACAGACTCCTCATAAAACTGAAAGCCATTATAGTAAGACGTTTAAGGACGTTTCAGCGGGGTACCACTGATTTATTTCTTTTTTAATTTCTAGTTTAATTTTAGTAGAATATTAAAGGAAATCCCAAATTCTAAGATTCTTGTACATGTATTAAAACAAAATTAAAAGTATGTATGCCAAATGTTGAGGATTCAAAAATTCATATATCAGTGTGTTATGCAAATTTGGCTAAAATTTCATAAAAAAATCAGTCTGGGTTAAAAAACAAGCGTGGTAGTTATACATTTTAGAAAACCTTTATATCAGAGGACTGAATATGAAAAAATAAAGGAAATCTGTCCGTTGATTTTTTTTATCAAGAAACATATACGAGTACATGTATATAAAATGTCATATAGATTTAGGGTAGTTTTCGTATATGTTTAGTCCTGACAAAATGACTACTTTTGCTCGTAGTTTATTTTCCATGCATGTTTGACAGTATTTTCACCTGTAACTTATAAAACACGTTAAAAGTTGCAAATTGTGATAAAATATTCTGAAAATAGAATTTGATATACTATGAAAGAATTAAGATTGCATTTTCTTTTTAAAAATATGTCCGTGATGTTTTACCATAAGCTAAATCTCTAAAACGAACGTGGTGATCACCTTTTTTAAATTCATGTATCTTTTAGTTATAATCTTAAGAACGTATGTGCAAACATTTTAGAAAACTCTGTTGGAAAAAAAGAAGAAAAAAAAACGCTGACACGCCATAAAGTCATTTTTTTTCTATTTTTAGATTCACATGATACCAACAGACTGCGTAGGGAAATGCACAACAGAATCAAGAAATAAAAAGGAAAAAACATCCCCTGATGATCAGGCCAAAACAGGCGGAGATCTCTCTGAAAACATGCTACAGATGTTCACATCCGCCATCTTGAGTCCTCCTACTTCCGGTGCACCCGTGCCGACACCAATATTTCCAATGATGCCGCATTCTTCCGATTCAAAAACTGCAATGTCATTGAGTGAGTCTATATCAACTTCAAGAATGTGCTCAAATTTCTCATCTAAATCTTTGGAAATCCCCTTTTCTGGCAACATGGGGGCGTTTGGAATAGATTCATTGGCTCCGTTCACTCCACCGCCAAAATTTAACAACAGTAATTCAAAAGCTAAAGAGCTACAAACGCTTGCGATGAATTATCGTAGACGTACTGAAAAGGAAACTCATATTGAAACTGACAAAGAGCGTGAAGATAATAACGGTTATATTAACGCCAATGCTGCAAATGTTCAGTTCGATCACACAGCTAAGAAAGCTATATTCAATAAAATTCCACTGATGAAAATAAAGGAATCTATGACAAATTCAAGATGGTCGGACACCTCGAGAAAATTAAGCAAAGAAGAACTAAGTCAACATTTTTGTCGGTATAATTCTTTAAATGAATTTAAAATGAATGGGACGGCGAACAAAAAGCAGATAATCAATTACATGAAAACCACAATAGATTTGATGGTTTAGGCCTAACCAAGACATCGTCTAAAGAAGAAGACGCAGGTGAACGTTCTAATGATTGCTGCAGTTTTGAATATCCTACACAGTACAGTTACACACTAGACGGAATCACCGATGCTCCGGAAAGCAATATAAAAACCGACAAACCAGATGTCATAAAAGCTTCAGTTAGAAACACACAAGAAACAGTTTCTGTTGTTAAAACAGAAAATGAAGGGACAGCATTTCTAAAAGCCAGACATTTAGCATATGAAGATCTCAGACGTGAATATTACAATGCAATTTCACATTCGGGTAAATCATTCAACGATCAAATTGAAGAACCCAGTGTTATTGATAAAAAATACAGCGCCGCCTACCGAGTGCATTTTATGTCAAATAGTGAATCGGGCTTTCGAAATGACAATTTTCATATGAATGGTGCATCTGAGCATGTTTCACAGATTGGTTTCAATAGTTCAGTTGAAAAATTGAATAGAGTTGAAGACCTGCGAGATTTTTATGACTCTGAACAAAGCTCGGCCATGAAAGTAGACGTCCCAGTTTCCCACAATTCTCGAAAGCGGAAGTCGTTCAATCCGCAAAGGGTTGTAAGCGTGGATAACGCCGATGAAGCCGGGGTTCTCATTAATTGACCCGTAACCAAATGTTACACCATGGCATATTCAGACCTGTGTTAACAGTTGCCTGCAATAAACGATCAGCCTATCGGAATTAACCAGGTTCAAGATGTCATAAAAAAAGAACACTATAATAATCATACAATATATAGACCTCCATGAAGCAAACACATCTTATTATAAATCATTTAACTACCCTAATTCTAACCCTTTACCTCATGAATATTCATGAACAAATTTATGACCTCATGAATATTAATTGACTGAAAACGACCATGTAAACTCTGTAGATTCTGAGCTACAATTTTGAATGGGCAAAAACAGACAGTTCTGAGGGAACGCATTTTGGGGGTCCAATGCACTTTGTGGGAACACACTTTGTGATCCAACGCACTTTGTGGGAACGCCCTTTAGGGTCCTTCGCACTTTGGGGTCCAATTCTGACGCCAAAGTGCGTTGCGTAGCTGCATTGCTAAATCGGATACTAGTAGTAGCAAATCCAACGCACTTTGGGGTCAGATCTTTGAACATATGTTTAAGAAGTACATGCATTTTAAATTTGACATTGATAAACAGACATTTACCTTTCGTTCATTTTCTTAGACCAAATTGCTATAGATATATATTGAAATGTGAAAACATCTCTGAATCTAGCATTATCTATGAACACCAAAAATTTGTTTTTATTTCACTTTCTCAAACGTTTTTAGCTCATCATATGAATCATCATCATTACAATATTGATCATTAAAGTCATACTGAAGAACTGTTTTTATATCTTGTTGATCAAAGACTAAAACACAATTTATTCGTAGGATTTAGGCGGAGATTAAGTGTTATAAACATATCATGATTTCAGCCATGTTTGGCATACAATATATTCAATACCAATAATATCAACTTAAATGAAAATACATGTATTAGACCGTCTGTTAGAAGTTATAGATGGGCTTGTAATATACCTTTAAATTACTAGTAGTCTATGTAACAAGTTAGAAAATGAATGTCATTTTATATGTGCATGTATTTAATATGACGAAATACACGCCCTTATATGTTGAAATGAATTGAAATGTTTAAGATTGAACAACGTAATATAGTTAGGAATATATGCATCTATATATAATGACCAAAATATGAAATAGCAGAAATACATTTCATAGTAATTGAATTATAAATAATAATTATGTTTTCTTACAAGGTGCTATCAATATTTCATATCTTACTTAATCATGCTTATCTGGATAAATATCATTTTATCCAGATATTGACTTGACTATTTGAGTTTACCGTCGCCTCAACAGTATTTCAGTCATATAGCGACGTCCAGCTAATTACAGGCGGAGGAAGACCCCGAATGCACGGAGGCGTCCGGGTAGAGCCACCGAACTACTTCCAGATATATCAATTATTAATAAAATGAGAGTGTTATAAACACGATATGACGATGATGCTAATGGGGAGTGAAGGAGAGGGTGATCATTATGTTGAAAATGTTTGTAAAGGTCAATCATTTATCAATCGAGGTTAGACCCCAAAGTGCGTTAGTATGTGACATATCAATGCACATTGGGGTCCATTTTCGTAGCTGACCCAAAAGTGCGTTAAACCGACCCCAAAGTGCGTTGAACCCCAAAGTGCGTTCCCACACAGCTCCTTTAGGACAGCGCGTCGAAAATAGTCTCATTTAAAATAAAGAGTAAATGCAAATTTGACTCCATTGGGTCATCGTAAAGAGAATTAAACTATTTTAAGGTATTTTCCTTTCCAAATGGGTTGTAACGGTTTACTATATACTTAAGTGGCAAGGTTAATTCAGAAGATAAACATAACCGACATAATGACTCTGCTTTGTTAAGTTTTGCTGAAGATAACAGAACATATTTAAACTCTTGAATGTATCTACAGAAACAGGATTTCTTCATGAAAAAGACATGTTTTCCTGAGTGACCGTCCAATGATTGCCATAGATAGCTCTGATACATAGAGTGAACCGACTCTTGACAGGTTATTAACAAGATTATATGTAATACTTAAAACATTTTTGTAAATTGAATTTGTAAATGGTTTGTATTTTTACATGTATGCATGTATCTGACGATATCATTTTCTGAAAGGAGTTAAGAGAAATCTGATATGTTTTTCTTGCCTGATCTCGGATACCGCTTTTGATTTATCTGTATTGCTTATATATTCATCGTCGGATACCCACGGCTGCCTATTACATCTGTGTAATATTCATGTATGGAATGAGTGCTCGTGGGTTTCCGATGCTGTTGTGTTTTGTACATGATCTTGTTCATAAAATGATAATATTATGTTTGGTGCTAAACAGTTATTCTTTACATGTATTGTAAATCGAAGAACCCTGTGGAGTAATTCGATCTAGTTCCGATTTCGGAGTAAGCTTGAATAAGCTTTTCTAACTTAACGTGTCATAAGGCCTAAGAGAGGTCTGTTTCCTGTAATATGGTGAAATAATAAATATCTTTAAAAACGATATCCGTTGACAATCCTCGTATTCATTTACAAATTTACAATCATAGCAAACAGACTGTATCTCTGATTTTGCACACAGCATGTCCAGTTACTTGTGTGAAACATAAATAAAACCAGTCTGGACTATTATCCAATGAGAACACCGCCTTTATAGGAATAAATTTTTGATCATTTCTGATTGGTCGAAATACGGTGAAAAAAAGCATACAACTGCCAGTGAAAATAAAAAAGGTCGGTTGTTAAGGATATTTTTTATGAGCAGTATTCTCTCGAAGGAAACTGTTTTAGTCCAGTTCGATTATAACATGCATGCATTAATTTAAAAGGCATTGTTGGTTTGATTTCATTCCAAGTTGAATCTTTTGTGTAAATTTGGTAACACTATTTTGTAAAGATGAATGGAGCTAAATTCTAGGATGCAGATCTAACCTGTTCACAGACACCATGACAGACGAAGACAGACTACCAGATTGTTTATAAAAAGAAATGTCAATTTTATTTGGCACATTTCTTTTGGAATTATTTTTCAACTATATTATGTGGCTTTTTATTTCATCTCTCACATAGAAGTGAACAGTATAATAGGCGATTAACAAAGATTTTATTAATGATCAATCTAATGGCGTAGTGTTTACATCGGATAATTCCGACACATTCCGTGACACTCGGCGATAACTGGTAATTATTGGATCAATTGTACGAAAATACATTTTATGTTAATATACGTAAACTTAAACATACTGACTTTTAATCTGTTCACTTGCGCCCGAAATAAATAAAATGATTCGTGTCATATCTACGGACTTGTCCTTAAGAAGTTTTGTCCAAATCTATAATTTGTGCTTTTATTTGAGATTTACATAATCTTTTTTTTTTTGATGGTCAATTTGTAACCCGTCCCTGGTTAATTCGTAACCATTTTTAACCGATCAATTCGATAATATATTACGTATGTCTTATGGAATCAAAGTTAATAAAAATGAATTTCAGTTAAAATGACATCAAACAATCACGAAAATCACCGTCACTTGATGAAATAAATGTTGATATAGAGTGTTTAAGTCTATAGTGCCCTCGTTAATGTACTATAGTATATGTTTGTGTTCTTTCAAAAGCAATATACCGGTAGTTCAAGATTAAAAAATTATTATTTGGTAACGTAAACATATACATGCATCTTGCTATATGATCCATTTGATTGTATAGTGATTATATATTGTACTGAAATATGGTTTGCTTTTAACTTAACATTTAAGCCTGCAATTTATGTAGTACCTGTCTTTCAAAAGTTAAACCTTGCCATTATACTTGTAGCACCATATAAAGCACCCTGTCGTATAGAATGGTTAACTTCACTGTGCCCAGTGCATTACCTGGCATTTTTAAGACAATGCTGGTTTTCCAATTCCTGGCTGTGTCGCAAAAGTACATAAAACAATGAACATTTCAGTGGGTTTCCACTGATTGTATTGTATTTTATTTGAAATTCTCATCTATTTTTAGTAAAATGATAAAGGAAATCCAAATTTTTTCCCAAGTATTAAAAAAATAATTAAAATTATATTTTGCCAAATGCTGAGAGTTCAAAAGTCACATTTTATTATTTTTATGCAGTTTTAATGAAGGAAAAATAAACATGTTAAGGTATACATTGGTTAAGTTAACATTTCAAGAAAGCCTTTAAATCAGAGGATTGATCTGAAAAATAAAGGAAATCTATCCGTTGAAATATTTTATCAATAAATAAATATATAGCTTTTGTGTAGTTTTCGTATACATTTTGGTCTTTACACAATGACGTTTTTTTTTTTTTTTTTTTTTTTTCTCGATTTCTATCCATGCATGTTTGACAGTATTTTCGCCGGTTACTTATAAAACACATGATAAGTAACAAACTATTTTGATATGTTATTAAAGCATTTAGAATGCAGTCTTTCTAAAAAAAAATTTCAAGAAATCTTTGCTGAAAGTGATGATTTACCATAAACTATATCTCTAAAACGAGCATGGCGATCGCCTGTTTTTTTTTATTCAAATATCTTTTAGTTATAGTCTAAAGTACTTACATGTATGTGTCAAATTTTAGAAAATATGTCCGTTACAGCTTTTTGAACGGGGTTCCGTCCTTTAAAGTGATGATATCCGGGCGTGGTCGTTCGTCCGCTCAGGTTGGCCTTAATTTATACCAGACAAGAGAGGGTTGGTTCTTAGGTAATGTTTTACTTTACATACAGTTTTACATTTAAGAAAAGTCCGATTCAAATGACCATTAAATTACTTCTAAAAACAAAACATAAATATTTGCTGGCGACAAGCATTAACATATGGTGGCATATTTCTGCCAGCCACTTATCCACTTAGCTATGTCGAAACTTTTCTGAAAAAATGTCACATAGTCAGTTAGTATCTGGCAAGTAGAAAACTTTCGTGTTATCCTCTTAGGTATCTTAACAGAACAAATCTGCCTGTTAGTGCCCACTACTGCCAGCCATATATTCACTTAAGATAACTGGTTATCTCGCCTTTTTTTTTAAGTTAGTCAGTTAAATTATGTGGATAACAAGCATTTTTTCACATAATTATCTGGAAAAAGGCATGATATCCAGTTAAAATAAGTGAATATGTGATTGGCAGTAGAGGGCACTAACAGACAGTTAAGGCCTGTTAAGATACCTAAGTAGATAACTTGAAAATTTGCTACTTGCCAGATACTAACTGAATATGTGACAATTTTTCAGAAAAGTTTCAACATAGCTAAGTGGATAAGTGGCTGGCAGAAATATGCCACCATATTAACATGTTATTGACAGTGCCTCTAATACATATAACACCTTTATAAAACTGAGATTTTTTTTTGATTTTTTTTTTTTTTTTTGGGGGGGGGGGGGGGGCATGTCAATTCTTAGATCTTTCCTGCACTGTTCCTTTGAAGTGTTTTAGGGCGATCTGTGTCTGGATAGCGCGCTTCGCTCTTACAGATGTGTCCCCAGTTCAATTCCTGGTTACGTACAGTGTGGGTAAAGTGGTCACCCGTCCAGACACGTGGGTTGTCTCCGGATTCTCCGGTTTCCTCCCACTATAATGACCACATACGCCGCCACCAGAGTCGATCTATCGAGAGTTATTTACATGTGTATATAAGTTTTCGTAATCGATGTAAATAAATAAAGATTAATACTAGTATATAATCATATTGTCTCAGTCCCACGTAGGCCACAGCGGCATTTCTTTGAAGTCGTTGCCTGAATATTCAAAGTCTAGAATACACTTTTCTTAATTTGGATCGAAAAAGGTGGCAAAGTAAGAGTGATTTGAAGGGGGGGGGGTTACCACAGACGACATAAATAATGCGGTCTATGGTAAAACCATACGGTCGATCGAGTTACAGGAAACGGTCCTTTTCATTAAGCCTAACTGATACCAGAAATTTGCAGTTTTATTTTAAAGTTACATTATTTTTAGAAGAAAAAAAATAGAATAAGTTAAGAATATGTTTTTGGAAAACTTTACGTACACTGTACATGTATATTCATGCCATGCTGATGTTTTCTTTATTATTTATGTTTTCAAAAGACAGTGGTAAATGCTAATATTAAATCATATGTATTTTGTCAGTTCAATGAGTTTCTTGTTATTGTTTTCAGTTTTCTTAGCCATTGTTATTTATTTTTTCCTTAAAAATGTGATTACAATTTTATTTATTCAATAATCTCGTCGTTTTCTGTCAATAGCCTTTCTCACGTATAGCAATGCATAGAGGGGAGGTAAGAAAAGCGCTACTTTTATAAGAGAGCGTCTGAAGTTATATCCCTTGAAATTCATAGGGTCTGTTTGATTTGCATGTTACATATGTTGCAGTTCCGAGTCGGTCTAGCTAAATATAGACTGTATATATACTATAGAATTAACGTAACTTTTTGTAATTGACTGTTATGAAACATTTATAACAATCATCATAATCCACTCCTTTAATTAATTTTATTCCTGTACACAAAAAGAACTGGAATTTCCTGCTAAAATGAAACACATAGTAATGAGAAATCATCAACAGATCATAAATCATTGATCAATAGTTCTGTATTTTAAATTAATAGAAACTGAATGATTAATTTTGAAACTTTTAAATTTGCTATATTTTGGAATAATGTGTTTGTCGATCATGGTCTTGATATAGATCTATATGATTTTTTTTTTTAAATCAAGAGCAGGTAAATCGGTCATTAAGCAAGGTTACAGGAAAACTCGTGAATGTATAGAAAACACAATTTAGTGCAAAAAATAAAGAAAAATATAATAAGATTTTATATTAGAAAATATATATATTTTATGTAGAATTAAGCAATTAGAGATCATTAAAATGTGTCAATTAAAGGGGAAAGTGTACAATAACAACAAAAAAAAAAAAAAGAAAAAAAAAAAAAAAAAACGACACGCGGAAGGGGTCCACCACTCCCACACCCATCCCACACTAAAATTTGCGCTTGATTTTTTTTCTGTAGAAAGTCCTGAATACTGTGTATCACAAGACATGGACTGAACTCTGTTGACAGATTGACAGACAAAATTAATGTTAAGACACCATTTGATACAAAGAGATCTAGATATACGCGCGCACGCACACACATACACACAAAATGCCATTTTATAATTGTCTATGAAATATATTACTGCTGCTATATATCAAATGTTTTCCGATGCATGCATACTATATCCAAGTTACTGCCCCCTGGCCGAGTGGTTAGAGCGTCCGCCTCGGGAGCGGGAGGTCATGGGTTTGATCCCCGGCTTTCGTAACTTCAATAAAGTGTATTCATCATCATCATCATCATCATCATCTGTAGTAATCGCCTCACTCTAGGTCTAGGTGGTGTATACTCGCGATGAAATACTCCAAATACAACGCATGGTTCCATTAGTCAGCAAGAAGCGGATAAATGAGGTTTTGTCAGTTGAAAATACTTCAGTATATATGGTAGTGATAACGGAATATATATATATCTTAGCTTTCGACGATGAGGTCAGGCAAGCACATCGGATGACGTGCGGACGACAAAGTGGTCCCGTGTCTGTTATGTTACGCAAACAACATTTAAAATTTATATAATCACCGGGGCTCAAATTCTTGAAAAAATATTACTTAGGCATAATGTCAGGCTTAAAATTGAATATCACATACTTAAATCCATGTAGAGTCGTATGACTATAATTATTTTGAATTTTCAAGAGCAAAAATCACACCTACGTATATCCGTTCCTGTCAGTTGAACGATTAAAGTTGTTGGTCGATTTCCGTTGTAACGTTATAGGCCTAAATCCACAAAAAGAATCAGATCCAGATGTTCGATGCGGAATCGGGTTCGATTCCCGGTCGCGACAAATTAGTCATAAAATGAGTATAACTTAGTGATGATATCTCTCCGTGTTTATCGCCAGGGATGACTAAAGTGTTGTTCCAAGACAGAATTGCCCAGTAAGACCAAATGGATTTGACCGTACGTTGACGGATAGTACCACTCGGAATTACGATGACTACCGACATCGCACGATTATTACCGACTCATTAGGGGTATACTGCCTTAAAATGTATACTTTGTATATACTTATCCTGACTGATATTTTTAGTGACTGAGTGTCAAATACCTGTAATTATAGGTATTTGTTTAAAATCATACCCTTTTGTATTTTTTTCACATCTCTTTCTACAGCCTTGAAAATTAGTTTATGTTTAAATGCGTTCCTTTTTATATTAATCATCGTCTCATCTGTGTTTGCACATGCACATGTGTTTAATATTTCCTACTCATCTCGCTATCCTCGCGAAACGTTTCAGTAATGTTTAAATCTCTGAATCTGAGCTCAAATCAGATTCAGGATCTGAGGGGTCCATTGGACTCTGCCATCCTAAATTAGAGAACTTTGAGAGGCAAAGAAAGACGAGGAAGAAACGAGACCAAAATTCTTCCATCTTTGAACTAACTCGTCTTCAGGAATATCAAGAACATCAGAACAGTACAGAAGTATCACTAATCGAACGGAGCTATTACTTCGCCATTTTGCCAAGTATCGAAAGCAAATTATAGAAGATTCGGCCAAAGCTCTTCACAAGTAAGTAACCCATATTTTTTGCTATTATTGAATAATTTACTTTGAGTATAACTGGCTTTTTATTTTGTTGCATCATGATAAAGGAGGAAAATGGCGGTAAGACAAGTAACAATGTTACACACAAGATGTCGAATCGTCACTGATTTCAACCCACACGAACTGCCCCGCAGTTTGCGTTTCGTTTTGAACAAGCATGCATTCATTCTTTCAAACTGAGATATATTCCTAACTGTTTAGGTAGCTAAAGCTCCTCGGAAAATGATTTTTACTTAAGGCTGTAATGTATGTTTAATGTTAATATTCAGAATCTTCATTTGAGCAAAACGTTCTTTCTGAATTTCCTTTTTGTTAGTATTCGGACGGTCCATACATTTAATTCAACATTTTCAGCAACGACCACATAGTGGAGTTGCAATTTGTACCACTATACTTTAGTAGCAGTCAAGATTCCATTCTGGACAAGCAAAATTTTATGTTTACGTCAAGCTGATTGTACATCATGTGCGAAGTTTTGAAATACTTGACATCAATGTATTCAAGTCACAAATAGTCCAAACTAAACCCTTAACCCTTTAATCATCTGCATTGCATTTTTTAGTAGTTAAAGACAGAGGCTGGATAGAGGTAATTATGCACTCGTTGGTCAAATGCTGAAGTGCATTTTCATGATTTGAAAGTTGTTTTAAGTCGATCAACTTTCAGCTGTGAATTGTGAATAGTTTTTGTTTACATCATTTCTTTTTGATAAAAATGTGTGCAGTTTATTTCAGCATTAATCTTTGGATTGCTAAAACCATAGTCCTGAGTAGCATTGAAAGTTTCCTTCAAGACCTTGATTTTGATCAATCGTTTGATTTGAAATTAAAACATTAGCAATAATCTTCCTTTATCCATCCTTCTTTCTCTCTGTCTCTCCTCTCAGATTTTAACATAATGGTCCACTTCACCCACCTGATTGTTTGCCATTTGATTTACACAGGTAACAAATTGTTACCCGTAAAAATAAATTTGATGGTTGTTGTATTGTACTAACATTTTAACCTATATATAGATAAACATTCGTTATTGATGTCACTACAATAAAGAGTGATACAGAACCCACTGGCATTTCTTATATAGTCACAAATAACTGGCATTCTTTTTCAACAGACACTTGTTGTGCCTGTGCTACTCTAATATTAGAGTGTTGGCAGTATTTTACTATTTAGAGATAGATATTGTAAATAGACATGAGTCCAAACCATATAGAGGGCAAGAATATTAGCTTAACCCAGTAAATCATTAAATGTTTATATTATAAAGTTGAAAGTATATTATCCCATGAAAAAATGTATAGTTTACAAATTAGCAATTAATCATTAAATGAGAATGATCACACCCCCCACTTTGCAATGTCTATCCTAGGAGTAAGGATGTAGGATGTTTGTGTTAATTTGATGTGGGATTGCTGTACATCCCTCTAGGTTCCCATCATATTGTTTATCAATCTTACAACTCTTAAAGGGGAAGTGATGTGCATGTTGATGTAGCATAGGCGCATGTCAGTTTACATTTTTTGGGGTTTTTCTTAAGTGGTCGCCCACTTGCCTGCGCCGGGTTTAAGTCACTGCGGGCCAGTGATTTTTCAAAGAAGATAGCCCGGCGGGCAAGTTTATTCATATAAATGAAATCTTTCGGTTTTTCTATTTTCTATAGTATATCAGGGGTAAAATGCTTTGCAAATTGTGTTTGATACATAATAACTAAAATTTACCTTAATATTAGTTTTAAACATTAAAAAGCACAAACTAACTTCAAGATCGGGCAACCTGTTTTCACTGGGGGCTTGTAGATGTTCAAAGTAACTTGTCACTTGGACAAGTGAAAGTCAAATCCTAAAGTAAACCCCTGCATTTGGTGTTCTTATGTAATGCCAAGAAACACAACAAGTTCACACATAGCAAAAGTAGGTAATTGATACCTGTGTGTTACACACATTTATCCCTAAAATTATTGTATTACATATGATGGAGGCAGTATAGGGAATCCTAGTGTGGATCCAGCTGAGTGAGATTCTCCAGAGTCAGGACATGAAACTATGATTTATTGTGCATTTTTCATTTGAAACAAAAAAAAAACTATGAACTATTTGTTGTCTGTTTTCAGCAGCTGTTATTATGATAGTAAAGTCAAAGATGTCCACTGAATGAAGGAATTTATCAGCCATCACCATGTCTGACTGGACGCTGACAGATGACTCCTTCGGTAGGGACCTCAGTACACTTTCTGCAGGGAGTCGGCATGGTCAAGACCACTCAGTGTCAGAGGACAAACCAGCTTTCAACATCCTTGTAAAACTCAAGCAGTTCCGCAATGATGACTGTCTCTGTGATGTTGATGTCCAAATTCAGGATGCCAAATTCCGAGCCCATAAAGCAGTCTTGGCTGCATGGAGTCCAGTTTTTGCCTCCCAGATCTTCAGTCAGCCTAAGCTTACAAAAGTTTTGTTGGTCATTGATTACGATAATAAAGATGTGTTCTGTGAAGTGCTTGAGTATTGCTACTCGGGTGTGATTGTGCCTAATGAAACCAATGTACTAGCCTTGATGGATATTGGGAAAAACTTGATGATGGATTCCCTTGTGACACATTGCGAGGAATATCTTAAACATAATGTTAGTAACAGTAATTATGTGTCTAACTATTTTATTTCTCTGAAATATGGTCTTCAAAATTTGGAAGAACATGTTGTGAGTTTTATAGAAGCAAACATGTCGACAGTTATTGAGCAGTCAGAACTTCTGACCTTGTCACCTCAAGCGTTCAAGACTTTCCTGACTCTTGGGAAGATGGCGCAATTGCAGCAAGCGCTCAAATTTACATTAATAATAAACTGGGTGGGGTACAGTCTTCCTAATCGGGACAAGCTATTGATGTACCTTCTGAACCTTATTACGTGGAATCATACTGTCAATGACCTTCTCTTGCAAATCAGCTGCTCTGAGAACATTTTCACATCCAGTGAGTTTTGTCTTTTTCAGTTACTCCAAAGTCTAGTCAATGCCACGGGTCATAACCTTGGTACATTTGTTTCATCATACCCACGTTTGTATTCAGTGTACTCTCACATGTTAGAGGACTTAACTTGTCCAAAGATTTTTCTCACAGGAGATGATCAGGTTGGCGAGATCAGGAGAATTGACATTTCTGGTTATTCCGAATTTGAGCCTTGTGACTTTAAGATAATAAATGGTGGTCATGAAATGAAAGATGCAGAAATGAATACTGATGTAGACAGCACATATTTTCAGACTGTGTTTCAAGTGGAGACTGAAAGTGAAACTCTTAATGATGAAAACGTCAAAGAAAGTCCCATTGCTAATGCAGAGGATGTGCATCAAGCTATTGTAGGGGATTCTGCTGATCATCCAGAAGCAACATCTGACCCTGTAGGTGCTGAAGTGAAAGGTTTCTCTGAGGTTGTGTCAGATGCTGAAATAGTTGGAATGGAACCTCTGAGTACCACTGCAAAACACAGGAGAAAAAACAGGCCAAGGAAAATATCTTTTTCAAAACCGAATTCAGAAAAGAAAGGACGCGGAAGGCCAAGAAAGTATCCTTTGAAAAATGAACATGCAGAAGATGAACAGAAAGAAGAATCTAAAACTACAGATAAAAATGAAAGTGAGGTTAAGGAGGTTGCTGATTCTGGTGTGAGTAAGCAGGAATTTCAGGGTGAACTTGAGGTTGAACAGATCGAGGGTCCAGACAATGATGAGAAGGAACTGAACACTGATCCCAATTACCAGCCAACATCTGAAGTGAAGCCAAAGTTGAAGATGAGTTTTAAACTTCGACAAAATAAGGGTAAATCCAAACAAAATAGGTTAAAGAACATAAAGCGGAAGACTCAATTGGAAATAGAAACTGGTGTAAAGCAACCATTGCCATATAAGTGTTCATTTGAAAGCTGTGATTATTCAACAAGGACTCTTGAACGCCTTGAGAAACATGTTGAATGTGCTCACAATATTAATGTGCAGCTAGATTGTAAGAGGTGTGCATACACAACCAATCTGATGCGTGATTTCTGCGCACACATGAAGAATCACTTCACGAAGGTCCCGTATCAGTGTATAGAAGAAGGCTGCAACCACAAGTCCTTGCGGATAGGGCTTCTAGTTCGCCACGAGATGACGCACATGACAGAAAAGCCCTATAAATGTGAAGTTTGTACAAAATCCTTCGCTTCATTCAGCCAGCTGAGTTACCACAAGAGAGCACATGAGGGTGAGTGTAGTGAATCTTAGACTCTTACCTCCAGGTCTTCAGTATATAAAGTACAATTGTTTCAAGCCCAAACACAAAATGTTAAATAAAGATTATACTAAATCCTTCCTGAATGAAAAATGGCTATATTTAGGGAATATTACATAGATTTTTTTTTTCTTTTGAAGATAACGTTCCAAGATCTTGTTGACCTTGTTAATAAAATACCTTGGTAATTAAAGTCCCAGTATCTTATAGATGTTAGACCTAAATCTGAATGCACTTACAACATACATAATTCAGTTTTAATTTCCTCACTGAAAGACTTTGAGAAATGCCTAATTTACAGGAAAGATTCTATTAGAAAAATTGCAAATTTTGGCTGTCTCGTTTAGCTCAAAACAATGATAATATAGAATTAACATACAAGTTGGATTTTGTTCCTATCTCCTCTTCTACCATGTTATTGAATCAAGATTTATTCAGTCTATAGCAAAAGTCTGTGAACTTCTGAAACACCCCATGGTTTTACTGAACAGTGTGTTTCAGAACAAGCTCCGCCAATTTTTCTCACTATTTTGCCCTGTCTGAACAACTAAGGCTTTCGGGTGAATATTTCATTATGTGGGCTTAATTAAACATTAAGAGGTTAATCAAACATCATCTGAGGCTTTGCTTATTTGAAATTTTGAAAAATATATTTTTCCCAGCTAAAACACACTGGGGCTTTAATTCAGTGTTGTGAGACTGTG
>CM037794.1:31224238-31274238 GCA_021229015.1 Solen grandis
CTTGAGTTGACACTGACTGATTTCACTTATGTCTAGAAAATGCCAGTAGATTGTTTGCATAATGAATTGGGGGGGCTAAATTATAACATATATACATGTATATATATTTATAATTTAAGGCGAAAGCCCATGTATAAACTCATTTCTTACCTTGAATGCTGCACAGCTTTGCTTATTGATATTCTAGTCAGGAAGGTTAACATGTGTCTGCATGTAATCAAGAAATAATTTATGTATTTATCTAAATCACTTACGGATAACTATGATGTGTGTATATCATAGAATGTCATAATTACTCACATTTCCAAGTTATGTTGTGTCTTTACATTAACCCTTTCCCTCATATCGACTCATTTTGACGCACTCAGTAGGTACCACATAAAGCCTGATCTGCAGAAAACCAAACTCAAACCTTACCACATTTAATTGTAAAATCCTCATTACCAGACCACTTAGGAGCAGCGAACAGCATAAAACCTGATCAGCCTGCGAGTTACTCGCAGGCTGATCTGGTTTTATGCTGTTCGCATAGGTCTTTTCATGGTATCTTCTATGAGGGAAAGGGTTAATAAACAGAAATTCTGAAATCATATCGTATCAGACTTTTGAAGTAAAGAGAAGAAGGATTGGTTGGTCCAGTGTCAGGATAATGTGTGATACTGCAGTGTGGCAGCACTATACCTGTCTCAAGAAGACATAGTCTCCAAATGACTGAAATACTGTCTATTGGAAGTTAAACCCAAAAAACAAAGAGTGTCACAAACATGCAATTTATCACTGCATGTAAAATGATGTTATATCAAGCAAAGATTCATAAATATTTGCAACTTTAAAAAATGAGATCGACTAAAGTTTTAACTTATAGACTCAAATCATAATCTGACCTTTAGTCTTTAATGTTAGGATTGTACCAGTCATCAACATCAACTCTTTGATTTAGATTTCCTGAAGACAGATACATTACTCTTCTATACCCTTGTTATGTCATGACAGAAAAAAAAAGTTTAAAGGTCATCTTGGCAGTTTTATGATTAGCTATAGGGGTTTTCCTTAAGAGGCAGCTGGCGGCAGATTTGACAGCCTCAAGTCCATTCCTGGCCTCCTTAAATTTGCCAAATAGTAAAAAAAATGGGAATAAATCAAAGAAATTAAAAAAAAAAAAAATCACAAGAAAATGTACAACCCCCAGCCTCCAACAATTTAAAATTAGCCTTCTACTCAGATTCTTAAGGAAAACCCTGTATGATAAACATTTCAAACTAAAAATTTCAGATCTAATGAAAAAAAGTCCAAATCCTGATGATGAACTTTCTTACATTCTCAATGATGCATTTTTAAAAAAGAATTTGAAATACTGTAGATTTTATTATGATCTGTTATACACATTTAACTTTATTTAGAGTATTTTTTTCTTATATTGACAGATGATTGGAATTCTAACCATTTTAGTCAATATTTTAACGCTGTCTTTGTGATCGTTTCATTGTCAGGTCGTCAGTTTGAGTGCGATGTTTGTCTGAAGAAATTCTTAACAAAAGGTGCGATGCAGCAACACCGAGCAGTCCACTTCGACAACAAGCCTTACCTGTGTGATACCTGTGGGTTCTCCACCAAACATCTCTCTCACCTCATTTCTCATCGCAAAATACACTCAGGTTGGTTATTTTTGTTTTGAGGATTCTGAAAAATTGTGATATTTGTTATGCCTTTCATTGAAGATAAGTTATTTAAGTTAAAACTGATGGATAAGTCTAAAACTTGGTTGGTTTGGCTGTTGCCTATGGCTAATGTAACTGAATCATGTTCCTTAATCCCCTTAATTTGCACTTACTGGCAATATAATCATGTAGTAAGGTTGAAAACATGCCAGGGTTTATTAAACTGCTGAAAGTTTTGAAAATATCCCTCTTTGAATACATGGCTTAGGGTAAATTTTGAAATTCATAATGAAAATGATTTTTACACAAGAAGCAGATGGAAGTACTAGATTTTGTATTGATTGAGCCAGTGGAAAGTGAATATATTTAAAAAGAGTTAAAACTTTAAAAAAAATTTAACAGTGATATGGACTCGGAACATGATAAAATATTGTGGTTAAATAGTATGAAAGGCTTCTCATTAAAAAAAGCTCAGTCTGAAAAGTATATCAGAAAAATATTGAATGTAAAAACATGCAAGTTGATAGCTAGTCAATAAAACGAAATACACCATTCAAAACTCTCTCAATCTTATAATGACACTGGCATTAATCTGTTAACCCTTTCCCTCATATAGACTCTTTTTGACGCACTCAATAGGTACCACATAAAGCCTGATCTGCAGAAAACCACAGTTAAACCTTACCAAATCTAATTACAAAATCCTCATTTCCAGACCACTGAGGAGCAGTGAACAGCATAAAACCTGATCAGCCTTCGAGTTACTCGCAGGCTGATCTGGTTTTATGTTGTTCGCATAGGTCTTTTCATGGTGTCCTCTATGAGGGAAAGGGATAAAATCCATATATCACAGTTTGGAATCTATTATTTTGTCTGTGCACTAATTACACAGGAGGTAAAGTAACAAAAGTGTGTAAAGTTACTGCAGCAATATTGATTTTTCACATCTCCTTGAATGTGTTGGCACATTAAGAGATACACAAATAGCTTCAGTCTGGGTTGAGATATATTAGAAATGTTGAAATACAAAATGTTGAGCTAAAAATTGACTCTATGTATATTTCAATAGAGAAAAAAGACTTTCAAAGTATGTTGAGATATCTGAAATGTTGCGATGGCTGTTGTCATCAAAGACAAAATAACAAGTCTCACCTGTAAAACAATTGAATGTGACATTAACTACTTGATTAGCTAAAGTTGATGAAAAAATTATTTCCTTTGTAAATTCTTTGGACATTTTGTTTATAAAATAACAGGACATTTTGTCCAAAAATGAAAGCTAGCTTCATAGTAGATAAGAATATAAGAATTCACCATGAGTATTCATGAAGGATAGGGATATCTCATCGGGTCAGACATTCCAGGCAGGGACGAGGCTCTGCTGAGTCCCTGCCTGAAACGTCTGACCCCGAGGGTGAGATATCCCTATCCTTTATGAATTTAAAAATGATGGATTTTTCTTCTCCCATGAGCAATAATTACTTGCCGTCAGCCTCAATTTAATAAACATAGCGCGATTCCATTTTTTTGGCATTTTTTTTCTCGCCGCTTAACAGGTTAAAACAATAACATAATGAGAGAAATTTGCATTTTAAAGTACATACGCAAGTATGTATGTTCGTTCCACTGGGAATTACCATTTGCTGAAAATAACTTAAAAAATACCACTGTCCTTTACCGTGCATAGTAATATTCCCCCTGTAAAAATATTAAGCCTTATTTCACATTTGTATTAGTAAATGATAATAAAGGGATAACTAACTAGATATATAATAGTTTCAAACATATATCTATTCACATGAATTACAACAAATTAGTTTTACAAACACATCCTGTTTTCATTTTACCTGAATGGCATTGTTATCAATTTGAGTTTATATGATGGGAATGCAGATGATGAGGAATAAGCAAGCATCTGCAGTTGTAACACTTCCTCTACCAAGTATGTTTTATGTATTGATCAGAGTAAAGAGAAAAACATACTGTTTTTGCAGAGCTGCTTGCATTTACATTTATTTCTATATTAACAAAATCTCTCATCATCTGATGTTTAGTTGAACCAGTTGGGGCCTAGAATTATTTTCATCATTATATAATACATCTATTTTATTTTCAGCACATATGTGTTACACTGTTTTATAGGAAAGTGGATTTAACTTCTACCTAATTTAATTCACAAGGACCTGTTCATCAAACTTCATGGCCCTCATGATTTTTGAAATTTGAGAGTCGAAGGATCATTTTTGTGTTACCTGCTGTAAGTAGAGGTGAAACATAGGGATAATTTTTCTGTTGTCAGTCACACTTTTTCCATCACACTTTTTCCATCAACCTTCAGCAGGTCACTGGTGACACATGTGTTTCAAAGAACACTCTTGTTTTTATTGTTCATTTTAATGAGAAACTTTCTATTTGATGGTGTTACAGGTGAAGTTCTACGCTGTACATTCCCAAATTGTAATTACTCAACCCCGAAGCAGGGTCACATGACCCAGCATGTAAACACGCATTTGAACATCCGTAATCACACCTGTCAGGTAAGAGAAGTCTTCGCATGATTTCCAACTATATACTTCATGCAATCTAGACAATGTCCTACTCATGTCATGTTTTTCCCCAAAAGGTTACATCCAAATATCATCCTATCATTATGAAAGCCACTCTCTCTCTGTAGCTCACCTGAGCACAACATGCTCAAGATGAGCTATTGTGACCAATGAATGTCTGGCGGCGTCATCTGGTGTCCAGCGTTATTTAACTTACACGACAACTCCTCCTAAACTACTAGGGTTATTATCCCCCGCTGATGAAATCGGGAGGGGGATATTGTTTTGGCGTTGTCCGTCCGTCCGTGCGTCCATCCGTCCGTGCGTCCGTCCGTCCGAATTTTGTCCGGAGCATAACTCCAAAAGTATTCAAGCTATTGCTTTGAAACTTCACAGGTGGACAGATCTCATTGAGGAGAAGTGCAGTGCACAAGAACCATAACTCTCATTAGCCTAATTTTGGAGTTATTGCCCTTTGTTATTTTTCATACTTGATTTTTGTCCGGAGCATAACTCCAAAAGTATTCAAGCTATTGCTTTGAAACTTCACAGGTGGACAGATCTCATTGAAGAGAAGTGCAGTGCATAAGAACCATAACTCTTCTTAGCCTAATTTTGGAGTTATTGCCCTTTGTTATTTTTTCATACTTGATTTTTGTCCGGAGCATAACTCCAAAAGTATTCAAGCTATTGCTTTGAAACTTCACAGGTGGACAGATCTCATTGAAGAGAAGTGCAGTGCATAAGAACCATAACTCTTCTTAGCCTAATTTTGGAGTTATTGCCCTTTGTTATTTTTTCATACTTGATTTTTGTCCGGAGCATATCTCCAAAAGTATTCAAGCTATTGCTTTGAAACTTCACAGGTGGACAGATCTCATTGAGGAGAAGTGCAGTGCATAAGAACCATAACTCTCCTTATCCGAATTTTGGAGTTATTGCCCTTTGTTATTTTTCACACTTGATTTTTGTCCGGAGCATATCTCCAAAAGTATTCAAGCTATTGCTTTGAAACTTCACAGGTGGACAGATCTCATTGAGGAGAAGTGCAGTGCACAAGAACCATAACTCTCCTTATCCGAATTTTGGAGTTATTGCCCTTTGTTATTTTTCATACTTGATTTTTGTCCGGAGCATACCTCCAAAAGTATTCAAGCTATTGCTTTGAAACTTCACAGGTGGACAGACCTCATTGAGGAGAAGTGCAGTGCACAAGAACCATAACTCTCCTTATCCGAATTTTGGAGTTATTGCCCTTTGTTATTTTTCATACTTGATTTTTGTCTCCTACCCATGAAATTGACAGCATGACCCAGTTTGATCTTTTACAATGGAGTTATGGCCCCTGATTTATGTTCTGTAAAAACAGCTCCTATTCATGAACTAAATATATTCGGCGGGGGATTTCGTGTCTGTGACACAGCCTTGTTTTTCATAAAACTTAAGGAATATTCCTTAGGTGATCCTCTTTAAAAGTTGTTCAAAGAATTGAATTCCGTGCCAAAATCTGGTTGCCATGGCAACTAAAAGGGGAAAAAATGTGAAAACTTAAAAAAAAAATTGTCTCCTAATTACTGACAGGATTTCAAAGTTATTTGGCACAGATGTTCCTTTGGTATCTTTCTACCAAAATTGATCAAATTATTTTGATTTGTTGAAAAACATGGCCTCCAGTGGGGAGAGCCCATTTTCCTTATATTCATGTAGTTCAAATTTGAAAATTCTTCTTTTCCAAAAGTACTGGCTGGATTTCAAAGATGGCACAGATGTTCCTTTGGTAACTCTCTACCAAGATTGTTCAAATTATATTGATTCATTGAAAAACATGGCCGCCAGTAGGCAGAGCCCATTTTCCTTATTTTTTATGCATATAGTTCTAATTTGAAAATTCTTCTTGTCAAAGTACTCATTGGATTTATGGCGGGCAGGGGGCAGAGCCCATTTTCCATAATATCATAAGATATTTGCTGTTTCTTTTCCTCCCAATAATACCTAGTTCTCAGGTGAATGATCCCAGGGCCATCATGGCCGTCTGCTTTATTTGTTCATGTTGAATATTTTGTTAAATTTTACTCTTTTTTTTTGTAAAAATGATTCCAAAAGTTTATTTCTATATAAAAAAAAAAGAATCAAATACTGAGTTTTTCAAAAGAATCAAATACTGAGTTTTTCATTTTACACCGTTTTGAATAAAAAAGGACCCCACCCGTGTGTTATCCTTGATGCACAAGACCAACATATGACCATAATTATCATAAAATGATTGCTAGCCATTACTATAGAAGAAAAGGAATAAATATTTTTTTTAAGGACTTCAGCCATCAGTCTCACCAAAGCAATGCTGTGGTCAAACAGAGTATTTATAAAATGTAGTTGGAAAACAATGATAAGCTTTGTAAAAAATTTAAAAGCTGTAGTAGTTACTGTAAATGGAATAAGCTGATCAATATAAATGTTACTGTTATAGGTTCTTTTGTCTTAACCCTTTCCCTCATAGAGGAAACCATGAAAAGACCTATGCAAACAACATAAAACCAGATCAGCCTGCGAGTAACTCGCAGGCTGATCAGGTTTTATGTTGTTCGCTGCTCCTCAGTGGTCTGGTAATGAGGATTTTGTAATTAAATTTGGTAAGGTTTAACTGTGGTTTTCTGCAGATCAGGCTTTATGTGGTACCTATTGAGTGTGTCAAAATGAGTCTATATGAGGGAAAGGGTTAACTGAGTCTATAATAACTATAAGGGTTGTTCTAGGACTGAAGGGCCCAGTATCAGGGTGGTATGACTGGATTGTGTCATTAGTCTAAGGCATCATATACCATTGATGTAACACGATATTAGTCTCATATAGGCTGAAATACTGCCTTGTTGGGAATAGTTTATCACACTCATATGACTAGAAATGATGGTTCAATTTCACTTCAGGTGTGCGGAAAATCCTTCGTTGTACGAGGCAAACTCTTGCGACACGAGCGAATCCATCTCAAGGAGAAGCTGTTTAAGTGTAAGCAGTGTGACTATCAAACGTCTCGAACAGACCGCATGAAACTCCACATAGAAAGCCATGGGATAAAATTCAAGAAGAAAAAGTACAACCTTCCTACAGTAGAAGAGGAAAAAGTAGTGCCAGATATTGACTATCACCAGCTGTACGAGAAAAATCCGCCACTGAGTACTGAGGCAAATAGTGCCGTGTCTAGTCTGAATAATTTAAATATGGTATCAATGGCAGAAATGAAACCCTTGGATGCAATAAGCTTAGCGGCCAGTGCTTCAATGATCGTTGATGGGTTCAACAATGCACGGATTGGGATTGTGGATTCTCTGAACGCAGGGACAGCCACTATTGTGAGTCTGGAGGACATACAAAATGCAGGATTCCAGACTTACGAGAGAATTCATGCAGGGGGAGCCTTTGTTGAAAACTTGTAGTTCACATTTTAGGAATCCCTTGTTCCTTTTTCATTCCTTTCAATATTTTCAAAGTTATGCCACCACTTTGAAAAGAGGTGGTTTGGGGTGGGATATAGTTATGCCCTTGTCTGTCTTTCTGTCCATCACAAAATCTTGTGTTGTGCACATCTCCAAAACTAAGAGCGAGAGTATTAAATCTTATCTAAGATTAGTATGGGAAGTTGTGCACCTGGGGTTTTTGATCACATCAGTACACAGAGTTATGTCCCCTAAGTGAAAATGGTGCACAGTTGGGACATCCATGTCCTGAGAAGGTATTTCTAGTGCATTTTATTCCTTTCACTTATTCAGAGGAATAGTGTGATTAACAGAATGCATGAGTTCTTTGAAACTCATAACTTGTGTAACCTTCATCTAACAAATGCTGGCTGACTTCAGATATTGGGACCAAATTTTTCTTTAAACAAAACCCTGAATACAGTATTCAAAATCATCATTTGAAATTGGTGATCCAGTGTTAATTCCATTCCTTTTTTATTATTTACATGTTTTTATTTCCTAAATTTAACAATGTTAAATTCTTCAAAAATTAATTGCACTGTCATTTTGACAATTAACAATATATAAAAGGCCAAACCATCTTCATTCAGTATTAGTAAGTTACTGTTTAACTATTATCCAATGATAAACTGATCATGTATTCTTTGACATACAGATGCCCGGGAACCTTGCTTTTAACAGTTTCTTTATTTACCTTCATCAAACAATTAGGGCAGTGGTACACTCGATTTTGGAATACAGTAAAATCTCAGTAATAAGACCAACCCTTCAGACTGCTGTCAACTGGTCTTAAGGTATACCCCCCCTAATACCCATATTCCATATCTTGCAACTGGATGGAAATATTTCTATGAAACTTTGTCACTTTGAAGACATCCAAAAATAAAAATGTTTCAACAAGAGTTTTTCAAGGTTTTATTAGATGTGGGGGAGGTAATCTGTTTTTATGTTAACATTGATGTCTATGGGAAATATACAATTTCTTGGAATATGAAAAACTGAATTTTAATTTCGAGGAAAGCTCATGGTAGAAAGATGCATTATATGATTCTGATACAAATTTAATGAACACATCTAAACTTTACCATAGGAAAATGGAGAAAATCACTTTTTTGTAGTTTTCAAGGGAGATAACTCATGACAACAAAATTATAAAGGGGAGGTAATAAAAGACTTCCTGTCATATGTCATAAAATGTCAATTTGCCTTTAAGATTTCCATGCTTTGACATTTTAAAAGCTTAGATTGTGAAGTTATATGCATGGCTTGCATGGTTATTATGGGGCATATACCTTAATAATGAGGTGTTCTGATAAATGAGTTTCAGTTACCAGGAAATCGGGAAAAAGGGACCTGAATATAGCAGTCATAATAGTTAGGTGTTTTTATATTGAGGTGGTCTTTATATGAGGTTTTACAGTAATGTCAATTATGTGGAGATATCTGAAGTTTAAAGAACAGTTTTCAGTTTCTATACATTGCCAAGATGACTTGCCTCCTTCCAGAACTTAAGTTTTGCTTGAAAGACCATGTCAAGTTAAACCTGTATGGGAAGTCTTAAGTTTAAAACCCAGCCTCTTTTAAGTTGCCACACAGCAGTTCTAATGTAAGAATTGGTGTCTACTTGGCACAGGTTCTTGTTAAAAATGAGATAGACATTTTATTTTCTAAATCCTGAATCTACCTACTTTGGATTAAAACCGTATGGCTGCTAATACATGTGTCAGATAATAAACCTTCTTCATCAGGAATATATCTGCATAAGTTAATGACTTAATTATTTACACTGGTCCTGGTGACCAAGTGGTTAGAGCGTCCACCCCTGAATCAGGAGATTGTGGGTTCGATCCCTAGCCACAACATACCAAGTTGTAAAAATGGTACTGGTATAACTCACTTGCTTGGCAAGAGAGTTCCAGGACTGGTTGGCCCGGTGTCAGCATAATGTTACTGGGTGTAGTATCATGCCACATGTCTACGCCGTGATACTGCAGTGTGGCATTGTCTCCAAATGACTGAAATACTGTGGGTGGGATGGTTAACCTAATAAACAAACAAACAATAATGAATATTAACCTTTTAAACTTAAAATATATAATTATGAAAAACTGATTTCTTCTTATACCTCGAGATAGTCCCTTCCTAGTTCCAGGAGCTGCCTTATCTAGGTCAGCTCTGACAGCAATAATGTCAAAACAAGTCCATGTGAGGTACAGGGTTGGAACCTTCATCTGTATTTATTTAACACATTAACAACCTCTTTCTGTAATTTCTGTTAACTTGCTGTAGAACACCGGGTGAAGTGCATGTTCAGATATTGAAGTCATTCTCTAGTGTAATACATTTTGTATGTATTGACTCATTACATTATGGCCTAAGATATTTGTTTACATTATGTATTGATTTGCTGATCATATAACCAGAGTATACCAAAGATTATAAGCAGGTATTTAAGCTTTTATTTAATCTATTAATTAGAGTTCAGGGTATCGAAATCATGTTTATTTTCATAACATTTGTAATGCCTATTCAGGAAAATATTTTTAACCCTAATCAAAAGAGTTCCAAATGGTTACAGAATTTTCTCAGTAGTAGAACTGATAACTTTTGGAGAATCTTTGTCCAGACTTAGGCTTCAACAGTCATACTTAGCATGAAGTGTAGCAGACCTCAGTGAGATGTTAGAAAAAAATCTACAACAATTTTTGAAATGTTTCTCACTTGACCTATACAGTTGATTGGTAGTCATGGCATAGTTTTCTGTTGATTGCATGTGCCTATATTTATCCCTTCCACAGTAGAAACTTGTACTTAATGCAGAGTTTGGAGGCTGTCATATTATCAAGATATATAAGATCCCTGGTTCAGTTTTACACAAAGGAAACTGATAATAACAGTAGTGTTAAGTTACTCTGAATCTAGACTTTGAAGTGCTGAGGTAATCTCTGAATCTTGTCCATCAGTGCTAAACGATACAAATTGTAGTTTAATACTTAGGGTACTTTGGTCAAAGGTGTGCCATACTCAGACCAGTTTCAGTTGCACAATGTCAAGGTCACAGACTTGCTGGTACTCAGTACTCCCACTAATTTTTGTAATACTTGTGTAATGCTCATGACAAGTGTTACTTACATTTGGAGTTGTCTCCCATTTGGCATAAAGTTATTCATTGACAACATTCTTTTTTTTGTTGTTTTTCTGATATTATATCCCTTCTAATATCAAAGAACTAAGAAATATAATTATAATTTGCAAGCAGAATTTTCAAGGGAAGGTAGTATTTAGAAAGAGAACTTGAGCTTTTTATAATGACACTGCTCCAAAGAATTGAGTCTCAATAGGAATAACGCTCATCACTCTCATAGGGGGGGGGGAATGGTAGTAGATATTTAGAAAGAGAACCTAAGTCACAGGAGGGATGTGGGGTGTTTAAATCACGTTTAATGATAGGTCGAGTTAATTTATGTATTTAATATTATATAAAGTCTTTTTTTTTTTCTTTGTGTTTGATTACCATTTCATTAATCTTTTTAAACACAAAAATAAGTTTAGATTACATGCATGCTTTTTCATGCAGACGGAAATGACCTTTATCAACTGAACGTAAATATATTTTTAATTTTCATCTTTTTTCATTCAGTGTTTCCTGAATGGGTTTTGCTTTAAAGTTCTACTCAAGTCTTCTAAGATCTCTAAAGTATGATTTTATTCGTTATTGAATGTAAAAGAATGTTAGAAAATATGTTCATGTACATGTAAATTTTTTCTCCTAAGTATCAGTTTGTGCTGAAATATGCAATCCATCAGCTAAAAGTCCTGTTAACCCTTTCCCTCATATAGACTCATTTTGACGCCCTCAGTAGGTATCACATAAAGCCTGGTCTGCAGAAAACCACAGTTAAACCTTACCAAATTTAATTACAAAATCCTCATTTCAGACACTGAGAACAGAGAACAGCATAAAACCTGATCAGCCTGCGAGTTACTCGCAGGCTGATCTGGTTTTATGCTGTTCGCATAGGTCTTTTCATGGTGTCCTCTATGAGGGAAAGGGTTAAGAAACTGGTTTCTTTTCATGAATTACCTCTTTACCTCCTCACAATCAATGATCAAATTTATGACTTACTGAATGTTAATTTATAGAACTTAAAATGCTTTATGAAGCAACTGATTTTTCTTTGCTGTGCAGACTGTGTAGAATCTGAGCTACAAAATTGAATAAGCAGAGATTGTGATCTGGGTCTGCTCTGTGTGCAGAACATGTCTATGTGCTGTAAAGGGTGAAACTAAACTATTCTCTTGGATTGAACTACTACATGTTCATGTATTGCTTCTGTCAGGAATCTTCAGGGTTGAGTGATGAGGTCCCTAGTGTCCGTTGAGGGATAGCTTTTGTTAATGTTCTTTCATTTTGTTCATGGGTGTTGTTAATTTACTTTGTATGTTTTGTATGTTAAATTATTTAAATGTTGTCATGTGCTTGTTTAAATGATGTGGGATAGTATTAACTTGTGGATATTTTGATTATAGCTTTCATTTTTGCTATATGAATAATTAGAGTATATTTACTCGTCTTATATTTAAACTTACCTCAAATTTGTGATTGGGAAAGGTAATTTGGGAAATATATGGTCATGCTGAGCATATTTTTTTCTTGGGTTTATTTTATTTTTAATCCGTTCTCATGAAAACATTTTATATGTATTATAACAATAATAATATTGCACCATTCAAGGCTCATGCAGTCACTAAAGGAACTTCCATGATGGAGATGCATTATCTCCCAGTTTGACTCATTCCCTGCGTGCATTATTTTTAATTTTGTTAATAACCTAACTTTGGAAGTGTTGAGCAGTTAATTAAATGAATTACAGTGACAAATAGAGGGAATAATATTCTGGTAACATTTATGACTGGAATATTAAACTATATGAATGTAATGTTATGGCCATCTTTTTGGAGGACAGTCCAACTTAAAAAATGAGATTTGGCTCAGATTTCTTCAAGAAATACTTAAAAACTCAGTGGCAAATTTCATCATTTTGTTTCTCTAATGATACTATCCAAGTACAATGTATTGCATTTCTTAACAAATAATGTTTGACATTATGGTAATAACTAATATCAGCTCAGAAATGTAATTTACTTTTGCGCAAATTTAAGGCTTGGTAGAATGTTTCTATCTTTATAAGAATGTCATTATTTTTTAGGGCTAAGTATTTTTGTTGGAATGCAAGCCAGATTGTCAAGTTAAATGTAGAAATGGGAGAAGTATCATAAAAGTAGCGGTTGGCCTAATATTTAGCTGGTGTGAGGGGATTTATTGTTTTGTCATTATGCCATGCTTTAATAAGTCATATCAAATTATTTTTTTCTTATCATACTGGGTGTTATGAAAAAATGAATGCAGGATTTATTTCTCCAGTTATATTGGTAATGTCAGTATATATTTTGAGGTTTCCATAATTTGAAAGATGTATATCAAGTCCTATATTCTGTCCTGATTTTATTGTGTGTGCCATTTTATTAAATGAGGAATCCTACACCCTGTTTTTCTACTCGATCTCTGTTAGATGGGTCTATGGATGTTTGTCATGGTGTCCAGGTCTTTATATTCCGGAGTGGTCCATTTTAGTCCTCAAATTATATTACAAATGTTATAGATAATTTGAATATTTGTTATAGCAAATAAAATTGATTAAATATTTATATTGCTTTATTTTTGCTTTTCCAATCATCAGATTCAATATTGCTCTTTTTAACAGCATTTAGATTTTGTTGTTGGTCTTTGCCTGTAGCAGTTCAAATCTGGTCTTTATAAAAGTCAAGAAACACCAAGGCAAAAACCAAACCAAACTGGCTTGATTGCTCTGTCTAAGGTGCCTCTTGCACTCTGAACATCGCTTTGTGACCGACATACTGTCACAGTAATTGTTAACCAAATTCCAACTTATTTTTAAACGATCGAAGGGTCATATTTTGTTATACCCTCAGTTGTCCCTCCGTCTATTAGCAGAACCTTGTGAATGCAACTCCTCCTAAACTACTGGAGGGATTTGGTTCAAACTTACCAACAATACTTGCCCTTTTAAGTAGATGTACATGAAGGCTGGATTTCGTTCTTACATGCAACTATCAAGAGTTATAGCCCCTTCTCAATTTTTCAAATACAGTTTTGTAAGAAGAACCTCATGAACGCAACTCCTACACTACTGGAGGGAGTTGGTTCAAATTTACCAACAATACTTGCTTTGTAAGTTGATGTGCATGAAGGCTCAATTTCATGCTCACATGCAACTTTCAAGAGTTAGGGCCCCTTCTCAGTTTTTCCTTTATGCAGTTTTATAAGCAGAACCTCGTGAACACAACTCCTCCATCACTACTGGAGGGATTTGGTTCAAACTTACCAGCAATAGCTGCAATACTTGCCTTACATACATGGTTAGAAAACAAACAAGGAAGACTAAGTATATTTTCATTTAAAATTTATTAAAAATGAATGTGTCTCTGTGTGAAAAATCAAGCAGTCAGTCATCACATGACTGAAACCTTCGGAGAGCATATAAAATGCAAGACTGCAAAAGCAAAAACAATCAAAGCAAAACTAATCTTGTTTTTTTTATGTGCCAATTGTATTTTGGGAGGCATATTGTAATCACACTGTCTACCTGTCTCACTTTGTGTCTGTTCTGTAACATATGATTTTGAAAAAACATGATCATGCATGGATGGATTTTGAAATTGGTTTTTCTTCTAGAGAAGATGATGTGTCCAGTGCAAGACCCAGGTCTGTAGATCAAGTTCAAGTTCAGAATCTGGATTCAAAAGTCAAAATGGGGAAACAATTTGTCGAGTCACGCATGCAGGCACTAACTTCATCATGCATATATCAATTTTGAAATAACTTGGTAAGAATGTTTTTCTAGAGAAGATGTGTCACGCATAAGAGCCAGGTTTGTAGCTCAAAGGTCAATGTCACAGTCGAGGGTCAAAGGTCAAAAAGGGAAGCATTTTATGTGTGTCTGGCTCTAACTTAATGTTGCATGGATAGACTTTTAAATAACTTTTAAATAAATGTTCTTCTAGAGAAGATGATGTGTCCTGCATAAGACCCAGGTATGTAGCTCAAAGGTCAAGGTCACAGTCTGGTCTCAAAGGTAAAAAAAAAGAACATTTGTTGTGTCTAGGCTCCAACTTCATCATGCATGGATGTATTTTGAAATAACTTGACACAACTATTCTATAAGATAATATGGTGTGTTTGGTGTAAGACACATGTTTGTAGCTCAAAGGTCAAGGTCACAATCACAGGTCAAAGGTTTAAAAGTGACATTTTTCTCTGTGCCCAGACTCTTAATGTTGTTGTACATAAAATGATTTTGAAATAACTTGGCACAAATAATCTTCCAGATATGTGGCACATGCAAGATCCACGTTTATAGCCTTAAAAAGTAAAGGCCTCAGTTAGCCAAAAAGAGAAGATGGTCCTGCCATGAGGTGGGGGGGGGGATTTGTCATAATTACTGTGACAGTTCTTGTTGGAATTAAAAAAAATTAGCAACTACATACTGTTATTATTGTCCTTAAATAAACTGCACATAATAAATCTATATTTGAGGAGTTTCTGCATACAAAATATCAGGCCTGCTATATCATCCTGCTTCAGGAACATACCACATGATGTACACCTTTTACATAAAAATCCCACTAAATTTATCAGACCATAACTTTGTTGCAATGAATATAACAAGTTATAATAAAATACCAAACATTGACAAATTAGTTTTTGCCACAAACTTTCTGCATATATTGTACACAATAAGAATTTTTGAGGGTCATATTTTCTAAAACTCATTAATAAGAAAGCCCAACAACATTGTCAGTTATAACAACCAATTATGGTGATCACACATGCAAAATGTTAATGAAATATTACCAAAACTGCATAAGTTTATCTCGTAAACTTTCTCTCTGTATATGTATTGTAGTGTTATGGCCGGAATAAACTAACATGAGACGGTGGTGGCTGGCAATAGATTTATTCAGTCCCCAAGGTATCTGGCAAGGTTGTGCTGGAGGTAGTCTCGAGGCTCTAACAAGATCTCTCTAGGTATCCCACAAGATCTGCTTTCCTAGACCCTGGACCGGTCAGCTTATATATTGGTTGGTTACCATCCAGCCAGACAGTAACCATGTGTATTAAATAATAACAAATATTTGTATTAACAACAGTCACAATTGAGACAGACGATGCATAACTAATGCAACGGTCATGTTATAATCTCTAATTGTATCTATAATAGGTTAGTAGCAATGACAATGTAACAATAGCGTCAAGCAGAGTCCAATAACATTACACTATGTTAAGAAATTTAAAGGCTCTTTACTTTAAAATGTCTTCATTAGCAAGCTCCACAGGGCGTTATTTACAATTACACATCATAGTGATCACACAAGCCAAGTTTCATTGAAATATCTCCAAAACTGAAGTAGTTGGCACCATAAACTTTGGGACAGACCAACCAACTGGCTGAATCTAGTATGCCCCCTAAACATATAAATACTTTAACCCTTTCCCTCATAGGGGACAACATGAAAGACCTATGCGAACAGCATAAAACAAGATCAGCCTGCGAGTAACTCGCAGGCTGATCAGGTTTTATGCTGTTCGCTGCTCCTCAGTGGTCTGGGAATGAGGATTTTGCAATTAAATTTGGTAAGGTTTAACTGTGGTTTTCTGCAGATCAGGCTTTATGTGATACCTATTGAGTGCGTCAAAATGAGTCTATATGAGGGAAAGGGTTAACAAAATCAGCTGGAAAATCTTTATAAAAAGACAAATACAACTACAATGGACATGTTACAGTCAAGTCTCGTTACATGTACAACAACGCTGTTCACTCCTGAGAAAATTGTGGTTATAATGAAAATGTTGTTATATTGAAATGAATAAGATGTCAAACACTTTCAAAAAAGTATAGACCATATCAAGGGGTGAAAGCGAAAAGGTTCTAAGTGACATTTTTACTCAAAATCACTTTTTTTACAGAAAACAACTATGAATGTTATAATCTAGCATTTATGAAAAAAATGCATATAAGATTTTGTTTTTATTTGATAAAATTCAACACTTTTTTTATTTTTAATGCGAAAGAGTTCCAAGTGGCGTAAGTCACTTGGAACTTTTTCGCATTCATCAAATTTTCGAAAAAGTTCTAATTGATTTTATTTTTCATTTACTAGGTAATTGAAGAATTTGGTTAAAATAAACAAAATACCAATGTAAAAGTAGGTGAATCATGAACTTTTTAGAAAGATTTGTTTAAAAAAGATGTTACTTAGACCTTTTTCGCATATACTTAAGTTGATAAAACAAATGCATTTTCAAAGCGAAGAAGTTCTAAGTAACCTTTTTGCTAATTAGTTTTTGTGTGTGTTAATCTTGATCCAAGATTTAACTGTATTTGAGAAGAAGGAGTAATTATTCATTTATATTTAAGAGATTTTAATTTTAAATTTCAAAATGACAAAATGAAAACGTTTTTACCTTCTCCTGAAAAGTTTTCTAAAATGCACTTAGAACCTTTTCGCATTCACCCCTCGATATCTTCTTCACAGCATCTATTTTTAAATACATGTATTCTATGCACATCATATAAATCAGAAAGAATAATCATATACAGTAAATATTCGATAATGAGACCACTATTGGGTCCATCTGAAAGTGGTGTTATTATTGAGTTGGTCTCATTATTGAATTATGTTCTTTTCATAAATATTTCATTTCAATGTTGATCAAATTCAATACTTTTTTTTGAATTTGATAGATGAAAATAACATCTGTTGAATCAATTTAATGTTTTTTAAAAGTTTTGTTATGAAATGTAATCCTGATTATTTTTATAAAACTTTTTTTTTCACATTTAAAATTAAAATCTACGGTCCTATCATGCCGATTAAAAGTCTACCCATTTTAAATTTCTCTTATTTTCCTATAATTATCAAGCTGATTGCTTATTCAATTGTTGTAGTAATAAGCTTTTTTTAATCATCCAGTTGCCCCCAATCTGTTTTGATTCAATACAATTTCTTTTTAATTTAAAGATCGTAATGTTTGATTTCAGTTTTAAATCAAAGTCTTTGGAAAGTAGTTATGAAAATGATTGACTAATATGACGGGATATGTAATTCTTTTTTAGTCAAGTTTTCGAGGGAAGTCTTCGTGCCAATTAACGACTGTCAAAACTTTAGACAATCAAAACGCGTCACGGTGATTGTTACTGCTAATCAGGGGCAGCTCATCTGGACATATATCAAATACTCGTTAGCTTGACAGGAAATACATCTGTTGTTCCCAAGACTGCTCTCTGTTATGTAATATTACCCATCTCACCCATTGTTTTCACTCTCCATCGAATCTTATCTACCGTGTTATCAAAACATCTGAATTTACGGCATGTGCGACCTTCACCTGTACCAGGAACCAGGTGTCGTAAAATGACAACTTGAATCAACTTTTTCACAGGACCCATCGTTTGCATTATTGAGGTCAAAAGAAGATTAATTTTACGTTTTGGTCCGATATTAGTGGTCTTTTACGCAATTTTGAGTTGCCTGCTTTAATGAGGTGAGCGACCATTTAAATATATAGAGAAAAATTTGGGTCCAACAACATGTGCCCGTAATATTGAGTTGGTCGTGAAAATGAGTTGGTCGCAGAGTGAGGTTTTATTGTATAGACATGTTTAAAATGTATTTACACTTTTAAAATATAAAAATGCATGAAAGTGCTAAAATATATTATTTAAAAGAAAATAAAATACACAAGTTTCTTCAGTAATAAAATATTAAAAAAACACACAAAGTTTGTTTTATTTACTTCAAAATGATAAATTTTCAGTCTGTACATGTACGTGTAGAACTAACACAAAACTGCATCAATCAATAGATTTGTATTCTCTCAATTAATCGTCGGATTAATAATCCCCTTGTTTGACATTATTACGCACCAATAGAAAAATCTAATACAAACAATTATACAGGTTTTGTTCTACACACCAGAAGGTGGCGCTGTTTACAGGTAAACAGCTAAATTTTACTTGTGGATTTTCCAATGTGTATCAATCAATGTGGCTATTTTTAGCGATAACCAGTTACTGAAAACAAAGTTTCAGTAAATATCGTTCCCTTTTTTTTGTTGTTGTATTGCACATTAAAATATGAACAAAAATGATATTTCGTTTCCGATTTTTTTATGTTGGTGTCGGAATCCAAAATTTTGTTGTAATGGGATTAAAATGTATTGAAAAAGTTTTATTCCCGACCATTTTCTGTTGGTAAGTGAATATTCTGTTCTAACAAATGTCGATGTAATGAGACTTGACTGTATTTCATTTGTATATGAAAATGAAAGTGTAAACAAATGCATGATGCATGACTTCCAGGAATACATGTACCTAATAAATAGAGGGACTGTTTTTATTTAATACAATTCAATGTAAACAACACATTCAAGTGGTCCCAATACAGCTACAACAAAGATTGTCAGTTAACATACATGCACAGTGCATACTGATTAGTCTACATAGTATTGGTATAAAACAAGAGGGTCAAGATAGCCCTGAATTGCTCACCTGAGAAAGATGATTGCTTAAGAAATAAAGATGCTAGAGGGTGAACAAAGTGAAATCTGACTTTTTTTATACTGAAATGGGCATAACTCCTGACCTAATTGGCCCATTTCAGCCAATATCAAACTGGTCTGAGAAATTATGGTCATTAACATTGTCTTAAAGTTTAAAGATGATTGCTCAAAAAATGAAGACACTAGAGTGTAAACAAAGTGAAATCTTGCATTTTTTAATATTAAGAGGGGCATAACTCCTGATCTGATTTGCCCATCTCAGCCATAATCGAACTAAATATAGACTTTATAGTCATAAATATTGTCATAAAGTTTGAAGAAGACTGCTAAAAAAATGAAGATCCTAGAGTGTAAACAAAGTGAAATCTGGCATTTTTTGATAGTAAAAGGGGCAAAAGAGACATCTGACATTTTTTTTATATTAAAATGGGCATAACTCCTGACCTAATTGACCAATCTCAGCCAAAATCAAACTCAATCGAGACATTATGGTCATAAACATTGTCATAAAGTCTGAAGATGATTGCTTAAGAAATGAAATGCTAGAATGTAAACACTAAAGTTGTTGACAATGCATACCGCCCGATGGACACTCACGGGATCACAAAAGCTCATCCTGAGCTTTGCTCAGGTGAGCTAAAAAATTACATTGTAAAAAGCACCTTGTAACACAAATATTCTAATACAAATCTAAAACCAAATATCTGTATACATATATCTTAGGGACACTAATATATACAATAGAATCAATACTTGAATATGAATACAATTTAACATAGATATTATACTGTCATAAAATAATGATCAGATAATTTTTTAAAATTTGGCTATAAAAAGTATAGTATATAAAATAATGATTTTTTTATAAAAATTTCCTTTGATTAATTAATCAATACACTTCACACATATGAAGCATATATGCTACACAAATAAAAAAATTTAAATATAATACATGCGGGAGGATAAAATTCCCCTAACACCTTTATCAACACAAACCTTCTTATATTTCATATAAACTTGTGTTCAAAGATTTATCTACAGAAAAGCCATCAAAGGCAAGTGACTTGTGACCAAAGCCCATACTTTAACACACATGGGAAAATACAGTGTTCATCTGTGGTAAAAGTAAAACAACAACAACATGAACTGTAAATCAATTATAAAACCATTAAGTACTGGTGAAATAGTTCCTCTCTCTTTCTCTCCCCCGCTCCACTCTCTTACAGTGGCTAAAATCCATGATTATTTCACAATGGCCATATTTTTACTAATTACAATGTATTGATAAATCAGTAAATTTAATATTTGCAAATTTTGTATGTTCTTTAGTATTAGATAAATATAAAAAAATATTGGCTTGAATTTGCATATTTTGGACTATACATTTCAACTTGGAAAAAACAAAACAAAACAAGAGGGCCACGATGGCCCTGAATCACTCACCTGAGAAAAAGTGTCTTCACTGATTCTATAAGAGTCATCTGAATACATAAACCATGCAGAAGTGACCCCTAGGGCAGGGAAAATTGTGACCCCAGGGCCATGATTTGAACAAATTTGGTAGTGGTCCACTAGACAATGCTACACACCAAATATCTAAGCTCCAGGCCTTGTGGTTTTGGAGACCAAAACAAAACAAGAGGGCCATGATGGCCCTGGATCGCTCACCTGGTATCATTAAAATCAAGTGACCCCTGGGGCAGAGCCAATTTTGACCCCAGGGTCATGATTTGAACAAAGTTGGTAAGAATCGACTAGACAATGCTACACACTACCACAGTCTACTTGGTAGAGGTCTATTACCCCATGTTACATACCAAATATCTAAACTCCAGACCTTTTTTTTTTCTAGTTTTTTTTCCAATATAAGTCTATGTAAAATCAAGTGATCCCTGGAGCGGGGCCAATTTTGACCCCAGCGTCATGATTTGAATAAACTTGGTAAGAAGCGACTAGAAATGCTACACACCAAATATCTAAACTCTATGCTTTGTGGTGTCTGAGAAGAAGATTTTTCAAGTTTTTTCTATATTAGCCTATGTTAAATCAAGTGACCCCTGGGGCGGGGCCAATTTTGACCCCAGGGTCATAATTTGAACAATCTTGGTAGAGAGTCATAAGATCATGCTACATATTAAAAATCAAAAGGCTAGGCCTTGTGGTTTCAGAGAAGAAGATTTTTCAAGTTATTTCTATATTAGCCTATGTAAAATCAGGTGACCCCTTGGTGGGGCCAAATTTGATCCCAGGGCCATGATTTGAACAAACTTGGTTGTGATCTTCTAGACAATGCTGCACACCAAATATCTAAACCCCAGGCCTTGTGGTTTCTGAGAAGAAGATTTTTCAAGTTTGTCCTATATTAGCCTATGTTAAATCAAGTGACCCCTGGGGCGGGGCCAATTTTGACCCCAGGGTCATAATTTGAACAATCTTGGTAGAGAGTCATAAGATCATGCTACATACCAAAAATCAAAAGGCTAGGCCTTGTGGTTTCTGAGAAGAAGATTTTTTCAAGTTTTTCCTATATTAGCCTATGTGAAATCAAGTGACCCCTGGGGCGGAGCCAATTTTGACCCCAGGGTCATAATTTGTACAATCATGGTAGAGATCAACTAGACAATGCTACACACCAAATATCTTAACTCTATGCCTTGTGGTTTCTGAGAAGAAGATTTTTCAAGTTTTTTCTATTAGCCTATGTTAAATCAAGTGACCCCTGGGGCAGGGCCAATTTTGACGCCAGGGTCATAATTTGAACAATCTTGGTAGAGAGTCATAAGATCATGCTACATACCAAAAATCAAAAGGCTAGGCCTTGTGGTTTCAGAGAAGAAGATTTTTTCAAGGTTTTCCTATATTAGCCTATGTGAAATCAAGTGACCCCTGGGGCGGGGCCAATTTTGACCCCAGGGTCATAATTTGTACAATCTTGGTAGAGAGTCATAAGATCATGCTACATACCAAAAATCAAAAGGCTAGGCCTTGTGGTTTCAGAGAAGAAGATTTTTTAAATTTTCATTTTTAAAATCTATTTTTAGCTCCTGTGACCTAATTATGCAATGGACCAGAACCATTTATACAACTTTAGTAGAGCTTCATCCAAGGAACATTCCTGCAAAATATTTTTCAAATTGGCCAAGCCGTTTAGGAGGAGATGTTGTTTGAAGCAATTGTTGACGCCGGACGCACGCACGGACGCACGCACGCACGGACGACGGACGCCGGACAAAAGGCGATCAGAAAAGCTCACCTTGAGCATGTTGTGCTCAGGTGAGCTAAAAACAACAACAAAACAACAACAAAAAAAAACAAGAGGGCCAAGATGGCCCTAAAGACGCTCACCTGAGGACATTTGTGCTGACCAAGTTTGAGGAAGATTGAATCAAAATTGTGGCCTCCAGTGTGTAAACAAGGTTTTTCTAAGATTTGACCTACTGACCTACTTTTCAATCGCTTTTAAGGTCTGTTAGATTAATGATCTTCGATAATTCGTTGAAATTTCTGAAGAGAATCGTATACCTACCAAACTGAAACCGGAAATGGAGGGCTGAATAGTTTCCTAATTTTTCATTGGTTAATAATATTATAACCTAAAACGACCGAATGTGTTTTTATTACCAACAATACGATTATCTGTACTTTCATATCTTTCTTAAAGAAAACCTTTATTTAATATACAATTGACACAATATTCTCTTAGTCTTTTTATCATTTTATTTAATCGTAGATACTGATTTTAATATAAAACATATATCAAGTATGTAATTTAAAGTAAAAAGTGATTCAATCAAGGGCCAAATTTTAACCATTATCTAGTCATAATCTCTCAAACTAGTAATATTGCAAAATATTTTTTTTATGATTGGTCTATAATTATGAATTATGTGGGTACGGACCACTAGACAATATTTACATCAAATCAATTTTTTCTTATTATTTTATGTGAAACAAGTGACCACTGGTGCGGGGTCATTTATCACCGTAAGGCTATGATTTGAATAATCTTGGTAATGAACCATTAGATGATGCTACATACCAAATATCTAAGCTCTGGGCCTTATGGATTTACAGAAGAAGATTTTTTAAGATTTTCCAATATAACTCTATGTAAAACAAGTGACCCTGGTGCTGGGGCATTTATCACCATAGGGCTATGATTTGAACAATCTTGGTAATGAACCATTAGATGATGCTACATACCAAATATCTAAGCTCTGGGCCTTATGGATTTACAGAAGAAGATTTTTTAAGATTTTCCTATATAACTCTATGTAAAACAAGTGACCCTGGTGCGGGGGCATTTATCACCATAGGGCTATGATTTGAACAATCTTGGTAATGAACCATTAGATGATGCTACATACCAAATATCTAAGCTCTTGGCCTTATGGATTTACAGAGGAAGATTTTTTAAGATTTTCCTATATAACTCTATGTAAAACAAGTGACCACTGGTGCGGGGGCATTTATCACCATAGGGCTATGATTTGAACAATCTTGGTAATGAACCATTAGATGATGCTACATACCAAATATCTAAGCTCTGGGCCTTATGGATTTACAGAAGAAGATTTTTTAAGATTTTCCTATATAACTCTATGTAAAACAAGTGACCCCTGGTGCGGGGGCATTTATCACCATAGGGCTATGATTTGCACAATCTTGGTAATGGCCCATAAGATGATGCTACATACCAAATATCTAAGCTCTAGGCCTTGCAGTTTTGCAGAAGAAGACGGAGAAGAAGAAGAAGACGGACGCACGCACGCACGCACGACGGACGACGGACAAAAGGTGATCACAATAGCTCACCTTGAGCACTTCGTGCTCAGGTGAGCTAACAAAACAGTGTTGTTAATTTATTTTTTGAAGGTGTCTGATACATGAAAAAATCCCCAATGAAGCCTCCAATTTCCCCCTTTTCAGTTTGCTGACCCCCTTGACCCCAGGGCATGATTACACTGACCACTAGACCACTGTTTCCCTGTTGTTACGATGTTTCACATACATGTATATCCCACTCTCTGACCTCATCACCGCCGCAACTCGATGCTTGACAGTATGTGTTGTGTCCAGATCAAACCAGAATCTACAAATGGACATTGAATACATTGTACAAGTTCATGTAATCATGTATCAATATGTAACCCTGACACATGCAAATATACTATGAAAGGCCACTGCCCTCTCTGAATCAGTAATACAACACTCTACATGGAAATTGCTTGCAAGTGATATCAAAAGGTCAAGGTCAATGAAGAAAAAAGTGAAACAAAACTGATTGTATTTTAAGAATTGACTCACTGTTACCTTTATACCATAGTAATCTTTTTCTTTCTTTTTTTTTACACAAACCTTATTTCTTTCAAACTCATTTCTCAAAATTGTGAACACCTTGAAATGTCTTATTCTATCTTGTTAGAAAAAATGCCATAAAATCTCAAAATTTTTAAAAAAAAAATTTTAAAAAAAAAAAAATTATTTAAACTTGGAAGAACAACTTTCTCCTCATTCATTGCAAAGTGTTGTCCAATGCAGTTCCTGAAATGTCATCATGACTTTACTAATGTGGACCAAAGGGAAGATTGGTTTCTGCTTAATATGTTATCCACTATAAATGTTACTACCTCCTTACTACAAGATATTGCTTACATATCAATATTCATTGTCATCTTTTAAACATTATATTTTTAATCATTAATCATTTATTATTAAAACACAAGTGTTCTTAGGAACATGTGTCACCTGCTGAAGCATGGCAGAAAAAGTGTGACAGACAGACAGACAAACAGGCAGACTACAGAGGAGTGATCCCTATGTGTCACCTCTGCTTACTGCAGGTGACACAAAAATTATGGACATGTGAAAGTCATCCCTTACATTCCACCTTGTCTACAAGATTATGTGAGTGTGAGAACATGACATGACGTTATGTGACACGATGTATGTCACATGACGTTATGTGTCACAATGTGATGTGATGTGACATGCACTTCTTCTGTGACTTGGGTTTATGATAATGTTCACAATAACAACTAAGGTATCATACCTCGGCCCGGCAGAGAAAGGCACAAACTGGAAGGTATCAATCTTGGAGATGTTTTCCTTGGAGAACCTCTCGGGGATATATTCCATGGGACGATCCCAGATGTTCTTGTTGTGGTGAAGGCCGTAGATGTGCAGAGATACTGTGGTCCCAGCTGTATACAATAATCTTGATGACTTACAACAAATACAGTTTAACAAATTTAACAAGAGATGTCTGTAAGACATTTTTCATGGGATTCTGAAGAGCAAAGTACTGGTCCATTCCAGGAACTGTCAATAAAGATTAGCATAAGATTAAAGAACTTGCTTCCCAACAAATGTAAAAATATATATATATATTTAAACTAGAAGACTGACATCTATAACCGGGGCTAAGTTATGTAGTCAATTTAGCAAACTGATATTTGCTAGCCATTTTACAGTAATAATGCAACATTCTATATTTTCTAGTTTAAAAGTACCAGCTAAACTAAAAGTTCATATGATTTAGATACCTGTTTCAGTGCCTTATGGCCTGTGAACCTACATAACCTGGAATTATGCTAAACTGCAATCCTAATAATAATGCATTATTTCTTCAAAACTTCATATTTGTTGTTACAAATGTCAAGATTTTTTAGTTTATGAAAGTCTCAATTTACAATGTTCCATGAAATGTTGGACTAATGGTTTGAACTAGGTTGACTGATCAGTACAAGTTACCCCTATCACAGAATCAATTTAATATACAAATTGACAAGAAATCATACCTGGGAATACTATTCCGTCAAGCTCAAAATCATGGGTGAACTCCCTTTGTATGAAGGGAACTGGGGAATGGTGCCTCATACCTTCCTTAATACACATTGTCAGATACTCCATTTTGGCTAGATCCTCCCTTGGGTAAAAATGTTAACTTTGGTGAACACATATTATAGAAAGAGCAAGTTGTTTTTACACACAATTTGTTTATCCTGATTTAAAATATCAATATTGCTTTTGTTTTTGCACATGTTTGGTTTATTGGTTTTATTATGATTAAGGTCCAAATGTGAGTGTATTATCAAAAACAGTTACCAAACTTCATTTACAATGTTATGTGTGGGATGGGATGGTATTGGATGGGTGTGACTAGTATGATGCAAATATAGGTATAGTAATATAGTTAACTGGTAATAACAGTCTTTCTTCATTGTTATTTCATTTAGACATCCTTACACGCCCTTACAACAGTTAAAATCTGTCTGAACTGCATCTAGTTTGGACTATATATTTGAACATGGCCTCAGTGGGTTTCAAACACACTACCTGCAGGTCAAAACTATGATACAGTTTCCTATTTCAGTCCTGTAAAAACTCTGTCATTGTAAATTTGTATAATTTTGTAGACTGAATTCCGGATATGAAAAGAAATTGAACTGCTTGCTACTGACAGAAAAAGCTGTGATACCATTCTATATCGTCAGTATCTCGTCCCTTAAGAATTTCATCTATCTCTGCCTGGCATTTTCGCTGACAATCTGGGTTGTCAGCAAGGGAATAGAGAATCCAGGACAGGGCACTGGCTGTTGTGTCATGACCTGGAACACAGAAGTCAATGGGTTCACTAGGGGAAAAAGGTCCACAACAAGAAATCATAAATAGAGTAAACCCTCTTTACAACGGCATTCATTATAACAACATTTTCTTTATACCAGCCATAGTCTTGAAAACCAAAGTGCATAGTCCTTCTATGTCTCTATTCTTTACAATGGCAATTTCTTTATAACAGCAGTAGTCTTGAAAACTAAAGTGCATAGTCCTTCTATGTCTCTATTCTTTACAATGGCAATTTCTTTATAACAGCAAAATTTGCTGAAACAAGCACAGCTGTTGTAAAGAGAGATGACGGTCAGATGAGGGTACCTGTAATGTGAAAAATAATTTTGGCATACAATGAACAATACAGTCAGAAAAAAGGATAAACAGAGAGAGAGAGACACACACACACATACGCATTAAGATTTAAGGATTACAAAGAGATAAATGGAGAGAGAGAGAGAGAGTGAATTGAGATTAGACAAGCAAGACAAAAGAAATATTACATAAGAATAAAAGGGGTTATAATAACGGATTCCAAAAGAAGGAAAAGATTTACACACAGAGAAAGAATGAGAGAGAAAGAAAGACAGTAAGGCTTACAAGGAAAAAAAGAGAGAGTTCACTCACAAACCCAACCAACAAACCTTCAAACAAGAACGTGTCAACCTCGTTCCTGATTTCAAGGGATGTTAAACCTTGACCTTCCTCATCTCTAGCTGTTAACAACACGTCCAGGAAGTCCAAATATTTCTTGTCTCTTATATCTGCTGTTTTCTGAGGAAAACAAAACAGTCTTTAATTGAGACCACCCACAGATGTAGTTTAACCCTTTCCCTCATATAGACTCATTTTGACGCACTCAATACGTACCACATAAAGCCTGATCTGCAGAAAACCACAGTTAAACCTTACAAATTTAATTATAAAGTCCTCATTTCCAGACCACTGAGGAGCAGCGAACAGCATAAAACCTGATCAGCCTGCAAGTTACTCGCAGGCTGATCTGGTTTTATGTTGTTCGCATAGGTCTTTTTTAATGGTTTCCTCTATGAGGGAAAGGGTTAAATGACAATATTTCCCCAACATGAATAAAATAAGAATACACACTTCCAAACAAGTGATATGTTCGAATGAACACCATGCCCCTGGGTTTGGTTGGCCTTTGACCTTGGGGTCAAGGTCATTTGGAGGTCAAGGTCACCTGAGGGGAAGAGCTCATCAAAGTGCATGCACCTGTGAAATTTGGAGGCTGTAGGTGGAAGAACTTCCGTGTTATTGGAGGCATAAAAAGGGGAATTAAATTTTTTCTCATTTTTTTTTAATTTACTGTGTTCTCATGATGAAAGTCAATATCATTTGAGTACCTTCCCTGGTACATTCAAGCAACTCCCAGGAAGGATATGAACGTAACATGTTTTCAAGACCTTAGAAAAAAAAACTGTTTCAGGCAATGAACTCAAATAAGCTAGAAATACCAGGTAGTGTTTTAGTTAAGTAAATAAGAAAAATGCTGAAAATGGTATCACTTTTTTTTAAATTTGACATAAATCTAGGGTGAGCCTAGCAGTTTTTTTACTGTTTAATACTGTAAAATCATTCATTTTCATTGACATTAAATTTCGTTGATTATCTACCTTAGGGAATATCGTGGGTACATTTATTTGTGGATCTATGTTATAAAAAACGTAAGTCTTTATAAAAGACAAGTTTTTGTGGGGATTAATATTCGCAGATAAAACCCTCCACAAAATCAACTAAAATTAGTGTCCCACGAAAATTAATGATTTCAAAGTAATTCTAGGCAAGCCTAATTTTTTTCGGCGTAGCTGTATAATTTCGATTTCAACTCGCATTTTAAACCAATCAAATGTACGCTAACAGCGGTAAATAATTCTAAGCTGAATAAAAGGACTCCTGTTATTGGTTAACGCATCGTTATGGACTATAAAATTACTGTAAATAAGGGGTGCAGCTTGTATATATAATTCAGCTTGGTGTTATTACTTTTCTTTTTGATGTAAACATGAAAGTGATTTCAGTAAGTTAAATACAATCCTTTTCCATCAATTGAGGAATGTTACTTTGTGAAAATGATTTAAAACAACAAAAAAGAATCCACCGTGTTATGACTTGAAACCCCTTAATTACTATGTATATTGAATTCTTCCAGCCTGCCGAGATGCTCTCATTGAAAATTAATTCGCCAAAACCAAAACAACTAATAACGCTTTTATATCATAATTGTCATATGCAATAATGATATGAACAAATATCAAACAAGCCTATTTACAGATATAATTTTTTGTATTACCGTCTATAAATAAGTATATTTCATAGAAAAAATACTGAACTATTTCTAAAGCGTACTAAATTTGTTGTGCGTCGGTCTTTCGCGCGCTTTTCCTCGGAATGTTCTAGAAGACTGGAAATCTAGTTTTTCTTTCATCCTACGCCGAATATCTTTTTTAAAGATATTTCTTGTTTAATCTATATTAAAGAACAAGCTGATTTTTGTGTTATGAATGACACTATGTATAAAGAGTATCACAGTTATTCAGTAACCATTCAGTAGCTGTGTTAATTGCGTTTAAAAATAAATAAAAACTGCAGTTTGCAAGAATTTATGGTGAATCCATCAAAACTGGATAAGTATAACTAGATGTGGGTGTTCCTCGGAACACTTGTGTCGCCTGCATTTAAGCATGTTTGATGAAAGAATTGACTAGAAAATCGATCTTTTGACAAATTATTGATAAAGCATAATCTATTTTGTGAGGTACAAAATAACACCAAATCACACACACACACACACACATATATATATATTTTTTTTTGGGGGGGGGGGGGGGGGGGAATAAAATATTCAAACAGTGCAATATGTAATAATTTTCCCGAGCACTTTCGACTATACAGTCTTCATCAGAGGAGTGTCAGAATGACTATGAATTCAAAACATTAACTGTAAGAAAAATTATGACGTCATTAAGCACTTATGACGTTAATTATATATATGTTGCAAGTTTGTAGTCATCATTATCATTATTGAGTTATCATTCTTGTGTACTACACTCAGACCAATGAGATCTATCTACTATAAATGTTTAAGGCAACACTTCAAATACTTTACAAGTTATGCACCACACAAGAATTAAATCCAAAAAAATAAACAAAGGGAAATAACTCCAAAAATACAACAGTTATCATTCTTGCACAATGCACTGTTTCAAGGTGATACCTCAAATACTTTTTGAGTTATCGTCCGGACAAAAATAAAATCTCAGAATCAACAAAGGGTAATAACTCAGAAAATACGAAAGTCAGAGTTATCATTCTTGTGCACTGCACTCCACCTCAATGTGATCTATCCATGTTTTAAGTTTCAAGGTGATACCTCAAATACTTTTCGAGTTATGCTCCGGACAAGAAAGTGTGACGCCGACGACGCCGACGACACCGACGACGACGCCGACGACGACGGAAAAAATGTGATCCCTATGTGTCTGCCATGCTATGCAGGCGACACAAAAATAGTAACATTTCTGGAGAACACTGTTTGGTATAGTGGGTTCTTCGTTTTGTTCAAAAATACGTCAAACTCTTCTGGGGGAACCTCGATTAGCCTCGCAGCCAGGTTAAAAGAGTGATACAAAGCCACAACTACATGAGTCTTATCTTTGTATTTTAGAGATATCCAATTTATCTTTCAAATTTATGTTGTGTGGCGTTTATACGAATGCTCGGAAAGAAGACGCTGTTGTCTGGCATGATGTGCACATATTCATACAGCATAAGGTATATGTGAAAAACATGGTATATCGCACTAGACTAGAACAATTTCATAGCTTTGTGCAGTACAGTGTAACCTCTGAAATCCAAAACCCGTGGGACTGACTAAAAAGTTCGGATTTTGGAAGTTTCCAGAACTGAATTAGACCAGCACATATGTATCAATGTTTATTAATGGTTGTGAATAGTGTCATTTGTTGTATTGTTTGCTAAGTGTAATTATCATCAAATCCTTTTAAGCTTTACCCTATACATGTATATATTTGTATTTTTTTTTTTTAATGGTTTTGTTAATGTGATTTCCCACAATCAGTTATCTTACTTCTCTTTCTCTCCCCCTCCCTTTCTCTTTCTTCTCTCTCTCTCTACTTGCCTTATATTTCCCTCTCTCTTTCTCTATCTGCCATTTTTATGTCAAAATGCTAATGTTGATTCCGAGCATTATTTGTATTTTTCTTTTTTCTTCTCTAACTTTTAATTTTTGCCATTTACGAAAACCAACACATTTTCCGATGCAGCCTATTCAATTATGCTTCTAACAATTCGCACTTACACTTAAACTGTTAAAGATGTTTGTTGCAAAAATATCAGTTCATCCACTTATCACCACTTTATCATTTACAATGTGTCACTATCTAATTGCCTATGTATTCGCCAGTGCAAACTTGTTGTGATTCTTACGCTTGTCAAAATAAAAGACTAATTGTGATTCAAACGCGTATCAAAATAGCGATCACCGCTGATAATTAAACAATCAATCAGGGCGAAAATTAGGGGATAAATTGCCGCAGGGCTTACAGTTTCTGTTCTGATTACCCGTCAAGCTAGTAGCACTGTTCAGATTTCAGAGGTAAAATAGCGTTGATATAATCCAATATTTACAAAATTATTGTACGGAATTCAGAATTTAAAGGTTCTGGAAATCAGAGGTATTATTTACAAATAAACAGAAGGGGAAATTTTGGGACCAAGAAAATCGTCTGGATTTCAGAAGTTTCTGGATTTTGGAGGATCCGGATTTTGGAGGTTACGCTGTATTAAGTGAATCTTGGCGTCATTTATACCTGATTCAATTTTAATATTGCAACACCAATAACATGGCCCAAGTTTAACCTGTGCATTTTGCTAGCACAATATCATAAGTCCTTGGGTTCATGTTCTTCATTTTGTGTGTTAAACTTGGTTTATTTGATTTTATCTGAATTATTTAATGCCATTTATGCCAACAAAGGCTAGCAGATGGCGAGTTCACCTAACAACTCTTTCCTGGAATTCTGACAGTACTGAAACTTTAGCACGCATCTCTGCAATTAACTAAGTACAGCAGTGGAAGACGAATTACCATTAGAAAGAAATTGTTAGTCATCCATCAAGGAGACTGTGTCCGACCCCAGTGAGGATCAAACTCACAACCCTCGGCACAATCACTGCCAACCGCCAACAAGGCCATTTTTTTTAAATGTGAAACCCATGGTCCTTATCCTGTGGCTGGACACTGAGACATGATATAACTCAAATCTTTTCAGACGAATCCCAACAGTGAAAAATATTCCTGCAATTTCGGGGGACTTTTTCTAGTTGTTACATAAATCTAGGCAGATCATCGCAGTTAAATGTTACATAAATATTGTCAAAGCCTTACAGTTTTTAGTAAGTCAGATGTGTTCCCCGGATTATTTCAGTCACAGACTAGAAATACAGTGTAACCTCTGAAATCCGAACACCTGTGGGACCGGCCAAGAAGTTCGGATTTTGGAAGTTTACGGAATTCAGAAGTCTGGAATGAATTGGACCAGTACATACGTACTGATGTTTCTTAATGGTTGTGAATAGTGTCATTCTTGTTTATATGTGTAACAGTGCTTGTAACAAACTGTTTTTGTTTGCTAAGTGTATTAAATTCTTGAAGCTTTACCTTATAAATATTTATATTTTGTTTGCAAAACTGTTATGTTAATGTGATTTCCCATAATCAATTACATGTATCTTACTTCTTTTTCTCTCTCTCCTCCCTCCCTCCCTCTTTCTTCTCTCTCTCTCTCTATTTGCCTTTTATTTCCCTCTCTCTTTCTCTATTTGCCATTTTTATATCAAAATAGGATATGTTAATGTTGATTCCAAGCATTATTTGTCTTTTTCCTTTCTTTCTTTCTCTCAATTTTAATTTTTTCTCTCTCAACAAGAAGTAAATGAAGACAGTGTAGCCTGATTAATTACCCTTCTAAAATTACCACAATTACACTTAAACTGTTAAGGATGTTTGTTGCAAAAATACCAATTAATCCACTTATCAACACTTTAATAATTACAATGTGTCACTATCAAATTGCCCACGTATTCGCCAGCGCATATATGGAGGCGCAAACATGTTTTGATTCCTACTTGTGTCAAAATAATAAGACAAATTGTGATTCTAACGTGTATCAAAAAAACGATCACTGCTGATTAATAAACAATCAATCAGGGAGAAAATGAGGGGAAAAATTGCCATAGGGCTTATGAGTTCCGGTCTGATTACCTGTCAAGTTATGGCCCAGTCACAATGTCAGCGATCTGTCGGGGATTAGTTTTGGCCGGGGGTCGTCGTAGAAAATAAAGAATCCTTGAACAATCCTAGCAATAATCCTAATAAAAGTGGAGCAGTCACATTGTCTGAGATTTTTTCAAGGATTTTGACCCAGTTTTGTCGAAAAATCGTGGGATTAGCCTCCGATTGCATCGGAGGCGATCGGAGACGATATCTGTGAGCGTCTTTTCTTTTAATTTTTTAGCGATCCGATCGGAGGCGCCCTTATATACACGGCGATTTACTACGATTCCACCGTACGATTCATCGGAGACGATTACAGAAAGCGTACGAATCGTCGCAGGGCGCCTCCTATTCAGTCGGAGGGCGCCGGAGACTACTCGCAGACATTGAATCTCAACCTGAATTTCCAATCCCACACAGAATCTTGCGACTAGTCTCAGATTATTCGGAGGACGCCTCCGATTAATCGGAGGGCATCGTAGGTCATCGGAGATTGTGTCTGGGATGCCCAAAATGGGTGAAAAATCGTGCGAGCAATCTTAAAATTTTAAGTTCAAAGTTGGGGACCGCGACGGGTGTGGCGATGCCTAAAAAATCTGCGATAAGCCGCAGGCGTCCGGAGAGCGCCTCAGACGGGTGCAAAATCGTTAGATCTGTCTCAAGATTTTGTTCAAATTTCCCGGGTTTTACCCATCACTGACGCATCGCAACTGATCTGTGACTGGCCCATTAGTAGCACTGTCCGGATTTCAGAGGTAAAATAGCGTTAATATAACCCTATACATACAAAATAATTTTACAGAATTCAGAATTTAGAGGTTCCGGAATTCAGAAGTATTTATATATAAACAGAAGGTGAAATTTCGGGACCAAAAAAATCGTTTCATAGATCATAGAGACTTGACACAATATGAAGCATTATCAATAAGACAAGGTATTTGTAGCAAATTCAAAATCAAATAAGTGACAACAGTGCATACCAATGTTGCTTTCCTTTTCTGAATAATGTCTTCTGCTACGCCATGGACAAAGTCACAGTTCTTCTTGAATGTTTGACCTTTCCGGGTGAGATAAAACACCCAATCAGGATACAGCCAGGGTTTCCTTGCCCTGTCTGTCCATATTTCTGAGATTTTTTCCACTGCTTCAACATATGGATGTGTCTTACTAACCCTAGAAATACAAGTAAAAGCAGGTCAAATAAAATTGATATCATCAAACCTCACATGAATTTCCCAAGTTAAATATACAATATTTTCATCACAAAATCTGTGATGTTACCATATGATAATTTATGAAAATTTTTTTTAAGGCACTTTTTTTAAAATCTTATAATAATATTATGTAAATTAGCTACTTAAACTTGTGCAGTGCTACTTGAATACAAAAAATCCTAAAATCACTTTTTATTTTTCAAATAAATGTTAACATAGGTTCTTTAATAAACAAGTAACTGGTGTTGTATGCAACACATAAAGTCCCCTACCGGCTCCACCTTGACTCAATATGGTAATCAATCCCATTTTTTGCCATATTTTCACTATTTCCGTTACCATAGCAACCACAATTTTAGTCGAAGAACAAAAATAAAATGATGTGCATAATCTACACATTGCCATCTAGTCATATACCAAGTTTCATCAAGTTAGCTTGCTTAGTTATCGCGGGATCCCATTTTTGCCATATTTTCACTATTTCCGTTACCATAGCAACCACAATTTTAGTCGAAGAACAAAAATAAAACGACGTGCATAATCTACACATTGCCATCTAGTCATATACCAAGTTTCATCAAGTTAGCTTGCTTAGTTATTAAGTTATCGCGGGATCCAGATTTGAGCGGACAGACGGACGGACGGACAGACAGACGGAGGGCAAACCTATAGTCCCCTCCGGTGTGAACACCGGTAGGGGACTAACTAGTCTAACATACTGCAATACTAGCAATAGCTACAACACTTTTTCTTTCATTTACCTAACAATGAGGATCAATTACAACAAGTGGTTGAAGTGCCCTTGAGAGTATTAAACTAAAGGCTCCAGATTTTCTTGCACAATTTTACAAACGTTTGACCTTGGCATTAATTATGGTATACATTTGGTCAAGGATAAAGAAATGCAAAATACTTGTCACAAGCAGTATTGTGTATGATTAACAAAGAAATCAGTTGGGATATGAGAAAGATAGGGGGATTTTTACATATTCTCCACTAACATTCATTATGATGACGCAATTCTACCAAATGCTATCTAATCAAATGCAACATATCAGGATTGCAAGCTCCATTTTTCCTTGCACAACTTTAACATATTCAACCTTTGTTTGACAAACAACCAAGAAACATATATTGTTCCAATGTTTGACCTTCAACCGCTTACTCACAATGACCTTGACCTTAAAGCTAGGAACCTGCGTCATGAGTACTGATATGGCCTATGATACCCAATTTTGACCTTAAAACTCTGTAACTTTGACCTATGAACTATGAGCCTCGGCAATGAGCATTGACATGGTCTATAATACCCAATTATGACCTTCAATCACTGTGACCTTGACCAATGAAGTATGAATCCGGGTCATTTGGCTACCTGCATGTTGGTTGAACAATTGTACCAAGTTATTAAAAATATCTCGCTGCACGAGAAAGTTACAGTTTGCATACCCCCACCCCATCCACCTGCTAAACCAAACTAATGAAAAGATAATTTTGCTGGAAAAAGAACTTGTTAAAATACCAGTGAAATAATTGTCACAAGTAGCAGGTTTTTAGCTTATATATGAATACAGAAAACATTCACTCAGACATTTTCAAAATGTAACTTGGTACCGTAGGACTGGATGAGACCTGATTTATTTTATCAGAAATCTTGGGTTAAAAACATTGGTTTTATAACATTAACTACCTAGAATTCAAAACACATCAACTTAGTTAGAATCCATAATATAAGAGATTAAAATGAAACAAAGGTCTGCTCATGCTAAAGGCTTACATATCAAGTTAAATAATCTTGCCATCCTTCTAACATGCCTAAATGGCCGTGTTCAAATTAGAACCACTTACGCCCCGTCTCTCTGGCAGTCAGTTTGATATGAGAAAGCACATCTTAGGATAATGTCAAGTGTAAGCTTGCTGATATGGGAGTATATCTCAAACCGTGTTGTTCTGTCGGCCATTTTTGACAGGTTTTCCTACAAAACAGAAAATGGGACCTCCATCATAAAACATTTCCAAAGTATACATGTAACAAAATGAACTCCATTCCTGATTATGCAATTTTGATATTTTCTTAAATGCCAATTATATTTCATAATGATTCAATTTTCATGAATAAGATAAGATAAAATTGCATTAACATATTGTAGACTGACACAATTAGTATATAATGTGCAAATATCTTTAGTTACATAGCAGTTAACCCTTTCCCTCATATAGACTCATTTTGACGCACTCCGTAGGTACCACATAAAGCCTGATCTGCAGAAAACCACAGTTAAACCTTACCAAATTTAATTATAAAATCCTCATTTCCAGACCACTGAGGAGCAGCGAACAGCATAAAACCTGATCAGCATGCGAGTTACTCGCAGGCTGATCTGGTTTTATGCTGTTCGCATAGGTCTTTTGATGGTTTCCTCTATGAGGGAAAGGGTTAAATGCACTGAAAATGTTGATCAAATTATGCAAATTAGTCTATATGAGGTAAAAGCTTAACAAAAATTGCTGCTGAAATAAAAGTCAACCTCATATAAGAAGCTATTTTAGGAATTTAAAAGCTGGCTGCATAATGCAGACTGGCTTTAAATAGAAGCTATTTTAGGAATTTAAAAGCTGGCTGCATAATGCAGACTGGCTTTCATTACAGGTAAACTCTAAAACAGGTGTAAATGTCCTTATCTCCCAAAAGTAGATACTCACACAGAGAATGTCAGCTGCATCATTATAGATCGCTATGTAAGGTTTCAGGATGTCGAAATGAAAAGCAGGTGTCAGTAACCTGCGAGACCGCGCCCACTTCTTTCCGCCCGCAATCAACAGTCCCTCTCCTAACCATGGCAGGCCCATGCGGTATATTCCCATAAACCCAGTTGGTTTAGGTTCTAATGAAAAAAATAATCAAGTCATTTGATGCTCGATTCACAAATTCTATAAAATCTATCCAGCAAAGTGTACATACAATGATAAAAAATGCCCCCACCCCCTCCCCCCAAAAAAGAAGAAAAATTCTTATTATGATTTAATTATTCAATTACAAAAAGTTCAAGCAATTATTTACAGCATTGTAAATAATGTAGAGAATTTTGAAGCACCTCAAACAGAGCAACATTATCAAGTTTTTCTTTACAAGGAGAATATATATACAGTACTCCACTATATCGCGGTTCTTGGGTCCAAGCCCAAATACCGCGTGTATTGGACCGCGTAGTAGGTTTGAGAATGCTATATGTGTCTTTGTGATAGTCGTAAATTCTTGAAAAATATAAATATTTTGCTCATTATTAGGTATACCATAATGTACAGTTGTCACAGAGTTAATGATATATGGTTTTCATAAATTATACATTTTATATATGTATTTTTTCCCTTCCTTTACAGAAAATGCATAAAATACATAATTTAATCAGTTACAGAATAATTGTGAAAAACTTGATAATTAATATTTTACAGTGACAAATCTACATCTTGCTAGATATTAGTAAGAGGTATGAAGAATGTTAGGAGACTGTAAATGAGTATTAAAAGTTACATATGGTTCCTATTATGAAATAAGTAGTTTTATCAGATCATGATAAACTAAGAAATTACTGTATACAAACAAGTTGTATAATGATGAAGATGTATAGAGAGTGTCTGATCTTTTTTTTTTTACTTTTTTTTTTCTACTGATGGCTTTCTTATTGGGAAAATTAGAACTAAAAATAAAATTGTTTTTAATTCACACTAAAATTATCTAATTATAGGTGGTATATGTCCAAGAAAGGTCCAAATAATCATTTAAATTATAATACACAAATTTCATTAAAATTCCATGAATTATTTCTTTTGAAAAAAAAAAAGTTTTATTGGGAAAATATGTCGTAATTTGGGGAGAAAATGTCTGTTTTTGGCTAAAGGAAACCACCTGTTGAAGATTGTAAATTAATTAACCAAAAAAAAAAAAAAAATCACTCAGGTTAAGGAACGTATTAAGATTCACAATGAATGAAGAATGTGGTTTAAGAATGGACATGATAGATTTGGGCAGGAGCTATAAGAGAGAAGGTTTATTGGAGGAGGGTAAATGTTAGGAAGGACATGAGATAAAAAATGAAGAGACAGAGGAAGTGAGGAGAAATTAAGACATAAATAATGTTGGGTTAAGAAAGAGAAACTGAGGGTTATGTAATGTAGGTAGAAGGTGAACATAAAATTGCAAGAAATTAATTTAGCCTGAACAGAATTAAAATAAAACAGGTACAAAGCAACAAGTGGTTAGCGTTAGTACAAAAAACACAACAAGTGACTCCCCAAGATGGAGACTGGTAAAACAAAACATGATCAAAATCAAATGAAAAGTGAAAATAATAAATAAAATTAGGCAATGGTGAGCATACATGTACATGAATGTTAAATGGCATCATCCCTTCATGAGTTTATCCCTTTTTCACTTGGATACACCATCAGTAGAAAAGACAAGTTTATTTATCAATTAACTGAGCATTCTTCAAATTCAAAAGTAATTTTATAGTCATAAAAAGTGACAAGGTAATTTCCCATCTGCAACTCCATCATCTTGTTTTTAATAAAGTATTTAATCATTTCCTTTTCATGACTGACTGTTCAGCATGCACTTGTTACAAGCCCCATGATCCATGCAACTTAAACTGTGCAGTACAGAAAATAAAATATGTCCAGGACCTCAAATTATCCATGCAAGTTACCTTTGCTAGTACCTTGCCCTAAGTAATACTTAAATTCCTAGAATAGGTAGAAACACATTTCACCATTCCCGTTTCATGAAAAATTAATGTACATGACAATGTTTACATAAAATATTACCTTAACCCTTTCCCTCATAGAGGACACCATGAAAAGACCTATGCGAACAGCATAAAACCAGATCAGCCTGTGAGTAACTTGCAGGCTGATCAGGTTTTATGCTGTTCGCTGTCTCAGTGGTCTGGAAATGAGTATTTTGTAATTAAATTTGGTAAGGTTTAACTGCGGTTTTCTGCAGATCAGGCTTTATGTGATACCTATTGAGGGCGTCAAAATGAGTATATATGAGGGAAAGGGTTAAGCTAACAATATTTGTTAAGAAATAAAATACTTTGGTACTTATTCACTCAAGGAATAAGATTCATGAAATTCACCCCTAAGTTTTTCAATAATACTTAGCATTAAGTATGATTGGTGGAATTCATGCCTGACCTAACAAGACCATTGATTTTGTGCACTGTATCTCACGTTCTAAAATTAATGGGTTTATGCTTCACTTACAATGGAAAATAAATGAGTACATGTATTTGGATGCTTGTAATTGTATATCAATACAAATGCATGGCCTCTATCATCTTGCACCATGTTAAACTCAACCATCAAATTTATGGCTCGATAAGGAAGTTTCATACTATTTTCGTCACATCCTACAGATAATGACTGTGATTCAGAAACCTGACATACATCCCACCAGCTGATCTAGAGATCCTTGAACACTTCATGTGCATATCCAGGCATATGAATGTAATTTACGTCATAATGCATACAATTGGACAGAAAAAAAGTTTTAACAAAATATTAAAATTTGTGATGTTTGTGAGCAACAGACTGAGACATGAATGGAAAAATTATCCCCAAACAACGGGTAAAGGCAAGACTTATGTTAGGGGCTTTATGGTAACCGTGAATATATCACATGCAGTGAACAAGCACCTTGATCTGAAAATTTAAAATCTGATACTATGAAATATCATGACTTTTTTGGTGACATACCAGTAAAATATGTCATGTGGTAATATGATATATAATGTAGTTTCATGAAATACCATGTGGTTTGGTGAAATATCATGTGATTTCATGAGATATGTGGTACTATGAAATATCATGATGGTGGTATCATGAAAAATCATGACTTTTGTGGTAACATTCCAGTAAAGCATGTCATGTGATAATGTGATACATAACGTGGTTTCATGAAATATCATATGGTATGACAACAAATATTGTGGTATGGTGTTATGAATTATAAAATGGCTTTATGAAATATGTGGTATCTGCATCAAATATCGTTTAGTATCATTAAATGATAAAACTGTGACCTATAACTTAATACTGTAACAAACTCGGCCCGGCCCAGGATCTTACCTGGTCCGCAAGCCCGCCAGTCCATTGCTCCAACCACTGAGCCAAAGAGTCGACTCCTTGACGCAGTTGTCAGAGATTGTATTTATATCTGTGATGACGCATTGTCACATTACCTCCCCCCCCCCCGATAAGTCCTGACCCGAGACTTGGCCTGGGAAACATGTGGGTAAGGCAATTCTGGTCTGGCAGTTGACATTATCCCCACCGCTGCCACCAATGTAACAAACTCGACCTGGCCTAGGACCGAACCCGGTCTGCCGGCGTGCGAGTCCAATGCTCTAACCACTGAGCCAAAGAGTCGACTCCCTGACACAGTTGTCAAAGATTGTATTTATACCTGTGATGACGCATCGTCACAATACATTAACTGTGAAAGCACTTTCATTGGTCTCAATGACCAGGAAAAAAAGTCTTGAAAAATCAGATGCAATCAATACTGCTTTTTTTTTACCTGCCGTTTTCATGACCTGCCGGATAGTTTCTGGATGACAAACTGTTAGTGACACTTTGGCGCCTCCTGTCCACCAGACATAGAAACGCTTGAACTTGTTCACATTACTAAGCCCAAAATTAAGACGAGCATCGCTTGACTCTGGTAACTGAAACAACCAATCAAAAAGTCCCTCTTTCTAGAGAAATAATTAATTTATTCAGTTTTTAACTCTCTTGACACATTAAAGCAATCCTGCAAATTTGCAATCAGCATAAAACCAGATCAGCTAATAGGTAACATGCAGGCGGATCAAGTATGACCTTGTTCCCTATTCAGCAATGCTTTCATGATATGACTTATGGTAGGACTCAGTAAAAGGAGTCAGAGATATAAATTAACTTAAGATCTTATGTAACTTTGTGAGGGGTATAGTCTGGATCTCATAAACTGAAGGTGCTTCACATCCCACCTTGTCGCCAAGTAATAAGAGTGTGATGGGACGTGACAATATTTCAAATGAAGAGCATGATTATTTCCTATATTAAGCCTTTATTTCTGTGATGTGAGGATACATTTAGCAGACTCTCCTACAGCTGGGGGGTGGGTGGGTGTCAAGATTTCACACTTCCCACAGAATAATACCTATTCCAACAGCTGGGGTGATTTTCCAAAGTACTGAACTAGAATAAAGAAATGTGAATTCTGAGAATTGTTCTGGGGGGTTCACTTTTTTTTTTATTTCTGCTGTATGTTATTTTTTACATGCACATGTGTTTTGTGTGTAATTGGCACTCAACCTTTTCCACTATGCTGGAAGTTACTTTCAATATGAGCTGGATTTGCCATGGTCGCGGCGAACATGGACTTGCATGGTGTTTATTGATAGCAGGCATATCCAAGTCATAAAGGGTAAACAAACTTTTTTACATTTAGTGACAGACTGAACAAATAAAGTTGACGCCAAGCCCTACCTGTCAAAACCTGGTTAATGAACAACAAGAGTATTTCCGGTACAATATTACCCATTCCCCTCTTTTTCTGCTTTCCCAAAGATTCAATTTAGGAAAAAAAATATTTTTAGTGAAATTCAGCCACAACGGCTCATCAAGCAATGAATTTACTCTTTATCATGATTTATGTATTCAGTGACAAAATGCACATGCATTGATGTTAATTCTCACCCGATGTTTTTAAAGCTTGTCTGACAATGTCCGAGTGATTTATCATCACCATTGGGTTAAGGGAACCAATCCAAAAGATGAACAATTTAGGAAACAAATTTGCATTTTTCACTGCATATTGCAGTCGATCATCTGATCCTTTCGGAACCTGGATGTAAATAAAAATATTTAAGCATTTTTAAGTGTCGTGAAAATTCAGCAAGAGTTTGAAAATGATTTAACAAATGAATTTTATATATCAAAAGGTAACTGTTATTTTTTAAATTTCTTATTTGATACTTCTTCTATTTTTATTTCTTTCATGCTGATTTATACAAAGTAATGTATTGTCAGATCACCACAACTACCTACACAATGTATTATGGGTATACTTCAACTTAAAGCAAGCCATTTGTCATTGCTAAGATATTGATTAAATACTACATCAAAACTTTACTTAACACATGATTATTCTAATTAAGGATATGTAAAATCTTATTGGAAATTAAAATTTAAAATTCAAATAAAAAACATAAAAAATAGTCACTGAACTTACAATGGATTTTTCTCTGCCATGCACACTGTAAATTCTGAGATACAATAGTTTGTAAGCAGAGGAGACACGGATATCAAACAAACAAAAGGGGGGGGGGAATACAAAACTGTTAAAAGTGTGTGAGGAAAATATGCAGCATGCCCTAACTGTCACGTAAGTACACTGCCTGTTGTGAGGTATCAGTATTTGACAGTCTGGCCTCCCTTCATATTAGAATCCTTCCCACAATTCCAAGAGTTATGGGGCATATATAAATATATATATATATATATAGTACAGGACAAACCCCTCAGTCAAATACAAAATTCAAACCATGAAATTAGAATAGATGGACAAAACACTTCCCTGTTTTTTTGTTGTTGCTTATTTTGGAGGGAGGACATTATAATTTCATATAAATAATGTTCATTAAGTTATTCTGTTTATTCTATTAATTTAAATATCTTAAAATATTCTTCCTCCGGTTCTGTTCACAAATATTTCTTTGTTAACTTAAGTCAGACCAACAGTTTATCAGCTATTTAGGGACTTTGTCCACCTGAAGGTTATAGATGAAATGCTGCTTAAACTACAATAACATGCCATAGACTGGACAGACTGGTGGCATGAAACCATACCCAGTCACATTATCATGAAACTGGGCAAATCAATTCTCGATCGTAACTTTTCTGCTAAATGCCAAGCAGGGAATATACCAGAGCTATCTACAACAACTTTGGTACGTTGTGGCAGGCTTTCAATCCCACAACCTCAAAATTAATATTCTATAACAACATTATATTATCCACAGTGACCATACATATGATATGATTTTGTGGAGCAACATAAAAATAAATAGTTAATACTGAAGAACATGATGATGATGATGATGATGATGATGAATTTATGAATCTGAAAGAATTGGAAGAATAGTTTGTGTATTTGAGTTAATAAGTACATGTAAGATATGAATCTGAATGTCACAGGTTAGAAAAATGTGCAGCCTTACCAGGCCCAGGGCATTTTACTTACAGTAAGAAATTGTTCTACCGACTGAGTACCCTGATTCTTATATACAGCTCTCTCTGATTCTGAGTTTATCTGTACCATGATATACCCCCTTCACCCACCCTATGACCCACCTCACCCCACAAAATTAAAATTTATCCTCTCATTTCCTAGAATTCATCCTCTCATTTCCTAGAATTCATCCTCTCATTTTCTAATAGGTCCAGAGAACAAGGCAACAATGATCTCTGAACACATACATGCAGTCACAGCCCACATCCAGCAACACATGTCACAGGGTGAGAAAAATGTGCTGGTGACCCAGTCTAAAACTGAAACCCTGTTGCTACTGCTGATTATATGAGAACCAGTCTGCCACTCGTTTACACAGTTCTTTCCTTTTGTGAGTTGTCAGTATCATGACATAAATATGATACGGCCTATAAATAACCCTCATCTGTGAGAGACTTGTGTAAGCAGTCTCAGCTCAGGTAGCTAAGTCTGTAGAGCATTCGCCCAGTGAGTGAGGGGTCCCAGGTTCAAGCCCCTGGCTGGCTGCATATTTCTTTCACCTAGTTACATTTGGTGAGATCCCAATAGCCCAGTGGTTAGATATGTCCACTTTGCAATCAGATGGCCTGAGGTTTGAATCCCAGCTGTGACACTTCCCTCTGGTTACCACATTAAAACATGAATGTGTAAAATTGGTACCAGATGTACACTCGACAAAATGGGGTTGCTATGGGAACTTGTAGTATTCAGTACCGGTTCTACCTAGGAACTTGTGTCCCATGTATTTGGTGCAATACACTGGGCACGTAAATGAACCTTGTTGCGGTAATATTTGGCTGTCTGGTTAACATAGTTGTAATAGTGCTCTAGCTTCTCAGTGATGCAGCTTTGGTTTAATTCCTGTCCAGGGCTGTATGGGAGATGATAGGTGGTCACTAGCTTGGACAGGTGAGTTTTATCCAGGTTTCCAGTTCTCCCCCACAATTAGACAATCATCTGTGTGGTCAGCTCAAAAGTTGGCATGACAACTAAAGATTATTATTTGATATTTTCACAGAAAAGCTAGGGCATTGCTATTGGACTCCCAGCAGATAAGTGTGGAAAAAAGATGGTGTTACAGTCATGAGAAGATGATGTCAAATGATCATGAGGAGGTGGGGGATTTGAAGATGATTACCTACATCTGTACACTGAACTGTCATGAACTGACAATACTACATTTATGCATAGACAAAATAAAAAAGAGAGAGAGTGATAGAAAAGATAGAGTGAAATAAGTCACGGACAAGTAGTTGGAGAAATGCACAAAGATTAAGGAAAAGGAAAAGTGAGAAGGGAAGACAAAGTGTTCCCAAACCACTTTTGACTCATCAAGGTAAGACCACTCCAGCTTGCGTGGCGCTACCAGGGTGCAAAACCCTGACACAGCTCCTACCCATCATCTGGGTCTAGTTGTGGCTGGCATGAGACCTTGGGAGGATAGGGTGGAGAGCTCCTTCTTGAAAGATGCCAAAGAAGGAGCCTCAGCTCTGTTGGTAGCCTGTTCCAAACTGTAATAGTTCGAGAGTCTTGAGTCGTATAGAATTGTATATGATGATGAGATGATGAGATGATAGTGTAGTCGTATTAATGATCGTGTTGTGAATTTTTAGTTGGCAAGCGACTTGACAAAAAATATCACAAAGCGACGGAATATTAATAGGACTAGATGATGGTGATGATAATGATGATGGTGATGATGATGATGGTGGTGGTGGGGATGGTAAATGAACTGCGACATACCAGATGCATGTTGCCGTATAACCAATGGAATTCCGGTGACGGCAGACCCTTAAAGACCGTTCGCAGGTGTCGAACATAAAATAAAAAAGTTACAATTTTGTACAAGATAAATGACACCGCCGATATCAACACAAAACTTGTGACAGATAATCCAAAGTCTGCATTTGCTTCCATGTTCCCACGTCGTTTATTCAAGTCAAACACAAGTTATTTGTACTTCATCTAAGTTGAAGCAGGGTTCGTATAGACCCTGGTTTAAATTGCGCAGTTTGACGACCTAGATTTTAGACCTACGTATTATTAAACTGCTGCGAAACTGTCAGTATAAAATATTACCACCTTCAATCACCTTCATCAACATACGTTTGAATACAGTTTTGTTTACTTGGAACTCTAATTATTTTTTAAGCTTTCAAGTCCGGTCCATAGAAAAACCAAAACGCTTTAATCACCAGGAAGATATATTTTCGACTTCTCTGTTCAGATGTTGCGATTGGTTAGCTGTCAAAAAGTATAACGTGTCGTCGATGCCCAGTGTAAATAGCGGGTCATTCAAAGACCAAACTCCACGCAATAGTTACCTCCCCTTACAGTTGTAGATTTTTAGACGCTACGCTTGCTGAAAACGAATGGCCTGCATTGCATAATGATCCACAATTTTTAAGTACTCTCCCGTTGACGATCCATGCAAAGCGATTTGCCAATACGAGTGGAATATGTTACACGTTTAATCATAACGTTAACCGTTTATGTGTACTGATTTTAACATGATTTTCTATTGCCAATTATAGCACCGAACATCAATTAATAAAGCTGAAACATAACGTGAATTTCTTTACCAAACAGCAACCCACTAGTACATTGAAGATCTACTCTGTAAAGAAAGTAGTGCTCGAGTAGTAATTGCTAAGAGTCACATATGCTGAATCGAGTTAGGTTCCTCCAGGGCATTCTTAACTTGAAATAACATAGGCAACATTCTTGTATCTTAATGTATCAAATACCTGGTCAAATTTACACATACAAAATACAGATAGAATTCGCTAGTAGGCCTACTAGAGAAAGAGAATGACCTACTAAAGTACAGCTCTTTAGGATGAAAGGTTCATGCCATTACTCGGATTAGTGTTACAAACGGAACTCTGTAGCAACAGGTGGAGTTTTTTGTCGTCAAGTACTGCTTCAATAACTTCAGAAACGCTGGCTTAGAAGTTAATCCGTCCCGTCTCTCACGCTTGTTGGGCTATATTTTTCGCATTGAAGGATATGTGTGGAGTTTGTCAAAGATCACGGATTTTTAGTTTTTGACATCCCACCGAATGTTATCATATAATGGGTACTTATATGGTTAATATTTTGTTATCTCTAACACATAAGAGCCAATTATAGCCACATAATAGGAAATAATATGACTGACATCAAAGGAATTTTACTGTTACCAAAGACAATCACACAGTCCATTTTGCAAACGACTTGTGCAGAGTAGGGAGCTTAATTTGCTGGCGAAGGTTATCGGATTTTGCAGACACTATAAAGAATACACTATATGAAGGCCTTTTGATCGAATGGTTGAAGCAGGCCCGGATCCAGAAATTTACAACTCGGGGTGATCAAATATGAATGTAATGTTAGTGCTAGGGGACATGCTCCCTCTGAAAAAAAAAATGTTTCTAGGATGACGGAGATGCATGTGGGGGTGTATCTAGGGAAAGAAATGATGAGAGCTTTTTTGTAAGTAAGATATGTAATTAAACTAATATGTTCATCGAAATCTAAGCATTAAAGTATATATATATATATAATTTTATTGCTTGGGGTCGAAATTTTTGCAATTGTGAAGTTTTTCTTCATTTTGATGTATTTCCCTCCTAAAAACAACTTCAATGTACATAATTTTTTTCTGTTTTGACACGATTCTTGACCCACGACCCTCTTGTCATTAAGCCGAGATGCTTTTTTAAGCGACGAATGACAACTGTGCTTGGAGATTGATGATTATTGGAAAGGACCAGAACTAGACTCTCATCCTCCGTAAGATTTTCTCGCATACAAAACCATGGTCGGTAGTTGGGACTCGAACTCATAGCCCTCTAAACCATTTATAGATCAGTGAAAATATTTTTTTTTCTATATGATTTATACAGTGCCATTAATACGAATTTATACCACTTGCTGCAAGGCTAGCTAGGTTGCGACTTTTGATCCAGCTTGGGGACTTTTTATTGTTATTTTAAATCTTATTAAACACACACACACACACACACACACACACACACACACACACACATGATGTGTTTAACGTCCCACCGACAGTACTTCAGTCACTTGGAGACGATGTCTACATGAGACAGATATAGTGCTGCCACACTGCAGTATCACATCGTAGACATGTGGTATGATCCTGAAAGCGGACCAACCAGTACTGCAAATACCCTTATATACTGAGCGCCAAGCAAGGGGCTATAACAGTACAATTTTTTACGACTTTGGTATGTCGTGGCCGGGGATCGAACCCACGAGGATATGCGGAATATGCATACATGTACATGTATTTAGTTTATTTTTATAAACAATTGAATCGACTTTCGTAAAAGGTTCTTTCTTATTTATGCATTGTCGTACCGTTATCGTCAACGAGTATGTACAGATTGCATCTCGTAACAAATCTGTAGAACCCTCTTTGCTTTTCTTTCCGAAGAATATTATATTATATACTGCTTTTGGAAGCATAATGAGCCTTTTTTGTTTATTGCTGACTTTCTCTTCCATAGACATTTACCGTCTTGGGCCAAATATTTTTTTTATTAGTTTAAATATGAGTAGTAAGGTCAGCGGTTTACGTCTAAACAAACTTGACCTACTTTCTAGGTAGGCGGCCATTTTGTTTCTATTTATAGTAACTCATTTACATATAAGGTTTTAGTGTAGTGCGCATGTGCGGCGGCCATATTGGTTTTCTATTTTTAGAATGACATCATGATCTATATTTAGAAATGGCATCATGATCTATAATTAGAATGACATCCTGATCTATATTTAGAATGACATCATGATCTATAGTTAGAAATAACATCATGATCTATATTTAGATTGACATCATGATCTATAGTTAGAAATGACATCAATGTACAGAGTTGTACATTTGACCTAGGGCTGAGGAGATTGAGGGTCAAGTCTTAGGCGGAGACACTTGGTAAACACAAAAGTACATGAGATACAACAGAGGTATTGATAGTCCCAATAATATACAGAGCTGACTTGTATATTCAGTCATAAGGCTTAATCACGGACATTGAGGGTCAGGTCCTCAGCCTTAGACGGGGACTATACAAAATCTTATTACAATGATCAATATATGATCATCATACAATAAACATACAATAAATATAATAAAAAATATATCAAACAATATTTGGAACATACTTTTTGAACATACCTGTACACTTTACTTCAACACAAAAACGGAAATAAAGATCAAATTTTCAGAATTCAGACGTGTGTGGAACACACTTTTTGAACATGTCTGTACACGTTATTTCAACATAATGACACGAATATTGAAATCATTTAAAGCAGGTTCCAGTACATTTCATAATCACATACACTGTGACCTATATACCAACAGAAAGAAAAACATATTACCTATCATACATGAATACGTTTTACTTTGAATCTGGAGTAACACACTCCATTTGTTAAATTCTCTCTCTCTTAATTTCTGTAGAGTTTGTATATGATTATATAAGCACATTCTCATACTTAAACTTGTATCAAATTTAATGAAGTACATGAGCACGTACATGTATACGTGTACAACTGAATGTTCATGTTTCTTTCACCACACACACACACACACACACGTGATATACCATTTTAAGTCATAGTATTCCCGGTAATTATTCTTGGAAATGTATTTCCAGTGTACAACTAGAGTAAACCAGAGATAACTGGTTTACAATTTGAACCGACCAATGCCATGTCTTCATTTTATATCGATTGAACAAGTCTAGACATGTTGCCTAAAAATAACCATGACTTAGATCAACAACCAATCAGAAACGAAATGTAGTATTACAACCATCTTTCATTCCATGAATAGGCATGACATTGCACAACAACCAGCAATCATTTTTACTCCATGAACCTATGAGGCGTACACACACACACACGCACACTATTCAAGCAAAATCATAGAATGCGTTCATGGTTCTGGAAATGAAATGGACATGTTGAATAAGGTAAGCTTTTAAATTTATAAATCACCTACCTTTTTTTCCTCAGTATCCATTTTTTTTATATCACACAACAGAATTTCTAAAAATGTTAATTATATCCATTTTTTTTTTCGAAATCAAAATCCCTTGCACGTCAAACTGATCATTCCCAAAGTATTCACAGAAAGAACGAAATTGTCAAATGTTTGCGCCAAATTCTTTTGTATAAAAATGTTTAAAGATGTGTTGGAAGATCAATAATCAA
>CM037794.1:31274338-31324338 GCA_021229015.1 Solen grandis
TCTTTAATATACCACCGGAATTTCAGTAAATTAGCATTCATCAAGTCATGAATTTGTACATAATATGTTAACCCTTTCCCTCATATAAACTCATTTTGACGCACTCAATAGGTACCACATAAAGCCTGATCTGCAGAAAACCACAGTTAAACCTTACCAAATTTAATTACAAAATACTAATTTCCAGACCACTGAGGAGCAGCGAACAGCATAAAACCTGATCAGCCTGCGAGTTACTCGCAGGCTGATCTGGTTTTATGCTATTCGCATAGGCCTTTTCATGGTTTCCTCTATGAGGGAAAGGGTTAATGATGTAAAGGGTTAACGAGTCCAGCAGTATCTAGAATTCCATACATCACTCATGTTCAAAATTCTCCAGCATTGTTGAATTTGTTCTTTTACATAACAATTATCTTGGTTACTTCATCATTAGAAACCTGGATTATTATTGTATACGCACCCTGCATCATGATAATAAATGTTTAGCAATTGGCCTTATATGGTAAGTCAGTGACTCTGCAATTCCACCTGCAATTAGCTGAATGTCCCGAAATGGCAGACATATACTGATCTCCAAATTATAGCAAGTCATTGGAAAGCGATCTTACCAATTTCCAAAACAATCTTATTTTAAATCATTTTTTTTTTATTGGAGAGTATTTTTTTTTTAAATTTTTATCATCTACAAATATATACAAAAACCACCTCACATGAAATTCATTAATGAAGTAATAATGGACCTCAAACCATGAATATATAAAATTAATGACAAAAATTCATTAACACACAATTTCATATATACACAGTTAATTTACTGATTTCATATAATTATTATCTTCTATATTATCTTCTATTAGTATTACGATGAAAGATGTGATGTTATACAAGGCAAATACTGTTACCTATGAGATTTCTGGAGCAGTCTGATTTTAATAAAGTTTAACCCTTTCCCTCATATAGACTCATTTTGATGCACTCAATAGGTACCACATAAAGCCTCATCTGCAGAAAACCACAGTTAAACCTTACCAAATTTAATTACAAAATCCTCATTTCCAGACCACTGAGGAGCAGCGAACAGCATAAAACCTGATCAGCCTGCAAGTTACTCGCAGGCTGATCTGGTTTTATGCTGTTCGCATAGGTCTTTTCATGGTTTCCTCTATGAGGGAAAGGGTTAAAGAAGATTCCATTGTATGCTGCAGATGAGACTGGAAATTACACTGGTTGACCATGTGTCTGTTGATGGGTATTGATAGACGTAATATGTACACATATAGTTAATCAAAGCGCCCAATGTGCTGTGAGACAGCGGCGGGATAAACATGAAAAACCCAGCGTTTCAGTAGTGGTTGAAACAATAAAGGCAAAGGTCATATAACGCCAAAGGCCCCACATGCTTTCCTGCAACTGTAGTTGCTACAGCGACAGTTGAAATCGTTCTCTGTTTGTTACATAATAATCTGGAGTAAGGGTCATGAACCTGATTTCATTCATAAGTTGCATACTTAAATAGTTTATTCCCTTTCTTCAGTACTGACTTGACTATTCGAGTTTACCATCACTTCAACAGTACTTCAGTCATATAGCGACAACCAGGTGGAGGTGGAGACCCCGAATGCACGGAGTCATCCGGGTAGAACCACAACCTATCGCAAGCCTTCTTCAGTACTAGAGAACCTGATGTATACATTCTATCTGTTGTCGAGTATGTGTAGAAATTGACAAGGGATTCGATTATTTAAGATACTTATATGTTTGCCTTTCTATTTCAAAGTTCAGAAGTGCACTGGGAGGAACCTAACTCGCCATCATGCAAAATTACGTGTGGACTACTCTAAGGTAATTTTTATTTTTTACAGGAGTATATCTTCATGTATGCAAAATGGGTTGATGTTTTGATTAATAAATGTCACGGATATATTGTTCATGCATAAAATGGATGTTTCCAGTGCAAAATAATGGTAAAAGAAAACACGTGATCAAACAATAACCTATTAAAAGCTTTTACGGTTATGATGAAAACGTCACTTGTATTCGTTGGTGTAGAATCGCATTGCATGGATACGCACTAAGCGAGAGCTACAGTGAAATTTGCTGTGAAAAATATGCAAATCCGCAATGCCTGTTTTTCATTTTCAGTAACTAAAGATGGCTGGCCGCCATCTAAAAATAAAATTGCTTTAGGGGAAAGATTAAAACCCTGGGTTAATTTCCATGGTTAAAAGCCATTTGGGGAGAATTTAACAGCATGCACTTTAAAAAAAATTCAATAAAGGAAAAATGCCCATTAACAGCCCCTGTTAAAAAAGGGCGAAAAAAGCCCTGAACTTTTGTAGTGATCAGTGTATTTAATTATCCTGCCCTTCTAGGGAAAAAATTCCAAAGATCACCAAATCTGATCACTTAACCTTTTACTGAGTCTTGAACAAATCAGGATATCCCAGACAAACACTCATGCTAATTTACAGTCACTACACTTACGAATCAAATTTTCACTACTGACATTTTGACCTTTTCTGCAAAAGAAACAAAAAATGTTATGTGGTTAATTATCTAGAGATACAGTTATTTGGAATATTTTTACACCAGAACAAACTATGAGAAAATATTACTTGAGATATACGATTCTGAAATAGAAAGGAAACCAAACAAACACAGTTCAATACTGTTCTAAGTTTTGACCTATACAGTACCACTCCAGGATATAAATCAAAGTGAGTCAATTTATTCTATTTTTTTTTAATAATTTATTTATTTAATTTTGTCTTCTCTTGAAATGTGTAGATTGTGGTTTCTTCTAAATTTGTGGGTAAAATTTTGTGTTTAAAACTGTTAATAATCCTATGTGATCAGGTTCAATCATGATACCCTTTAATGCACATATTAAAGCTAATGTTGATAACATATGGTTGAAATTATGTTTGATCATGTCCAACAATTATGCTTAAACATGATGAAATGTGCTTAAACTAAGAGTTTTGCCAGGGTCAGGTTGTGATGGGGTTACAGTATACCAAAAGTAAGATTAGGTTGACTGAGTAATCAGAATCAGTCTGCAAATAAGAGCTATAATTACTAAAAAGGAGATATTTAATACCCTGTTAAACCACCTTTAGTCTGAATAATGTAAAATTAAAAATATTAATAATTAAATGAAAATGTTCATTTAGTGCAATTAGATCATTTACTGAGAATGTGGTGTGCTCTTGCGTTTGTAATAGTAATGTTACTTAATTAAATATCTTATGTAAAAAAGGGTTATAACTCCTCAAAAACTTTTATTAAAAGTATTAATAATTAAATGAAAATGTTCATTTAGTGCATAATCATTTACTGAGAATGTGCACGGTGTGCTCTTGCATTTGTAAAAGTAATACTTCTTAATTAATATGTAAAAAAAGGTTATAACTCCTGAAAAACTTTACAGAAAGAATATGTGCCTTTCACTAGTATTGGACCTTCTGAATGTTGATCCTCCTAAAATGCTTTTAAAAATACTGAACAGTTTGCAAAATGGGAAAAACAAACAATAGGATTTAAGACAGGGCAACGTCTAGAATTCCTAATATATGTATAATTAAGTTTCCACTTCAATTTTTGAAGCAGGCGTATATTAGTAACCTCTTGTTCAAACTGATCTGATTTTCATTTGTGTGCTGTTTTTACACATCAGTAAACCATACACAGACATGAGACTGACTGTTTCTCCATTTGATTTAGGGTTCAGACTTCAGATTCATAAATACAGTAATTCATAAACCTCTTGAAGAAAATGTCCACTCCAGACTGCTAACAAAGCCCTTGAAAGATGAAACAAAATAAGACTGGCTGCTTTAGCTCCATTGACTGGACCATGCATGTGTGAAACAGTTCTCTCTTGGTAATCTCACATTGATTTGTGACCAATTGTCCGTAAAAAGCTAATAATTGCTTCCTGTGTTGTCATGTTTTATTGCCAACATGTGGACGCCCATTCATTTTTCTCTGAAAATCATCAAAGCTTTATGTCTTGATAATTAGCAAGAATTTCATTTCAACATTCTTCCTGAACATAACGAAGTTAAAACAGTTCAGTCAGTTTGTTGTACCTGCAGAAAAGTGGAAGGCTTTTAGGCAATTAATTTCACTTCATCGGTTACTTTACAAATGCAATTAAGTTCAAAGGGTCACTTTACAACCGCAGCTATGCTGACTGGTTCAGTCAGTCCTTGTACAGTGGTGAGCTGTGATCAATGAGGATGCATTCAGATGCACTCTGAGGAATGTGAGCCGGTACACAGTCATGTATCTACTTCACTTAATCTGGCCGCCACATTGATTAATGTCGGATAATGGTCGCCAGATTAAATCAATGTAAACCTTTTACTGATGTAGATTTCAGTTAAAATGTTATTGAGAGAAAATGTTCACTTTCCATTTCTGTGTTCAAAAAGAATTTAAACATTCAATTAAGTGCACAATACAAAGGTTGTATGCAGTTTCAAAATGGATTTAGTCATCAATCAATCAAACTGAAGCCTTTTTTCATGTAAAGCACTTTGTTCAATTTATCATGCATATCTGAACTTGCATCAGGTGTTCCATAAAAAATTCCTTCCAAAGCACTTACTACTGTTCAAAACCTTGGTAGATGGATAAGCTTATAGCATGATTAATTATCCCTAATTGTTATCAAACAAGTTAAACTTCTATCTAATGTCATGCATCAAACACTCAGTTAATTATATATCTGAAATAAATATCTGAAAGCAATTATTTATACCCTAACCCTGAAGAACCATTGTAAGGTTTGTAAAATGTTTATTTTGATTTGAAAAATATATCTACAATATTTGCACTGATAAAAACAGATACTATTAAAATTTCTTACATTGCAGTTTCGTCATAAAATCATATTTTGGGTTCAATCCAAGATGCTGACTGTTAGCATTTTGCAGGTGGGGCTGTCATGTGACGGTCGCAAGACAGCCGTGCGTCCTTTCAGAATGTTATAGCAAGAGTGATGTGACAATCGCACAAGGTGTACGCCGCCTGCATGACAATTCTTCGATTGCTGCATGACACTCTTCTTCTTCACAGAGTTTTCTTCTTTAAAGGGCAACATGTTGTGGTGGGATAGCCATAATAGATCCGATGTTATTTCGACAAGGGATAGTGAAACTGGACATTGACGGGTAGTGTTCTTGATTTTTTTTCCTCATTCGCAAATTTGTATGATGAACATACTATAATACATTTGTGTGACAGCCTTGCAAATTCTTGTGCATCTTACGGTGCCCATAAGATTTTTGACAAATTCTTAAGACCGTCACACGAGAGTCTTGCGGTAGTCGTATGGCTGCTGTGCGGGCCATCTTGCAGCCGCTGTACAAAATGTTGTTTATTTTACCTACTTTCAGGCTGGAAAATCGTGCAACCCCTGAGACAGACGTACAAACATCCTATGGCTGCCTTGGGATCTCAAAAACATTGGTGGACCCGCCCAGATATTACATTGCAAATTTGTCTGCAATCTGACTTACAGCACCCTTGGAAATGGCATGCTGATGTTAACTAGGCCTAACCAAGACGCAATTTAAACTTTGGACTCCATCTCTTAAATTAATTGTTGTATAATTAATATACAAGTATAAGTACAATGCTACTGTCCAATACAACACAATATCTAGGTGGTATAATGAGCGTCTCATTCAGCTTCTATTATTCAGTACAGCTTCCGAGTGTATTGCCAGATTCTCACGGGTCCTTCTGCCACTTTGCCACTGTATCATTACAATGGTGATGTTTACAATGGGAGGTTAGTCATGAGCTTGATACAACCTCAGCCACAGAGCAATGACCTTCCAGATATTTACCTTCTGCCTCTCTCAAACACCAGGATAACTTTAAACTGATTCAATGTGTATGCGTTTTGATCAGTGCATGGCCTCTCTGATATTCACTGGAATAACAATTTTGTGACGTATAATCCTTTGTTACATCAGAACCTTATATGGTATATTATAAACTGTCTATCTAACATGTTAATGCAGAAATAAAAAAAAAACATCTGGCTCCCAATGTTTACATTAGACCCATGAAAATTCCAGTTCCTCGTGTTTCTTTTGTGTAATCTAATGCTTCTTATTCTTTATATTAGAATGTCAAAGAAAATGCTTTAATCTTTTCCCTCATATAGACTCATTTTGACGCACTCAATAGGTACCATATAAAGCCTGATCTGCAGAAAACCACAGTCAAACTTTACCAAATTTAATTACAAAATCCTCATTTCCAGACGACTGAGGAGCAGCAAACAGCATAAAACCTGATCAGCCTGCGAGTTACTCGTAGGCTGATCTGGTTTTATGTTGTTCGCATAGGTCTTTTCATGGTTTCCTCTATGAGGGAAAGGGTTAAGTATTAGAAATGCCGTTAACTATCCATTATTTTCATAGAAAAATACATCTCAACCCTATGGGCTTTCCAGATGTATTGTGTATCATGAACTACTGGACAGTTTTCAGCCTCAAGGTTAATGGTTAAACTGATTCATAATCTTCTCTTTTGTATGACTGAGGCTGGTGTTTGGTTGAATTACAGCATGTCTTAAACTGGCCTTTCTTTGAAATAAATACATTATTGGACATGATATCCCTACAAATCATGAACAACATTTCTTCAAAGATCACCTTAACCCTTTCCCTCATAGAGGAAACCATGAAAAGACCTATGCGAACAACATAAAACCAGATCAGCCTGCGAGTAACTCGCAGGCTGATCAGGTTTTATGCTATTCGCTGCTCCTCAGTGGTCTGGAAATGAGGACTTTATAATTAAAGTTGGTAAGGTTTAACTGTGGTTTTCTGCAGATCAGGCTTTGTGTCACGTACCTATTGAGTGCGTCAAAATGAGTCTATATTTCGGGAAAAGGTTAAGCTGCCTTTTCTTATAATACAATGATCAACACTGGTACAAGCCAATATAAACTGCTAAATGTCGTCTTTCACATGTAACACTGGCCAGACCTAGGATTGAACCTGGGTTGCCTAAGCAAAACCACTGTGCTACCTACATACCTGAGTAAGTGCTTCAAATTGTGTATTGGAATATGATTTATGGTTGATTTTTTATGACAGACAATTACAAAAAGGATGCTATGTTTAAGTTAATGTCTTGTTGGTTCCCCGGGTAATCATTCACAATGAAGAATCCAGTAATAGGTTGGAGGGATGTATCAGGTGATTGATTGGAGACAGGTGAGGCAGCTGATGTAGGTGTCAGGGCTGGTCATGTTGTGCTGGGTGATGTAGATAATGAAACAAAGGTACCTGTACTGGACCCTGCTTGATATGACATGTGACATGTAAAGTACTAATATAGATAAGACCTGATCATTCCGGAGTGGTTCCTCTTGATAAGGTGGGACTATATCAGATTGAGATGTAATTGGTTTGTCAGGAAAAGGAAGGGTTGGTCTCTGTATATCAGTGTGGTGTCCGGTGTGAAAGCAGGTGGATTGAGCCAATAGAGAATCAATTCTTCCAGAAAAATGATCAGATTGCACTGTTATTATCATGTACTAATTTTTCATCAATGTAACTCAGGTTCAACTATGTAGCCTTTCCTTTAACTAGGACTCCAGATAGCCTGTCTATACAGTTGCTATATTGCCTATATTAAACTTAAATCGCTTCTCACAACCAAAACATTTTCAAACAATTTACAAGTTTTCAATCTCCATATTATAGGAGATATGCAGGTTACCTGAATATGAACATACCTATAGCCCCAGGTATGCCAGCAATACAGGTAGACCTGGAACAGGCCAGTCAGTACATATGTACTGGAGATAGGAGATCCACCACCCCAACCCCCCTGCCAGACTCTGGGTGTCAGTCTCTATCAGAATATTCTGTCTCTCCTCCCATCCAGAACTGGGGGAGAAATGGTGATAAGATAATGCAGTCTAACACAGTTTATATGAAAATAGACAGTTGAGACCTCCATCTTCAGGAACAAAATTATCAAACATCTATATTGACTATACTGCGCTCATTGCATACATACATTTACATGAAACAGATATAAATCAAAATGAATTCTTCAATTATTTCTGGCTATCGGAGAACTTTGAAACTCTTGTTGATCACTTCTTAACGTACAAAACTCTCCTCAAAATTATATAACAGGGCCAATATCTGGGGCCAAAAGGGGATATATATAAAGTCATTTCATTAAGCATAAAGAAAAATAGGAAATTTAATGAATCAAAATGAATCATTCATTTATTTCTGATGGTACAGAACAATTTTGAATACCTAAACCACATAATTATATAGACACAGTTGACCACTTTAACCCTTTCCCTCATATAGACTCATTTTGATGCACTCAATAGGTATCACATAAAGCCTGATCTTCAGAAAGCCAAACTCAAACCTTACCAAATTTAATTGTAAAATCCTCATTTCCAGACCACTGAAGAGCAGCGAACAGCATAAAACCTGATCAGCCTGTGAGTTACTCGCAGGCTGATCTGGTTTTATGCTGTTCGCATAGGTCTTTTCATGGTGTCCTCTATGAGGGAAAGGGTAGTGCAATAACTTATACAGTGTTTGGGGCTAATGAGGGAGGTATAAAGTCGTTTTTGCATCAAGTTAAACAAGAGGCCCATGATGGCCCTAAATCGCTCACCTGAGATAAAAAGGTTGACCCAAGGAACATCTGTACCAATTTATTTTAAAATCTGGCCAGTAGTTTTAAGATGATTTTTAAAGTTTTCATATTTTTTTTCTTTTTGTTGCCATGGCAACAAGAGTTCTATATGGATCAAGTTTATTTTAGGAACTTTTCCATTCCTGCCAAATTTAATCAAATTCTTTCCAGTGGTTTCAGAGGAAATGTTGATTAAAGTTTTCCCTATATACATATAAGGCAAATAAGCCCCGCCCCTGCCGGCCATGTTTTTTACGGATCGGAAAATTTTTAGCAACTTTGGTAGAGGTTGACCCAAGGAACACCTGTACCAATTTATTTTAAAATCTGGCCAGTAGTTTTGAAGAAGATGAATTTTAAAGTTTTCATTTTTTTTTTCCTTATTATTGCCATGGCAACCAGAGGTCTACATGGATCAAGTTTATTTTAGCAACTTTTGTGAAGGTTGACCCAAGGATCCTCCCTGCCAAGTTTAATCAAATTCTGTCCAGTGGTTTCAGAGGAGATGTTGTTTAAAGGTTTCTCTATATACATATAAGGCAAATAAGCCCCGCCCCTGGCGGCCATGTTTTTTACGGATCGGAATAATTTTAGCAACTTTGGTAGAGGTTCACCCAAGGAACATCTGTACCAATTTATTTTAAAATCTGGACAGTAGTTTTGAAAAATATGATTTTTAAAGTTTTCATATTTTTTTATTCTTTTTGTTGCCATGGCAACCAGAGTTCTACATGGATCAAGTTTATTTTAGCAACTTTTGTGAAGGTTGACCCAAGGATCATCCCTGCCAAGTTTAATCAAATTCTGTCCAGTGGTTTCAGAGGAGATGTTGTTTAAAGGTTTCTCTATATACATATAAGGCAAATAAGCCCCGCCCCTGGCGGCCATGTTTTTTTACGGATCGGAATAATTTTAGCAACTTTGGTAGAGGTTGACCCAAGGAACATCTGTACCAATTTATTTTAAAATCTGGCCAGAAGTTTTGAAGGAGATGATTTTTAAAGTTTTCAAATTATTTTTCTTTTTGTTGCCATGGCAACCAGAGTTCTTCATGGATCAACTTTATTTTAGCAACTTTTGTAGAGCCTCACCCAAGGAACATTCCTGCCAAGTTTCATTAAATTCTGTCCAGTGGTTTCAGAGGAGATGTCGTTTAAAGCAAATTGTTGACGACGGACGACGGACGACTGACGACGCACGACAGACGACGCACGACGACGGACGCCGGACGAAGGGCGATCACAAAAGCTCACCATGAGCACTTTGTGCTCAGGTGAGCTAAAAAGGGGGAGATATTGGTTGTATATATTGACAGAATTTCACCCATCCTAACTAGTTAAATTCAAGGTTTAGTGACATCCTCACAAAGAGCATCCTGCTGGAAAACATGATTTTTTCCAGCAATAAATGTGATGTCGAACAATCTAGGCTTTATACAAGGTCTTGGGGCTGTATATACCTCAAAGCAATGAATACTGGCTGAGGAGATGGAATGAGATGCATTGTTGAGCCACTGCATAGAATTGTTTTCTGTGTAAAATCAATGAAGGATTTTCCCAAACTTCACTTACATAAATGCATCTGGCATTTTAATGTGTCACACAAAACAATATCAGCTACATTTAAATGTTGGTGGCGAGTCCATATTTCTCTCTGTGCCTCCAAGCATTTTGATATTTCAACTTGCATATACAGAACCAGTATACAATTATGTCATTCCGTCCAAGGCAAAAGCTGGACTGCAGTGTCAGGTGTACAAGTCTGTCTCTGTCTGTCTGTCTGTCTGTCTGTCTGTCTGACCATTTGTCTCAAATATGAATGAAAATGTCTATGACTCACAGCATGTTTGGTACTGACCATGATGAACACAATGTACACAATAACATGTACACCAATACAAGTCTGCTGTGGGTTTGAATCCCAACAAGGTCACTTGGATTTTTCATGTGAGGAAGTTTAAAATTAAAGCTGGATTTTGGCTGGTCATTGATCCACCCCCACTTGGGAAAAACACGATACCTTTCAGGATTCTGGCCAGGTATTATGCATTTCATCATCTTAAGGGTTCTCCACAGACACTCAGCATGCCAGTCAGTATCTGTACTTTGCTTGGTCTATTACAATAAGAAATTTAACAACATTCACAAAACTGGATAAACACCTTCTGGTTTCATCAATGCGTGTATTGAAATTGGAATAATAAGTGCAACATGGCATTTTTAAGTTTGCAGCATGGAGATAAGAAATATCTTTGTAATTTACGCTGATAAACCTTTACAGGCTGGGTGCATGACTCAGATCCATGGTCTGCATATCTCCAGATAAATGTTTTTATAACAATTCTAATGGAGAACATAAAGCCTTATTATAGAGGCAATACATCTGAAGGTGTTTTAATGGGGTTAATCTTAGTTATTGCAATCATTACCCCCTCCCATCTCAACAGCATGTCAAGCTCACTGAAGATCTCCTTACTGTATTACAAATGTACATTGTGATCTAACACTGTGTGTTTGTAGCTTTCTGACATTCTTCAGTCACTCCCCCAGCCACCATAGCTGGCACTGGACAGGCTAAACTGTGCGTTAGAACATAGTGTGGCATTGCTTAGCTCTACAAGTTCAAGTAAGTTTAATAGTGTAGCACTAGATGCTGGTGGAGAGTCAGATATCTCCAGGTGGTCTTCCCTTTCAATGATAACAACCTTTGTTGTGCCAGGTGTCAAGCAGTATGTATCAAATATGTAAATAACAAGGTGAGAAACATGTGCAGCCTGATTGGGACTTGAACCCAGGACTGCTCAATTATATTAAAGTATGCCCAAGATAAATGGAATCAAACCCATTTGAGCAAGGTGAAGAGTATAATGCAACAGCAAAAAATGTTAATATATTTGAAAGAACAGGAAATAACCTGACTGAATCTACCCTGAATACCAAGTACTCCAGTATTTCCTACCTAGTTACACACTCATTAATCAGAGATGACCCAGCACTTATCTTCCTGTTAACATGGGATCTCCTCGGCCACCCGGCCACCTGTTGCATAAACATTTAACATGGAAGTGATATCCTCCCAAGTAAACTTGATTGTCCAACATGTTACAAACATCCCATTCCATTTACCTTTATCTCTCTACTATCAAATTCTCTCCCACTTCTCTCTATCTTCTTGTTCTTAGTAACATATTCAACCAACTACAATATCCTTGTCAATTTTTCTAAACAGAAAACATGTATCTTAAGTCTAACCAATGGTATTTCATGCTTTCATAATTTGGGGACCTTGTCTACATTAGACATATATAATTCTGCCTTACTGTAGTGTCCTTTCACAGACAAGTGGCATGATACCACATGCATACCCTGACAGTGTTCCCATACTATTCTGACACTTCAATAAGCCAACCAGTCCAGCAACTACCCTTGTAAGGAAGTTATACCAGATGCACATGGCCTGGAATCAAATCAAACAGGCAAACCCTCTGCAACAAGGGCTGAGTCCTCCTTTGATACCCTACAGTAAACTGTACTGGCTGATCTTGATTTTACAGTGACAGCATCACAGATACTCTCATTGTTGCAGTACTGGATGATTGTCAGTCCCCACCTAAATCTGCCAGGTGTAAGCTCAGCTGCCCCTGTTACAATTATACATCCAGTGTATGGCAAAACTACAGAAAATGCAACCTTCTGCATTAATAAAACCCCAGTTCCTGCATACCTGGAAGTATTCTCTCCGTCTCTTGACAAAGTGCCGTTTGGCATTGCTTCAAAGAACTGCTTAACATTACTTTGCTGAACTTTTTTTTTTCTTCTTCGGTTTTCGATCCTAAGAACAATGAAAGGTTTAGCATTATAGGATTCTTTGTGCATCTGCAACTTCTTGTTTTATTACACTCTTAGGGAATAATAAATCACTTGCGAGTTGACTTTTTGGTTTCTTGATATAACATTGGGTCTAATAAACAATGGTGCCTTGTCTGAATTCACTTCAACACTAATATTAATTAATGCATTTCTTTCTTAAGTAATAACTTCAAGTAATATGAATTATGCATCAGTAAATCTCCTTATATTTTTTTACAAGTTAACCTCATTTCTAAACACAGTTCCTTTACATCCTAGGCCATTTCAGTAATTGGATCACGAAAATTACTCGTCTACTTCCTATCATTCCCTGGAATTATTATGTCTCTAAAGATTTTTTGTAATCTGCCTATAGGATTTCAAAATTGGATATTCTGCACATATAATTATCAAATGTGGAAACACTAGAAGATACCTATTTAAAGGAGTATAAAATGAATAATCAGTATGTGGCTATGTAACCTTTGTCTTGAAGAAACCCATTTAAATCTAATATATTCTGATGCATTACATTGAATAGCAAGAGTGTTCTCTGGAACACATGTGTCACCTGCTGAAGAGAGACGCCGGGAAAAGTGTGACAGACAGAGGGATGGACAGACAGGCCATGGAAAAGTGATCCCTATATGTCACCTCTGCATACAGCACAGGTGACACAAAAAGCATTATACATGTATGTTTAAAATAATAAAAAAATAAAAAAACATCTGACCTTTTCATGTGTGCTTTTAAATGATATTTACTGCCTAGTGTTACTAGCTAGCAGGGCAAAATTGTGATCAACATTTTCAAATTCAGAAAATCATTTTCTCAACAACAGATTTTTGTTGCTATAATTCTTAGTTCTTGATGTTTGACTTATCTCTAACCAAGGGATTATCCTCTATATTAAACCATAAAAATATTACACAGAATTATCCTGTGTTTAACCATGAATTTATCCTTAATATTCAACCACAAAGATATACCATGTATTAAACCACAGAATTATCATGTATGGAATTATCCTGAATTTTAACAATGGAATTACAACTGTATCCTACAGAATATGATCCTGTATTTCATGACAGAATTATCCAGTGTTATCCTGTATTTTAAATGACAAAAGTATCCGATATTTAACCACAAAATTATCCTGTAACCATGGAATACGCCTAATTTAACCATGGTTTTGCCTGCATTTGACTGCTTAAGGTATTTAATTAACAAAGTGAAACCAGATCAGATTGCCTTCACAGCATTAATTTGATAAACCCGCATGTTAAAGGCAGGTTTGTTTTTATACTAGTAACTGTTGTTGATATCAATTGTCCTTCCTTGCTCTTGTGTAATGCAAAATTACAGAAATGTCACTACTGTAGGTCATTGACAACTCTCCCACCTTCTTCAGTCTCAATAGATAAGAACACAACCTGCAGGTCTTGGCAGTGACCTATGACAGCAGTGAATCAGTGTCCTTCAGTCAACTGTTTGAGTACTGTCTCCACAAATTACTCATGGAGCGTCTCTGAGTGAGAAAGCTACTTGATAACCGGCCCTGACAGTGTAGTAACTCTGCAGCAGCAGGCTTAGACCATGATAAAAACCTTCAGTTAGTAAGTGCTAGACAATGTAAATATTTCATAGTTAGTTCATTAGTATACTTTATTGCACTGACAATTCTTTTACCACTTTCCAGTGATGAGTTCTGGCTTAAACTTTAAATTTTGCTTAGCAATCTTTCGTTGGTAGTGTGAACGCAGATCGATCACTCCTCGTGAAATTTTGTCCCAGGCTTATCTGAAATATTGTATACTAATAGAAGAATTATCTTTTCAGTTACTATGTTGACATCAGACACACAAAAAAATTGTCGTCAGTATAGAATCCTTGCGTCCCCTTGCGTTCAACCATCACAATTACATGTACAAAGCCTGGGTTTTCACCTCTAAGCTATTAAAACTAGAACAGCATTTCCCTTCAATATAAAGAAGTTCAACTGATAAAGGTGTAAAAATTCATTATACTATAAATCTTAATGTAAGTTTAACTATCAATGTTTTATTTTTGGCACATTTACCTGAAAATGTGTCTGTTCTACAGTAACTGTTAGTGCTGACTTGTGATTGTGTGATCTGACCAGCATTATACGAAACTTTTCAAACTTTGAGTTCCCTCAATTCAAAATTTAAAGACATATTATTTTATCTAGAAGAAAACATAAATGTTGCATACAAAGTCATGCGATTAGCATGTTTGATCTTTCAGGGATTTTTTTTTTTTTTTTCTTAATTTTTTATTTCTTTAGATATTTATAATAATAGAGGTTTTCTAATTAAGGAAAATCTCAGATTAAGGTGTTAAGTAAAACATGTCAGGTCTGGATCTACACTGTGGCTGCAACTGGTTCCAGCTCTAGTAAAAAACAGTAGTTTTTACAAAAATCAAACAATGAGTGAATCAATGAATTTGAGGTCCAACCCATTAAATACTCAAGTTACAAATGCAAGGTCTGGTGTCAATGATCAGCTGTATCCTAAATTAATAAATCAAAGTTAGGTAGCGGATCTATACAGTCCTAAAGAACATGTAGTTTATAATTCAACAGTACTGTTGCTGTTATTGTTTTTATTTCCTTTTTACTTTCTTTTTATTTTCATATTTTCTTTTTTATCTCTATTTAACAAGACATTCATAAAGCTAATGTATTTCTTTTAATGTCAGATTACATACCAGCTGCAGTTGCAAAACCTGAATTGGTTCTTGCGTATTAATACCATTGATTTGACTGCAGATGCTGGATAACTTTGTTCTACCTCGCATTAACCAATCAGAATGCTTGTATTGTAATAACCTATAGATATATCTTACATCTGTCTGATCTTTTTACCTCCACATGGAGATATCTAAAATGTAAACATCATTTTGATTGGCTTAAATATTTTCATTTTTGAAATGCTTTAAAATACATTGCACATTACAAATTACATTGCTTGAAAATGTAGACAGTTGTTTGTTGAAAAATGTGTAGTTGATGGATGGAGGAAGGGCAATGGAACAAACTAGCTGTGGGTGTTAAACAATGCCAATTACTGGACCATATTTCTGCTAAACATGTTACCCATTGTAAATAAACTTATTAATTAAAATTGTGTACAACAATTTCAGTTGCTTTTACACCTAGTTGTGTTGTTTATTCAGCATTTTTTCTCAGTATTTTACATCCAAAATCTTCTGTGAGTTTAATATCCCTTCTAAGATGTTATAAGGAGTGCAGCTGATGTAACATATTTCAACATCACGTTTCAAAACCCTCTGTATTACAAGCATGTCAAAACATTAAGTGCATCAACATGATACCAGACTCTTCATCCCATGTGGAGTGACACTGGTGATTCCATGATGGGCAGCATTATAATATATGTAGTTCACATCTAACAAAGTCTGTCAATACATCAATACGTCCATACTAACACCAGAGGAAGTAATGAGGAACTAAGTAAGCATTTATCAACTGATTCATCTACAGAGCCATCCGCCATCCACTGTCAGATGTTGATAAACATGTTGAAGTACTTCAGAAACTGGCTTCTCTTCTTAACCCTTCACCACTCAGTATACATCATGGACCATTGTAAACCATCAATTAATTATCTCAAACATTATTTATTTTCTTCCCACACCTTCGCAAATTCAATTTTCTTTGTCAATGACCTACACTTGGACACTTGAAGATAGCTGTTAAATAAATTAGTATACATGCCCTGATACATTACTAAGTATCTGGGAAGGAATTTGATAAGCACAGAGCCCTGATAACTTTTCACCTCCACCAATCACTGGCTGTATGTATTTCCAATTTGGTTTGATATACTTTTGCCAAGTCACATTATCTCTCTAAAATATTTCTTATACAATGCAATGTAGTTGAGATAACATTATGAACAGTTACATATTGTTTGTTTTACAAACCATCTATTATTTCTCTCTCAGTTGGAGACATGACAGTTACATACAGTAGAACCTCGCCAAACCGAACATCGTTAAACCGAATTCCTCGCCATTTCGAAGTTTATTTTCGGTCCCGATTTCTTCCCTTCTTATTTTAACTAAAAATAAAATGTATAATCCGAATTTCGCTATTTCGATTTTTTCGCTATTTCGAAGTAAAATTCCGGTCCCGAGGTCGCAATTAATGTACATTTTTCAAATTTTATTTCGAAGTCAAATTTCATAAATTTTCGTTCACTAATTATCGTCCTTATTATCATTCGTATCCGGGTCAGTAACCCAGTTTATTTTGCGGAGGCACCTGGTTCTGATGGCTCTGGCAAGTTTTTCACACCTTTTGTCGAGATTGGGTTGGGCAACGTGTGTCCCACCGGAAATGTTGATTATTGCTAATCGATGTCTGACAGGTTGCATAATATGCACGTGCCAGAAGATAAACCCAGATGTCAGATCTTTAGTATATTCCATATCATAGCGTTCGTCACGGGCATGCGACGCTACCTGAAGCAGCAGATCGACGGTAAAAATATGTATCATTGTTTGACATGGTAGAATGATTATGTTCATCAGAAGCATCTAAGTAGATCATGATGTATTTTCATTATTTTTCATAACTTGCAAACAGTATATACGTACACCTAATAGGTGGTTTTCACGGCATAACGATTTCCACAATATGCACCGGTAATGAAAACGCAGACATGCACGCTCACAAACTGAAATTTCCATCGGATTTTTTATCCGAATAATCGTTATTTCGAAGTTTTCAGCTTGGTCCCAAGGACTTCGATTTAACGAGGTTCTACTGTAATTCTAAAATATCATAAATGTTTCACTGCAATTAGCAAGTTACTGTTGATTCAAAGAAACTAAACAGATTCAGTATTTGTTCCTTCCAATATTTAGGTCATGGTGCAGGAGTCAGGAATGGGGTACAGAGGAAGTATTGTTAAACTCTAAAATGACTATCAAAGCAAATATCATTCATATAAAGCAGGGTCTCTTCTTAGGAGATTATCCATCCTCTATGATCCATCTAAATACATGCATTACATCAACTTCAATGGAAGCTGCCTGGCAGTAAGTCAGGCTGTGCACGGTTCCTCAACATTAGTAGAACCAATTACTGGCAGATCTACCATCAAACCCACAGACAAGCATCTTGAGATGGCAGAGTATATTACAACAAGCCAATTCACTCATTAATAACTCCTTCTCCCCACCTTGATTCATACAGGCAGGGTGCTATCAGCCGGGTACAAACCAACTAATGGTTCCAGCTTAATGCAGCAGCCAATAACTGCCAGTTCTGGTATCCCTTTCTACTTCCTGGGAACCAGTCACACCCTAAAAATAGTTCTACATGTATATGATTATCTACTCATATTATGATTTGTAAATTAATTGATGTAAGTAATTGGTACAAAAATAAGAATCATCATAAAAATGAGCCTCACTCTTGACCAACAGCAGGTGCCCTTCACACATATCTTTAATATTTACAGTGGCACTAAATCAATGCATGTGGCTTATCTATGGAAAAGAAATCTCATGAAAAGTAAATTTAAACCACAGTAATTTTTTATATTTATTTTTAACTACTTCTGATGACCCACTGCTGGTTCAATAAGTCTAGAAAAACTCCCTCTTGCTTGAATTTTATATTCACCAGCTGTCAAAAGCCGTTATGCAATCACATCAGAAACTGTTTTGTCTTGCTCAAGAATGAGTTTTTCCAAAATTCGATGTGTGGTCCTGCTGCAAATTTTTAATGCAGTTTCAGTAATTAAGGTAAAGTCCCTGCAATGGTTCCACTACGTCTTGGACCACTTAAACTCTACCAAGATAACTAAGGTACCCTAATGAAACCTTAGGAAATCTCCATTTATTTTCTCCGTGAAAGGCCATGAGGTCCAAAATGTAGCAGAACCATTTCAGGGACTTTACCTCAAGTATATAACCCCCTGATTAGCCCCCTAAATCATACCATTGTTTATCAATATAATGTTTTAAAGTCATATGACACAGAAAAGTTACCATCATTATTTTTTTCTACTTAAATTCATTAGATCTAAATCTTTTCAACCATTAGGACTTCATATTATGTTCACTATATAACTGTATGACTTCACGTACAAACTTCCTGACCAACAAGGATGTATTTTAGTAAGCTTTATTAAAGCATGCTTCACAACTTGTATACAGGATATGTTTTTGAATGCAAAACCTTGCTCATTATATAAAGATTGCATTTTTTTTATATTTCATTCCAACCCATATCGACAATGGATTTGAAATTTAAAGAACTAAATGCATAATGGATTCCTTTTACCAGGTTATAATTAAACTTCTAATTCAACATTCATGTTTTTCCAAGACATCAATACCTTCAAGATGTCCAACATCATAAGGATATAGTAGAATTTAGAATGACAATGCAAAATAAATGTAGTTTCCCCCCTTACCCCATACAATTTTTTAAGAATTCATGTTTTGACATATTGGCCTACAGAGCAGACCCAGATCAGATAGTTTCTTCCAAGGTCACCTCTGTTTGCTCTTACAATATTGTAGCTATAAGCTTCAACACATGTACAGTCTGCATGGCAAAGAATCCAATGTTTCATTATACCAATTTGATTAAGTTCAGTAAATAAATATTCAGCAATTCATACATTTGTTCATGAATATTCATGAAGTAAAAGGATAATAAAAAAAAAAGTGAAACATAATCTGTGCAATATCTGTCAGTTCTATCAGACACTAGTGATGTTGATCATGTTATTGATATATCAAATTGTAAAGCTTGCAGCTCAAACATTTCTTAAAACTTCCCACAAGGAAATGAATGACTCAGTATTGCTGTACCTGTAAAATAAATTTACCTTTGAAAACTGTAAAAACTGTGCAGACTTAGAAGAGACATATTCTAGGATCTTACATAGTATATAGTATAAAAAAAATGCATGGAATTATTTGGCAGTGACCCACTTCCATCCCCACACCTGGTTACATCAACACCTGAGATAACCGGTAGTCCAGGTAATTAGGGCGGCTGTTTCAGGACTGGAAGGTTGCATGAGCTTTTCTAGGCTGGAAATGGCATCTCTTCCATCTGTACTGATACCTCCAGTACTGGTATGACCAGTGTCAGAATTATATGGCAATGTGTGGTATCATGCCATTTGTCTACATTGTGATATCGCAGTATGACAGCTAAGGGTGACGGTTCAAGTCCCCTAAGAAGTGACATCCTAAAGGTGGGACGTTATAACCTTGCAGCCACATACACACCTGAGTTTAACAAACTACACCTGGATCCAACAGATGTTAGAGAGACTGCACCAACAGCTGCATGCAGGTTACACTGCCATGTTATTAACACTTCAAGAGATATGTACCTGAATACTTCATCTCAAGGAGTAGAATATTTAACAATACATAATCCCCATCAGTTGTGAGAGTCGTCTCCAAAAGAATGCACCAGAATTTAGTGCTGAGTTGCTCATTGTAGATCCAGTATTTAAAGCAGCTTGTTCATTGACTAAGAATTTAATTTTTTTAACACTCTGTTATACCCATCTACAGATGCAATTCCATGATTGGGAAAAAAATGAGTAGTTTTCCTTCACAGGCAAAAACGTTACATACAGTATTGTACCAATATTTAAAATAACAAAACCTATGTTCGTGTGCCACTACATGACTGATCACATTCATTCTTTGTGCAAGTGCTCAAGTCACAGGCTGAACTTACAAATTCGCTATCCAGCACTGGTGAAGAAATGCAAGCACCACTCACTGTGCTTTGTAAGTGATACCATAATTATTTTATATTTAACTGATTTCCCCAAAGTGGGCATTTACAAAAGAAGCGTTTTCCCATGCAACGTAACCTGTATACTTGCAGATTTTATTTGTCAGGAAACATTAAGACTTCACCAACATTAATGAGAGAGGGAGTAGATTTTTTTTATTTCTACCGATCATCTGTGAATGAGCTGCTTTAACTGAACTCATTTTCTCAAAATAAGACCAAGATTTTGATTTCTATAGGACTGAACCTTTACAGCTTAACCCTTTCCCTCAGACCTGAACTCTTACAGACCTGTATTATAAGTTTAACCCTTTCCCTCATACAGACTCATTATGACGCACTCAATAGGTACCACATAAAGCCTGATCTGCAGAAAACCACAGTTAAACCTTACCAAATTTAATTACAAAATCCTCATTTCCAGACCACTGAGGAGCAGCGAACAGCATAAAACCTGATCAGCCTGCGAGTTACTCGCAGGCTGATCTGGTTTTATGCTGTTCGCATAGGTCTTTTCATGGTGACCTCTATGAGGGAAAGGGTTAATACTATGGTATAACTTAGGAAACCTAGATCATATTGGGAGCAATATGGACAGTTTTACAGTGTCTCCTCCTCATTTACAAAGTATTGACAAGCATCAAACAGAAATCAAAACTTGATCAACATACTAGTAATCTGCAGACTGACCTTGTTTAACACAGGTACCACACATTACTCCTTTACTTTTTTTATAACCTCATAAATATCTATGTACTACAGGTAGACTTTGACTTGATGAATATTTAATAATTTTACTGAACTTATAAAGAATGGAATTTTTCTTTGCCATAGATGGTGTAGAATCTGAGCTACTTCATGTACAGACAGCATTGTATAAGAAAACAGAGGAGTCTGATCCAACTGCTCCATCTGATCTGGGTCTGCTTTGTTCGCCAGCAAGGCATAAAAAAAATGTCTGTATTAGATTTTCATGTGATAAAGAATTTTATATAGAAATTCTGATTACAGTAAAGTTTCCAGAGAAATTGCTAGAATGTGGGCTTGGATTCATACTTAATTTATCTTTAGAATATATTATCTGAGTGAACAAAGGAACATAAATCACAAGATCCTTGAACTGGTATAGTAACCCACCTTGTAATACTTCATGCATGTAATTGTGACATTAATATTATAGCTGGATTTCCTCCAAATATTCAAAATAAATGGATTTTTTTTTATCTTTCAAATAAGGAAGTGAATATATTCATTGCTTCACTGGTCCAGATGGGTTGTGCCTCATCCCTGTAACTTGCAGGACATCATGGATGCAATCCTTAGCCATGACATACTTCAGTCATTAACCCTTTCCCTCATATAGACTCATTTTGACGCACTCAGTAGGTACCACATAAAGCCTGATCTGCAGAAAACCACAGTTAAACCTTACCAAATTTATTTACAAAATCCTCATTTCCAGACCACTGAGGAGCAGCGAACAGCATAAAACCTGAGTAACTCGCAGGCTGATCTGGTTTTATGCTGTTCGCATAGGTCTTTTCATGGTTTCCTCTATGAGGGAAAGGGTTAAAAGACTGAAATACCATCGGTGAGATATCAAAATACTGTCTGTTTATTTCTGTAATAATTTTGTTATACAAATATACAAAGGCATGTGTGACGAATCGACAGATTGTTCCTATACTGTTACTGGTGGTAACGTGCTTAGCTTCTCACCAATGCGTCCTGGGTTTGATTCCTAAGGTTACGTGAGAAAGTACAGTGGTCGCCCTTCCAGACATATGGGTTTTCTCCGGGCTATCTGGTTTCCTCCCACAAGAATGACCACATACAAGAGTCATTAATATAAGTTGTGAGAACTTGTTTCATAATCAATGTAAAATAAATTAAGTTTAAAACTTTTTTTTTTAAAACTGTTAATCAAATATGTTACATTAACTTGCATATCAAACCAGTGTAAGTGTGAATCACATGTTGAACAAGTGACCATCTTCACTCAAAAGAACATGTGCTTTTTGTTTGAGATTCTGTTTGTGAGCACAAATTAATAGAAACTGTCAGAATTGTGGAACAGTCCATACTGTAAACAGGGCTAAATACTTACACTCTTTCATGCATGAATGAATTCCTTAAGGTACAACTTAATGATTTTTTCCCCTCAGTAATTACAATAACGCACTGGTCAAGAAAAAGAAATCAGTGTTCATGAATAACACACAACTAACTTATCTGGGATCACTAGGGATGCTAGTGAGGATGCACAGAATCTGATGGACTGCGAGCAATAGGATTACTTGCTAAGTGGACATTTGGGTATACCCAGTACAGATCGAAATGCTGGTAAGCTGAGAAAAGGATATGTTTGGAGTATGCATTAAAAATGAAGAAATGTGACTACACTGCAACATTTACACGACCACATGTACATGTGTGTCAATTGTAACATACTAACAAACAGACTATGAAGTCCATTAATATGTTTGTTATCCCTCGACACTATAGGCCTCTGCTATCTGAGACAGAAATAGTGCAGTCTCACTACAATACCATGCCAAATACAGTCCTGGAACTCATATTAAGACTTGTTCTGACACACTTAGAAACAGCAGACAGCTCCTGGAAGAAAATGTCTGATCAGGGTGAGTCCCCCTGTTTGCTAATTTTATATTGTAGCTCAGATTCTATAGGAGCTAACAAAAAAACTTTGCTTTATAAACCATTTTAAGTTCTGAAAACTGAAATTCATTAAGTCATATAAATTTGTACTTGAATATTCATGAGATGAAGGGTACCATGCAGGGCCAAATGTGCCTTGTCCCAGATTGCAAAATATGCAGCTTTCCTGTAAATCATTATAGGTTGTAGCTGACATCACCACAAAACATCTGTGTATGTTGATCATTGACATGTCACCCCACACTTGACCTACTCTGAGAAGGTATGTGATAAAGATCTTCAGGCTCCTGACCTATATCCAAACTGGTGGTTGCATTCTTTGTTTCACTTTGATGTTACAGTGACCAAGAAATAAGTGTATATTTGTTTTACTGCAGGTGTTTTGATTTGATTAATTTTTGGCAAAATATCAAGATCGTGGTAAACATAATATGTTGATGGGATAGTTTACAGCCATTTCTGAGCACCTTTTTACAAAGGCAATCTCTCTGCCGTCCTTGAAAATCATGATAATTAAATATCATCTAGAGACTCAACATATCATTATTTATAACAAAATAATTAATTACTAATCCTATATAAAAGAGATGTGGTCCAATTTTGTTTAAAATGTTATATTTTGCATGTTCATTATAAAGGTATTGTTCCTGACACTAGGTGTCCGAGTGGTTCAAGTGACCTCACTAGCTCAAGAGCTGCAACTTCAAATAAATGATACTCAATATATTTATTTAAGATATTAAGCATTAGGTGAAAAAAAAAAGTTGTTTGTTTCCACTAACATTGCCGAAAAATATAGGGTCGGTAGGTTGGCTAAACTTTTTTTTTTTATCTTTTTACATTTTTACCTTATTTTTAGAGGTATTGACGAAAAACAGCATTTTCCAACCGTAATATCCCGAAAACTATGAAAAAAAGACTAGGGTCGGTACAAAAAATAGGGTCGGTCTGGTTAGTGGAAACTAGTACCTTTTTTTTATTACGCTTTACTGAACACTATGATAGACTGATGTTATTAAGAGCTACACATCACACACCTGAAGAACTGTCAGTACACTTTATATGTCAGGAACAAACACAAATTTTATCACATATGTATAATTAACATGATGCACACATTCAGGTGAAATATTCCTGGAGTTTGTGTCTTAGACCTTGACTAATACTAACATTTTGTCAGAAATTTATTTCTTATGTATTTGCTGTTCAGTATGTTGTATATATGTATAACATACATATTATACTATGTACTTTCCCAAATCGTTCTCCAACAGGAATCTCATGTGAGGAAGCCTTACAGCTGGCTTGCAGTAGGTCGGTGGTTCTACCCGGATGCCTCCATGCATTTAGGGTCTTCTTCCACCTGTAATTAGCTGGACGTCGCAATATATGACTGAAATACTGTCGAAGAATACTGACGGTAAACCCAAATAGTCAAGTCAAGTCCAACAGGAATCAATTGTGTTACCACACTGTTTACATTTACCAAATATACTTTTTCCGGTCATTATCGACAATTACCACACAGAGGACTGAACTATTCACATTATGATCAGAATTGAAAAGGTGCATTGTAAAACTCATATATATATATATACGTCACTATGCTAATATTGCAATTTACCCTTAATTAAAGTTCACAATGTATAGAAGCATGGACAACAGACAATATACCTTACTCAGCTATATCAATACTTGTTTAAATACACACCTGGCTCGAATTCAATAATACTTTAATACTTAAAACTTAAATTTTAGATTAGGTAGACATGCATGCCACCATTCTTGTTTTACGTAAATATTTACTTAGCTCTGTAAGAGAAATGAGAATGATGAAATATACCCCTAAATTGTTTAAGTATTTACTTAGCGCTATAAGAGAAATGAGAATGATGAAATATACCCCTAAATTGTTTAAGTATTTACTTAGCGCTATAAGAGAAATGAGAATGATGAAATATACCCCTATAATATACATTAAAGTATTTTATAGCACTATAAGTTTTCATTTTCTTGTAATTATAAGCCAATAATAATACTTCTTCTATTTATTTGATTTGAATTCATCAATTAGAATAATGATCCTTCCATTCTAAACATGGTACCTATTCTGAAAAAGTCAGTCACTGTAACTGAGAAAAGACTGTGAATGGTTAAAATCTTAACTTTGAGCATCCTAATTACAACAGAAGACCTGATGAAAGGCAAGCCTCAATTTTATGACTGCACTTGGGAACTAAAATAGTGTGTTTGCTTCTGAAATATTCTCTTTTAAGAAAACTGGGACGGAGTTGAAACCCAACATTGAGGCCGTGGGACCTGAGGCAGCTCCTACCTTATTTGTACCAATATTAGAAGCTGCAGTCAGTTTTCATCGAAAAATTCTGCAAACATGCCTTCCAATACATATCTACAATTCATGTGTGTTTATAATTTCATGATAAAATGTACTGGACACCAATAGATTTATTGATTTCCAAGTTCAAGAGTGACTAATGCAATGCGTCACATAAACCTTTGGACAAATATTTCAGTCTAAAATAAAAATAATGGGAAAATCTTGGTAAAGGTGATCATCTATTCAATGACTGTCTCCATTTATCGAACACTGTTTTTTACGATGAATGAAAGTGGCTTTTCTTTTGGTAGTAATCTTTTAGAATAACTTGTGCCTTGTATAAAAATTATGACAGCAATAAAAGGCCGAGTGTGTCAATGAAGGGACAGGTGGTGGGCTGACTGTCGACATAAGGTGTGGTACATACCAGGACAGTGGTATTCATATCCCACAGGGGGTACTCCAGTATAATGAACTTAATTAGGGGTTGGAATTTCACTGTCACCCAACATTATTATAGCTCTCTCTTCATGTATATGAATAACTTGCCATTCGCTTTTCATTCACATTGAAAAAAATAGATGGTGGGGGTCTAATCGATTGAGGAGGAAAGATAAATGTTTCATGCAGCTGAATATCATGCCAGAAAATTTGATTGGTTATCTACATTTTCCTTTCATCATACAGTCCCTACAATTGTGAGTTTTGGAGTGAAAAATAAACTCTACTGGGGATCGATAAATGGGCATGCAGACTTAATACTACTGGAATGTGAAAATTTTAAACATGTCTTTTAACATTCTCTTGCCGCAGCAAATGTAACTTTAAGGTATCACAAACATGATCACCAACAAGCCCTGTGACATACTCTATTGTATAAACCAGGTTAATCATTGATCACATGATATTCCAGCGTGGCTATTGGATAATCCAAAGTTTCTGTAGAGAGGTGGAATCAAAGGTATAAAAGCTTAGTACACAAGTTTTAAACAATAATAAGTGTATCTAGGTAACAATCAGTCCAATAAGGTTCTATACTGGTACAGTCATAGGAAGGCCATCTTATGAACCAGCGTGGGAAACCCACAAACGCTCATTCCATTACTCTGTACATCACACGTGGGATATTATTAGTTAGCATTTGCTCGTTTATTGATTATTTGAAAAGCCGCGCCACTCTTCGCAGCCTCACTTAAGGTAGTAGGGATTTTTGGACCAATAGAAACTCTCGTACTTACAGCAGTTAGACAAACCTTTACAAATTTTCAGATTTAAGATCTCCAACTGAAGAGTACTCATTACGTTAGCAGCATTTTGACTGGTCAACCTACCTGTTATGAATATTCTTGTAACAATAAAGTATTATCTAAGTATCCGGTCCCACGGCCGCCTATTACGTCTGTCAGCTGTGGGTATATCCAGCGCTGCTTATGAACAGGACAAAACAATACTTTGTGAACAAGGGAATCAATTATTCAGTTAAAAGTAAGATCTAGAGATGATGCACCCTAAGGATGTCCGGTTTATGTTGGAGACGAACCTTGGCCAGTGCTCTAACTGAAGAGGACTCCAGAGCCTGTCTGGATCTCTCGATCTTTAATACAACCCAATGATAGATGATTTTTCTCACCACAAATAACATAACAGAAGTGAGACAAGGAAAAAGTCTTATTGTATATGAGTCTTTTTCATATAATCATAAATATTCTTTGTTGCCTAGTGGCATCGTGAATGGGAACACTTAACGGAAGTGCACATGCCAGGTGTAAGATATGGTCATACGACATAAAAACTTAATCTAGAATTACCTTTTTAGTAACATTTATGGAATTTTCTGACAAATACATGAAAAAAAAAATCATATGTATACTTAATGTTGCTAATTGACAAATTCTTGTTTCAGCGAGATACACTTAATTTATTTCCTTCTTAATAAAATATGATTTAAATGAACAATGCAAGAAAATGGCAGTCATACTGCTTTTTAGAAAACTAATTAGTAGATGATTTTGCAATTTTAAGAATCGCACTAGTATTTATAGATTTATATATATGCAATCATTTATCTGGGTCCGCTCACAGTGCATGAGTCAATAATAAATGTATTCATATAATTTCCCTCAAGGCTAAAAAAAATCATAACTGTGAATAATCAAGTTGGTGAAGAAATAGAGGTGATAAAGGTCATTTCCCATCATACACACATGACATCCGTACATCATGTTGAAAAATTAACAAACTATATATTAACCTTCACCAACTTAACATTTCTGACCTTAAATGTCATGTACTCTCTAACCACAAATAAATCTTGGCCGCCTGATGTCCATGAAACACTGTCATATGAAAATGAATGAGAATTAAAAAGCTTGTTACAAATGATAAATTTGTGTTAGAAATGAAAGAAAGCATTTGCAACCTATTCTAGAAGCAGCCAGTACTATTGCAGCAATAGAGCTACTCCGGAATTAAGAATATTTGGGAATTTCTCAGCTAATCCGGGGGTACAAAAAAACTTTTACAGTTACAACTTTGTAGTGTTGCACTAATTCTATTATGAACGGTAATGCAGCTATAATAGTAAAAGTTTGTTTGTACCACCAGTATTTTAGATTGGAAAAACCCACATTTACCGAGTTGCGGATAACATCTATTCATTATTTCTATCAATTAGCTGAGCAATTAGCAATTATCCGTGTGGTTAGACATTCACCTTGTAACCAGAAGGTTGTGGGTTTGACTCATTATTACTGCATTATATAACAAAGTCATATTGTTACATATCTTCTTTTCCTGGCAGTAAGCTCAGTGTCAGGATCATATGACAGGGTGTGGTATCCTGCCACTGTCACTTGTCTTTTTGCAGAATATCTCTTGAGTTTTGTCACATGTAGACAATAATATTACTGAAATACTCAGTGTTTAATCCAAGCATGCAAACAAATTAATTAGCATTATGCCCAAATGACTGACTGAGACCCTGTATATATTCGCTTACAATATACTGTCTATGGGCTGAATATTTCCTCAAATTCATGCTGCAGTTTCCCTACAATTTGTTTACCCCAAGATTTATCAATCCTCAGTCATTGTTTAAAAAAATGGTGATTTTTTCTCCCAAAATATGGTTTTAATTTGATTCTCCTTCCCTTAATATCTTAAAAATAGGTCTAACTTTTGTGTGTAAATATACATGTATATACAGTATATATTCTCAGGACATGTATATACAAGGAGAAAAAGCAAACCCCCAAGACATCGATACAAAGCATACAATGCAGTTAGCATCTGTGACTACCTCTGCATGTGTTTCCTCCTGAAAATGATCGTCATAACGATGTTGATCAATATATCCCCGCAACACTATCACTGTATAGAGACCCAATATAGACAGGATCTATCTTCAACATGCACATGTACCTAGATCTAAACAACACCTCATAATATATATTTCAGTGCTTAGGGACACATTTCTTTTGAAGTGGAACTCCCATAACATTCATGACTGATCTGAAGTGATTTTAAAATATATAATTGCAAATTATTAAACTTTTTCTGTATAATATACACATAACCCAGTTGTTTACTGAGCATAATGAATAATGTCACTTGGGAGAACAAATAACTATATTGTCCCATGAAAACTGTTCACTTAGAATACCTTACATTTTATGAGATATATGACACCATGCATGAATATACATATACAATGTACTAGGGATATGTGCCCTAGAAATTGCTTGTTACAGATTCATCAAAATTTTATGTCAACAGAATAAATTGATTTTATAGTAATTCATAAATATGAAAATCAAAGATTCCAGATACCAGTGGTTTCAGAATCCAAGCTCAAAATAAATGTTAGTAGATCATGAGTAAATAATCCCATTCAGTATATTTAACTCCAAGTTTCCTGGAATATGTCAAACATGTATATACACATTTGAATTTAGTATCAAGTTAAATATGTAACAGAATTAGTTACAGTAAATTCAATGTGCATGAAAAACAATCATTTTACAGTTTACATTAAGTTAATTACCAGTTATTTCCACCACCCTCCTAATTAACCCTTTCCCTCATAGAGGACACCATGAAAAGACCTATGCGAACAGCATAAAACCAGATCAGCCTGCGAGTAACTCGCAGGCTGATCAGGTTTTATGCTGTTCGCTGCTCCTCAGTGGTCTGGAAATGAGGATTCTGTAATTAAATTTGGTAAGGTTTAACTGTGGTTTTCTGCAGATCAGGCTTTATGTGATACCTATTGATGGCGTCAAAATGAGTATTTATGAGGGAAAGGGTTAAGCCTTAACCTGAATTTGTACAAATCCGTGACTTCAATGATTAATTACTGAAAAGTTACTTTAAAAATCGTAAGGAAACAATGGATTATTTTATTAAGAGACCTGAGCTCCTGAATGGAACTGATCTAGGTCTGTTCTATTTGCCTTTATGGCATCAAAACACATCTTAGAAATATAAACAGTCTTTAATGGTTTTGAATGAAACAATCATTTATAGTCACCAGGGAGAATACTTGAGATATTAATTCCAGATTTGGCAATCAAACTTAATTAAAACATTAATAAATCATATATCAGTAACCATTATATAACACAGACTACTGTGTCCTAAATACAATTATAACACATCTACCAATTTTCATAAATCAAAATAGTCACTTAACGACTTTCTCTCTAATTTGGAGTCCTGAGGTGTGTTCATAGTTACCGAATGCTTGCTGAGCATTTGCGATCAATTAGGTGCTTGTCAGTTCCTGTCCCATTCCTGTCCATGAAGTACTTGAATGATACACACAACTGGATGGTCACTAGTGCTTATGAGAGCACTTTATGATAGCTTTACTTAAAATGAATGTCTTAACTTCAATTCTTGGGGAAAATTATGTTCAAGAACTTCAACTAGGTGGTAAATCTTTGTCTTGAGGACTCCCTGTTTTACTTTCAGAACCCTTAGTTAAATGAGAACCCTGAATGAGTAAAATAAGGAAGTTATAAAGTGTAGCGTGAGTGGGTCACCGTCAGTAACTCATCATTTTTAAGCCGTTAGTATTACTTTCCAGGGTATCTTCATGACAGGATGTAAGCAAAATTAAGCTTACTCAGAGTACCGGTAAACTTAATTGTATGTCCAAGATATCAGGGGTTTTCTTAAGTGGATGCCCACTTGCCCACACCAGGTTAAAATAACTGCGGGCAAGTGATTTTTCAAAGAAGATAGCCCTGAGGGCAAGTTTATTTATATGTACATGTATATGAAATCTTTCGGGGTTTTTTTATTGTCTATAGTATATCAGGGGTAAAATGCTTGCAAATTGTCTTTGATACATAATAACTAAAATCCATCTTAATACTGCACATATTTAGTTTTAAACATTAACAAACACCAACTAACTTCAAGATTGGGCAACCTGTTTCACTGGGGGCTAGTAGATATTCAAAGTAACTTGCCCCCTGGACAAGTGAAAGTCAAATCCTTAAGTAAACCCCTGGATATAGATGAATATTACCCATCAACTTGAAAAGGGTATTTGTTCATTTTTAATTGAGTTATAAGACAAATGCACAGCCTATCTGTTCCTGTGATGAATTCTCATACAGACTAACACCATGGAAAACATTGTAGACTCAGACCCAGAAGGAACTGTCTAGTCTGATCTCCATGATGTTGCTCACACAACACATTACTCAGTCTGTACAGGAAAGAAAAATTCACTGAATCAAATATACAATATAAAGTGTTTCATAAATTCTTGAATATATATATGTATGAGTTAAGAAAAGATGTTCAGGCTCCTAAATTTCTCAAAACAAAAGGCTAGCCACTAATGTTAATACATTCTGCCGATTGGACTCAAAGATGACCCAATATTATAATCTAATCTAAAGCATGCCATCTAAATACTGTAGTATCAGTTATTTTCGCGCTGTCTAAATTTCGCGCTACCCTCTCTAAAGACCATTTCGCGCGGTGCTAAATTCGCGCATTTCCCATTTCAAAAAAAAAAAAAAGTATAAAAAATAAATATGAATAAATAAAAAAATATCCATTTCGTTCTGAATGACTGATTTGGTGCCCCGGGTATCGAATGCTAATTAATTACCGACTGATATGTTTGCGCTACCCTCCCCCCAGGTAAGTGACGTCATAGGGGTGGGTTACTGATAAGGGTTACTGGTAAGTTGTTAATTAGCACCGTCTCCTAATTGCTGGGGTCAAACTGCCGAAAGATGGCATTTCCTTTGTTATTGACTGCAGCACTTCCGGTGATCAGACAATCTATTCTCCGGGACATTTTTGTTTTACAGGTCTCACTTTGATTGTTGTATAAACAAACTGTCAATCTAGAAGGTGGGGACATGTCAGAACACACGATCTGCCACCATACAGTTAGTAGTAATGTTTGTTCGAAATCTGTGTGATGAATTTATGCATAAAGGTCAGTGCTTGAATAATGACTCGGCAAAAATGAGTTTACATCACGCAAGCGTAAATTTCATGCACCAGTTCAAAACCGGTAAAAGGTAAGTTAGAATATACAAAAAAAATCTTATTTTAAAAAGACTAACACAGATTATTGATTTGATATTAGTCTCAAATAGAACACGAGTGTAAAACCCTTGGGAAACTGTTGGTTTTATTGATCTAAGATGGTACTGATTATAAAACAACGCATGAAATTTAGTTGTCAAAATCGGTGTCAATCAAAAAAATACCATATATATTCTTTGATTATACAGACTTAATATCGCGCGGTCCTAAATTCGCGGAAGGCCCATTGCGCGAAAATCGCGAAAATTAGACCAGCGCGAACAATACTGATACTACAGTAGGACACACAGTTACTTTACTGGACCTCTTAGTCTCTAATTTATACAGCAAAAAAGTATATCAATTTCAAGCTGTCTTAATTTTTGTGTTATTAAAAACATTGTTTCTTTAACTTATAGCTCCATGCTTATAATAAGGATTAACAAGTATATGTACATGCATGTTCTGGACACATTTTAGACAGTAATGAAACTTTGATTAGGCTTAGTGTCTATTTATAAATGGCTTAACCTAATTATCCTTTGTCAAGTCACTCCATTGGTAACATTGTGGATGCAAAGGTTGTGGGTTTGATCTTCAACTGGAAGCAATACTCTCTCTTAACCCTTTCCCTCACAGAGGACACCATGAAAAGACCTATGCGAACAGCATAAAACCAGATCAGCCTGCGAGTAACTCGCAGGCTGATCATTCTGTTCTCAGTGGTCTGGAAATGAGGATTTTAAAAATTGGTAAGGTTTAACTGTGGTTTTCTGCAGATCAGGCTTTATGTGATACCTATTGAGTGTGTCAAAATGAGTCTATATGAGGGAAAGGGTTAAATCTAATCCCAAGCGCAAAATTAAATGATCAAGCCAAAGCATCATTAGGAAGAATTAGTATAAGTTGAAAGCAGACATATAAAGAAATGAGTTTAAGATAAAATAAAAGTTAACAATTACACAGTAACACACTGTGTTATATACCAAGCAGAACTTGGAGATTTGGATGAGAGAAAACATAATAATAGGCTGATATTTTGTGTGCTGTGATAACAACATTTATATGTTGGCACATTATTGCATGCTATGCCTGTTAAACAAACATATCCAGTGGACAGAGAGATGAGAAGAGACTGTAAGTAATCAATAAGGCTGAATTTCATTCACCACTATGTGACTGATGAAGATGATGGAATCGACAGCTCAGTGATAATGGTGCCTGGGCCACATGTGTCTGTTACAATATACCAATATACATGTTTCTCTGCATGTTATATTCCAGTTGAGGTTTTCCTTATTCATGTTAAGTGGCTATGGCACAGTGCTTGATAGGAACCCAGTCTCCTTCAGAGTTGTGGTTAACAATTTCAACTCTCTAAAATTAAGTAGCACACTGGTATGGGAAGGAAGTGAATTTTGGTAGATGGATCGGAAAAAGTAATTTAACTTCATAAATGGTTGATTTTCTGATAAGATCCTGTAAGACAAGCCAAAATAAGTATACATACACATAATTATAACAAGTTAGACTATGTATTGTATATATATGTACAATTTACTACAAACATTTATATACGATTGCTGTATGTTAATGATGGCTATAATGAATAAATATTATAGAAATGTGTCCACTGAACTCACAAATGCACCCCCCCCACACACACACACACTTCTAGACATTTTCATTGAGTCAGGGGCCATTACTCTGCTTATGACTTGATAAATAAAACTAAACCCCAGATGCCCAATTCCCATGCTGCTGTGAACATTCTGGTGAATTTCCGTAACTCCAGCCCAGATTTAAGCTTGGTCTCTCCAAATATGCATGGTGCAATATTTGGTAATAAAATATATATCATTTATTTTTAACCAAACAAGGGGTGCAAATTTGCTATTTTTTCCTAATATATGCATACCCCTGTAGTCCCTTCAATTCTTGGGCTACAAAACAAGTTTTAGGGGGGAAAATCCTGCAGATCTAGAGGGTGAATAAAAAATTCTCACCCGGATCAGACAAAATTATCTTAGATTTAGTAAAAAAAAAAAATAACAATAGGAAAATCAATGAGTTATGAGTCGGTACCATAATATATGCTTATTAGTTCCATATAATTTGCAGTGATGGCTTTAAACTATGACCTCATTTTACTTCTTTCAGGAAAAAAAGTACCTGAGGGACATTTAAATGTTTAATTAAGCACAAGTTTAGTTATGTCCTCGTGACCATATCTGTATAGGCATGTGGTGTATTGTTTTCTATTGATTTGACTTGCTGCTATACTGGGTACGGTTATTATTTTTTAACAAGACAATAATTAGTTGACTGAGATCTTAGTTGTCAATAAATATTGTAACTATGAGACTAACATACCATGAAATCAGACAGCACTACAATACACAGGACTCACATTCTACCAACTTTATAGCACCAAGTAATACTTTCATACTTAAAGGCCATTTGAATTTCATTACTCTTGTTTCTTTAATTAAATACCAAAATATTTCATTTCTTAACAAATACTGTGATATTATTAAAGCAATAATTCATGTCAATTTTATGAAATTATGCATTTCTGCCAATTTAAGACCTAAATTTATCAGCAAGTAGGAGAGTAAATTTGGTGGAATTGGGGTCATTTTATATTGTCATTTGCAGTATAAGCCTGGGATCATAAAGACCAACAGAAGTTCTCACTCAGACAGGTTTCATACTGATATCTCCTGTTTCAAAGTCAATAAGGAACAATGAAAATTTCAAGATTTCAAGACAGCAGTCCTGGTCAGCCTGTGAGTTCCTTTCAGTCTGATCAGGTTTTATACTGGCTGAATCATTCTTTTTCTTAACAGTTCTTGAGATGGGATAGCACCATACCATACTGGAGTGGAATAGAACTGTTAGTGATTGTACAATAGTTAAAGTGTGTTGTGTATTTAACTAGTATTGATAAGATTAATGAATTTGCGATGAAAAAAAAAGAAAGAAAAGCTGAATACATGCAGAGTTCAAGACAATCTAAATAAAGTCTTCGAAATAAATATTCAACTATCATGGAAGACATTCTGGATGAAGTACCAGAAAAAAAAACCTAGTAACCCAGGGAGAAAAAACAGGGGCCCATTGAGCAATTTTCAATATGACTCTGTATGGGATTAAGCTTAAGGTGGCAACAGCATCTCTTATATAGGAATAAACAATGTGAATGACCTAGTTCTACAGGATTTTTAAAGGGTTAATCAAGTGTGGCAGAACTATATGTTTATATCTGTCTTAAGTAGACACAGTCTTCAAATGACTGAAATACTGTCAGCGTGATGATAATCCAAATAAACAAACAAAATTACCAAGAGTGCAGAGCCAGGTTGATCTGATACTTTCTGATTCTCTAACCACCAGTTATTTTGCAGAATGTAGATATCCCAGTATCAATAATAATCAATAATCTTGAGAAAACCAAAACCAAACAGAAAACAGTTCATATTTGATATTTTGTAAATTCATACACAGAAAGAGTATGAGACCAGATATTGGACAGAGAAAATAAGTAACAAAAAAAAAGTATAGAAAAGAAGAGAATGTCTCAAACTGACTCAAAGAGCATGATGAGGATGATGATAATGATACAAAGTATCCTAACTAAGTAACTTCTAATGCTCTAGAACCAATTCAGAATAAAGCATATCTAAGAGATTTTTGTGACATAAATAACATGTGATTATTAATTCTCTTAGGTTCAAAATAAACCAACTCAAAGGTAAATACTCTCAGTTCCAAGGTCAGATAAACACACTTAAGAGAAAAAAATCATGACCAAAAAAGTGAAGGAATGCCATAAAAATGTGTAAGTTTTTGCCTCATGCTATAAGATTATCCAACACATCCAATTAGCACGAACACTTTACTGCTAAATCAATAACAAGATTATAGGTCTGTGAGGGGAGAGGGGCATACCATGTGCTGCAATGTTATGTCAGTGATAATGGCTAAACCAGGACCTTACTGGCACCTGGGAGGGTTTGTTGGTAGTCTACTACCTGGGGTAGACAAGTAGTTTAAAAATAATAGAATTGTATGTTCTATATAAATAAAAGCACATTTATATACATATATATCAAAAAGATTTTTATTAGTTTGAAAAAATTCATGTAACTTACAGATTTATAGATGAGAAAAAATCTGCTGCTGCTGCTACTGCTGCTGCTCAAGTATGTAGCAAAATGGTTGTACATGTAGTTCTTATTATTGATGATGATATTAAAAATGTTGTTGTTGTTGATGATGATGATGATGATGATGATGATGATGATGAAGAAACATTTACACAGGTGTGAAATACATATCAATATGTTATATAATGAAAATTGGTTGATTAAATTTAAAAAAAAAAATTAAAAATAAAAAAAAAAAAAATAGAGAATAAAGAAAAAAAAACACTTAGCTACCACAGCAACCCCAATCAAAATAATGTAAAATTGATCTAGTTTTAAAACTGATTTGATATTTTGTAGCATTAATTTAATTTTTCATATATATAAGAAACAGGTATAAAATCTTTTAATCTTCAAAATCTAGAAGTTACTTTAAAAACTGGAAGGCTTACTTTCTCATAAATATGTGTCTTTGTGTATGTACGCATCATTCGAACGTAAATGATTCAAATGTGGTCATATTTGGCTATAACTTCAATAAAACTAGCATCATACTTTTTATTAAATTGAAACAAACAATACACAATTTAGACCTGATCAGCATACATGTGTTGTCATGGTTTCAGAGGCTGGTAAATCAGCTGTTCGATGACGTAATCAAAAATTATCAAGAAATGCATGTTTTTATACTTGTACGCATAAAACGAAATAATTAATGACTTTAAATCATACCTCTGCTGTTCTTATTGCTGTCTGTGCGTCGGCAGTATCCATATTCACACTTTTTGGCCGAAAACAGGCCCCGTCCGGTAGTTCATCAGGTTTGAAATCCACTGTATCTTCTGCTTTTGACGTTTCGCGTTCTTCTCTTTCTGCAAATAATGCAGATTTTTCCTGAAAATCAATCTCATCCTGCTCCTCGATATTCTTTCTTGTCTTCCCGAGATACATTTTGCAACTTTTCACTTCACACCACAACACTTAAATTAATTACAATACTTTTGAATTAATAGCATCCATCTCTTTGTTTTGTCCCACTTAAAGATATCGTATATACACTGTTAATATCACTTCCGGGTCAACCTTTGACCTCAATTTGCATCGGCGTCATTGATCTGTGACCAAAGGGGCGGCGCGTCTTTTTAGATGATTGGTTTGTGTTTACTTAACAGGATTAACACGTGCTGGATATTGGATAAGACTACTGCAGTTCTGATGATTAAACGACTTCGCTGATAAGCTATTGTGTTCTGCATACAGCATTCATGTAAACATCCAATACCTAGATAAAATAACAGCTAGCATAAAAAAAGAAATTAAGGGTAGAGTGTATACAAACAGCTATCGAAAAAAGAATACATCAGTTAATATTACCGAAATATTGAGGAAATAAACATATGAATTCTTGTCATTGGTGACTCGTAGTTAACCTGTTGAATATACATTTACCAGCATTTAGAATCATGACGCTCTCAGACGTTGCGCTCATTAGTTTGCGCTGTCAAATGCTAGATTCAAAAAGAAATTTTAAGTTCAGATTTCTGAGAACATCTTTGAACTCACCATTGCAGTTCTAAATTCAAAATCCCGGGGGAAATCCCCGAACCCCGGGCCATAGACATATTTACCATATGCTGCATATGCCTGTGTCCCGGCTATGGGACATGAATCCCCGTCCCTGTGCATATATTTATTACAAGGCTGACTACGCCCCTACATTGTTCCTATTGTTAATTCCTCATACACAATATTTGACACTCCGACATCGAAAAAAAAAAGCGAATGGGGGCAATAAACACTAGTTATTTTATGTGTGTGTATATATATATATATATATATATATATTGATTATGACTACTGAATCTTAGATTTCTTCATTATTCATTTTTAATGGTTGGATTTAGGCAATAAAAATGGGGTTATTATTATTATTATTATTATTATTATGGTGATGTACATGTATCTCAAATTAAGTTGACAAGTATCCCCAACCAATGTAGGAACTTCGTGATATTAAGAAATTACGAAATAGATTTTTTTTTATCACGCGCGCATACATAGGAATGATAGCATTGACTGCTTTCATGCAATCTGAGTATGTTATTTGACCATAAAATCACCATCTTATATATATAAATATTAAAAAGAGGGTGTCGGCGTCGGCAACGAAAATCATATATATTATTATATTGCAACACATTTCATAGACATAGAAAGGGTAAGACGTGCTCCACCTGAAGCACCATGCTTTGGATACATGCCTCAAAATCTGGTGTGTACAATCTCTCCCTCTTCCATTCACGAACACACACAGACACACACACACTCTCTCTCTCTCTCTCTCTCTCTCTTTCATTCGAGAACACGCATTCTGGATCAAGCGGGATAACTATAACAAGCGATATTACATTTGATCTCTAGGTTTACTTCCCTTGACTGGTGACAAGATATGGCCAGATGTATAATAGGTTACGCATCATTGTTATACATTCGTATTCACGGACTTTGAATAAACTATACTGAATGAATTACAATATGCATTTGTTTCACCAAAACACTTCTTTTGACATCGAGACCTGTTACAAATATCATATATAGTATTTTTCAATTTCTCCGTATCACTGAAAGTCAGTGATAGTCCGCTTCATTACAAATTACAATAATGTTTACTTCGCCCGCGGGAAGCTTTACCAACTAGTTTCTTATATAATTATGTTTATCGTTACATTCCAGAATGGAAAGCTTCACATATAATAGTCCGTACATTCACCCTTCCTCAGATATTTGATTGGCAGGCCGTTGATTTAACGTTGAGGTCAACCTTCTGATCAAGCACATGCCAGTCTCAACGTTTAGTAAATCACAGTGACGGTATATACAGATGGCATATATTCTTAATATGTTTTGATTATTGTAAGTACACCTATATATTTATTCCCAAGAAAGTCACCATGACTTTTTAATTTTGGTTCAATCAAAATTTATTGACAAATAAGCTAATGATAGTAGGTACAGTCATGTCTGTGATGCAGTGGAGGTGGTATACAAACCATGTTCTAGTCTAGACAATTTCATTTTGGCTTTCGATTGAAAAATTTATATCTGCTGTTAAGGTTCAACCGGGGCCTCCGTGACCGAGAGGGTAAAGTCACTGACTTTAACACTCACTTAGCCCCTCACCGCGTGGGTTCGAATCCCGGCAGGGTCATTCGGATTTTCATGTGAAAAAGCCTTCCAGCTGGCTTGCGGTAGGTCGGTGGTTCTACCCGGATGCCTCCGTGCATTCGGGGTCTTCCTCCACCTATAATTAGCTGGACGTCGCTATATGACTGAAATACTGTCGAGGCGACGGTAAACTCAAATAGTCAAGTCAAGTCAAGTCAAGTCAAATCAAGGTTCAACCCTTGGACTTTAAGAAAACTGCATTTTTTTAAAATGACTAGGTTTAGTAATAACTAAACACAAACGTGTGTGTTATTTCTAGCTGATTTCACCATAGCTGATTATCTCTGAACTGAATGATTCTGTATGAAAGAAAATCATTGGTGATAACATAAGGGAGCATTTTTTCAAAATAAAGTAAAGTATAAATAATGTAAAGGTTATATATATATATATATCAACTGTATTTAATTCAAATGATAAAAACATGAATAAGAAATGCTTAAACACATTTACTAATGTATAGCCACAAATATGACGTTAACCCTTTTCCTCATAGAGGATACCATGAAAAGACCTATGCGAACAACATAAAACCAGATCAGCCTCGCAGGCTGATCAGGTTTTATGCTGTTCGCTGCTCCTCAGTGGTCTGGTAATGAGGATTTTACAATTAAAGTTGGTAAGGTTTGAGTTTGGCTTTCTGCAGATCAGGCTTTATGTGGTACCTATTGAGTGCGTCAAAATGAGTCTATATGAGGGAAAGGGTTAAACGTATAGCTAGTGAGGTGAAGCAGTTTGAGTATCGGACATTATTATCCACTTTCTTAGCGCTTTAATCGTCATGCCAGCATCATTATTAATGACCGAGAGTCGAGTTTATAAAGACAATGATTATTTTGTAATCTTTTAGGATATTCAGTTAACTATCAGCTCAAACAGCAAATACTAGCTATCCTAGGTGTCCCCTTCAAAGATTTAGTCTCATCTTTGTTTTCTTTACTACTTGTGCGCACTACAATTTATAAGGGTTTTAAAAGATTTTTTTCTTTCTTTCTTTTGTGCAGAAATGTTTTGATCACGCTTAAATTGTGATATTGTTTAGAAAGCTAACAACTCAAAACGATAAAATACAAAATAAAAAAGAGTTATTATTTATTTAAGTTCATTTCATTTTCAAATGTTATATTAAAACAAACATAGAGTAAACCATTAACGCTATTTATCTAATCTCAATTTTATTCAATAATGTGTAACTCCATAACAGACCCCCCACCCCCCTTTCAATGATCATTATTTTCCGGATATGACAAATGTAAACGTAAATGAAATGTTTTTACGTGAGCTCATCCATCATATTATCTTTGTAGACAGTTGGCATAATGTTCTGTGGCGAGGTTTGGAAAGCAGTTCCTTTCTGTTAATTTCTTCTGTTTTTGTTAGGTTAAAAACATCACGAATATTGCCGAAGGTTAGTTCCGGAGGTCGCCGTTACGTAGTCAGGGGTCTGGATTGGTCAATAATTTATCGATAATTTCCGTAGCTTCTCGTAATTTCCAGAACGTTACCAGGAACTCATAAATTGTCGCCAAGAGCATTTTTGCGTCATTTATATTAAGCTTACAGGTGGTGTCACCTATAAGGATTTATTCTTGTTTGTTAAGTAAACCTATCATCGTAGAAAAATAAAATGCTTGGACGGTCTATGTTCCGACAAATGGATGAAGATCCATTTTTCGAGTACGTATGCCATTTCTCTTTGCATAAAGGTCATTACATTTTTGTGGGTGGGGGAGAAATCATATGCAAATATCACTTTAAATATTTTATGTTATATATACCGTTTAGTTGTTAAACCATGGTATTTAAATTTGATTAAGTATTATCAATATCAGTTATCTTCAAACGGAAGAAAAGAGAAGAAGAGATTGCATTATATCATGCATTGATTTGTCACGGTTCAGTCCAAAAAAAAAAAAAAAAAAAAAAAAAAAAAAACGTTTAAAAATTCGACCTCTTTATATGTAAATAAACAGTGTTTATTTATATATTAAGAGTTCGATTTTTTAAACGTTTTTTTTTTGACAATATCAGGTTCCTGTGGAAATATGTTCAAAGCTGGATAGTCTACTGTATATTTTCAGCAATTCACTTTTTGTGATTGTTCATTTCAAACATTGTCTGTATTTTGCATAGAACTTTTTCATTTCTTTTTTTTTTCAATATATTGGGTATCATTTTGAAGGTTATGTTTTGTTCATTGATATGAATTAATTTCAAATAGAATAGCAGAAATTTGCAAACATGACTTTGCGTAATCAGAACAAACTGCTGTGTGATTTTGAGTGAATTTCTTTACTTGCCAACTTTTGTTATTATAGGTCTTTGGACTCACAGACACAGAATATGATTTGTTTAAAGGATAATTTTCAGTTGAACAGATAGGCTGCATATATGCAGTACTCAATTAAAATATGCTCTACACCCAATTCTTTCAAAAGCAAAATGTAACAAAATCCAATTAAAATCTAGAATATTCAATTTCTTTTTTATCATAATTTAATCAGTCCTGGTTAATATTTAAATTGTCAACTCCCTTTGTTTTATATGTCATTACATTGTTTTATTATTTTTCATCACTATGTTACTTACTCAATGAAAGGATCGATAGTAGATTCTAAATAGCTCAATTATTTTTTTATGGATGTTTAAATATTTAAGTAATTAGTCTTAAATTGACAAAAAAATGTTTTCCCATGTTTTAGAAGAAAAAAATTATATCAATTTGTGGAGACGTGCTATACAGTGTTTTCTTCTAATATGCAAATGAGATTGTGATGAAATTCATTTGACATATTTCTTGTCATTAACTTGGTTATAATACATTCCCTGAGTTTATGCTGCATCTAACATCCAAATGATCTCAGAGGGTTTAAACATGATGCAAAATCAACTTTGACATAGAAAAATGTAGATGAATCTAGGGATAGGGTTGTTTTAAAGTATAACGCATCTATATGCATTCTGTCATTAACATTTTATAAATAGCATCTGCCTTGCAAGCATGAAATTAAAAGCTGTCAATATATTGGATTTGCGATAATTATTGTCACTAGTTAATCATTTACATGCTCAATTGATTCTTCTGTTTTCTCATAAAGGATTCAGTATAATTATGTTTATCAACATAATTTCTGCATTTGTATTGTTTTGACATCCTCTGAATCTGCTATCAAGATATATATTGAAGGGAACACTGAACTTAACAGAAACTTGTTGGTTTGAAACACATTTGGAGCAAAAGTCTTTCGTGGTCTTTACATTTGTAGAGTACTGATCCAACCTGTCCTAACCTTGTTTCAGCTTACTCACTGATGAATATATTTATACTATATTAATAAATCACCAAATAATTGTCTCATTTTAAGGATGTTCAGCAGTAACTCTTTATTGTTCTTCATTTGTACAGGGGATTTAGGCAGCAACACAGTCAGATAGAGGATATGTTCAAGCATCCATTTGGAGGGATGGGGATGCTGGAGAATGGGGGTGGAAGACAAAGGGGCCGGGAGAGAGGGGGTTCCCAGGAACTGGTTCCTCGTGGTGGAGGGTCGATGGATCTTGAACCTTTTGATGACTTTGGATTCGGATTTGGAAAAGTGTTTGAAAACATGGGTTGTAGAATGAGAGACATGGAGAAAGCATTTGTAAGTAAATGTATGCATTTGTTGAATAGAGATTTCTTGAACTATATATGATCAGTGTATCTTTTTCGGCCATTAGGCCGTTTATTTTCAACCTGACTTCCTGTTATACACACATTAATGAAGCAGAATAAAATTAGGCTTTTCATTGGTTATTATATACTTTACTAAATTCCCATTGGTCATTGTAAAATTAGTCAAAAGAAAAGAAAGGAGTTGCGGAAACGAGTTCTTTAGATCTCTGTTTTAAAAGTTGAAGTTTTCTTCCCCTGTGAACGATTTGTCCCGAATAGTAAGACACTGCCCCTTTTTAAGGGGAACTGAAAGAGTAGAACTCTAAAATACAGGAAACACATAGATTTCGGAATTGATTGTTTGAAGCTGAGAGATCCTATATTCAACAAAAACGTAACGTCCAGTTTCGTTTTGAAGCCTGCGAAACAAAGTCTAATGAGTGTCTACCAAGATTGTACAAATTATTTGGATCAATGGTATTTCAAAGAGCTGCATTAACACAGGAATTACACAACTATTAAACCAACAACAGAATCTATTACATATTAAACCATTCAGACACTAATCATCAGGCTGGTTACTACGGCTGAGTATCTTTTTTAAAGATATTTCTTGCTATGCATTTGGATTAAAATTAAAATCTAAGAAAGTTAAATTGTAATGTATTTGACTAAATATTTAAAGAAATAATTGTGAGCAGCTAAGCTCACATGAAGATTACATCATTCGCACAGATCAACTTTGCATAAATTGAATTTATTATTTTTTTCATAAAGTAATGAAAAACAGTTGTCAAAAGAGATCTTAGGATGATATGTTTTATTTTGGTTCAAGTTTGTTATTTATACTTGGATAATTCTTTCCTTGAGTTGCATGTATTTGTTGTACATGTACCTCTATTACAAGTAAGTTGACAGGTGTGCTTATTATGACTTCAGGAGCAGGGTATCAACACAGGAGACGGCCACGCCTTCCAGCAGACATCCTTTATGTCATACAGGAAGGACGGTGAGGGTGCACCCAAAGTCTTCCAGGCCTCTTCCTCTACAAAACAGGGACCTGGTGGGGTATGTATCAACATATGTAATCCTTCAGAGATCTTTTTATAAATCTAACCTCTATACCTCTACGCATATGATGTTAAAAGACTGCTGATCAAAAATTGGCATCAAACCAGTAAATGATTTCTGTTAAAGTGTGTTCTGCTTGTTGATGTATGCATTGCTCATTTTGTCCATTAATATATAAAATGATAAGATGATAAAAATAAGTATTGTCAATTGTCGTTTTCATTTACAGTAAACTCCGCATATAACAATATTCACTGGACCTTGATAATAATTTAAAAAAAAATAAATGAATAGTGTGAGCTCTCTTACCCAAACTAACGTGAATCCGATCTTTACCAAATTTGGTCACAATGTGTATGGGCACAATATCTTGTAACCAATCAGATTGTCCCAAACACTACGGACTAATGGCCCTTGAATTCATGAAAAATCCCTATATACCAAACTTGATCACAGTGTGTATGGGCACAGTATCTCAAACAGGGGTTTTCCTAGCCAAATTTGGGAAAAGGAGTTTAAGCCGATAAAGCTCATTTTGGGAATTTTTATAAAAAAATGTTATTTTGGGAATCTCAGATTTGTTTAAAATCATTCATCGGTACTATTTTAATTCAAACCTATTGATTATTTCTATTTATGTTTTTCTCTTTCAATTTTAGTAGCAATCTAAAACATTTTTAAGAATACCATGGGTGTCTAATAACAATATGATGTATTAATATACTGAAATATTTATTATCTGATCAACAATTTGCTCTGAACTTCACTACCAAACACTGGTGGATGGCATTGCCAGGATATCAGGTGTGTCAACTCCATCATGATCAATGCTTACAATTACAGATTATTCTAGCATAATACTTGCCATTGTGAGATGACATATTGATAAGCATGTTAAAAATCCGTTAAATTCTAAATCCGTTGTATAAAACCCAGTATATGGGATAAACAACGCACAAATGCAAAATAAACGTACATAGTTGTTGTTACGCGGTTGTTGGAAAAGGGGCTGTTTTCGAGAAGGATAGACAGGCTAGGAAAACCCGTCAATCAAGTTTGAAAACCAGTGAGAATATCCCAGACACTCCACTCTTTCGACCCTTGAATTGATAAAATTGCAGGATGTGCGTTTTTTGCAGTAAACTTCACTCTTGTTAGATATTGATAATCTAAAAAACAGAAAGCAATATAAAAAGAAAACTAAACCCAGTATCATGCTTGTCAGGTGAGAGAGACCAGGAAAGCACTGCGTGACTCTGAGAGAGAATTGGAGAAGATGGCGATAGGCCATCACATCAGGGACAGGGGTCATGAGGTTGAACGACGGAAGAATACAAGAACAGGCAGCCAGGAGGAGTTCCAGAACTACCACAATCTGGCTGAGAGTAAGTGACTTTTCTCAGTCCCCACATGTTGATATAATAAAGGTATTTTAGTGTGTGAGTTGTGAGCATCAAGGGAAGTAGTACTTAATATGTTTCTGGTAATTAGGACAGTTTATTTCTACACTCCAGCTTCATTGTGGGTGACTATTCTGGAATCGTGCATATCATGTTGCATCTTGTGATGCGCTGTTCACTTCATTACCATATACACTGGCAGATTAAGCACACTTTTCCAGGTAATTAAGGTTTATAGTGGGGGGGTGCACCTTATATGATGATATACAGGTTTTCAGGTTGTTTTTTTCTATCACTGGAAGTGAAATTTACTGGTATACATTCTCTGAAAATGGATATACTGAAAGCCTATTAAGTTAATATGCCTTAAAGTTTATATGAAACCATAATAAACAATATTAGGTTAATGCTTTTGCTCTTAAAAGATACCCTACTGGTACGTTTTAGCTCATCTGTTTTTAAGAAAGAGTCGAGCTATTATGATTCCTGGTTATTGTCATGCAAAAACTCATAGCCCATTACTTAGACATGTCTAACCGACGAGCATTGGTGCCACTCTGTGGAGCTCTTGTTTTGATAAAATGATTTAGCAAGAGTGAGAAAGCAAGTTAGAAGACATTTTTGATACAAGTACCACAAGTTTATTTTACGGGACCTCATGATGTACAGGAGAAACTTTGCAGGTGGCAGTTGTTACATAATGTCTGTAAATTGGGAGAATTTTGACAGGTGACATTTGTCTCCAGTAAGTTATTTAGAATGCGGGGACACGGTTGATAATGCCATGTTATGAATGTGTCACCTTACACTACCCCTCCTTAATGTAACAATCTGCCGTTCATTTAATGCCATGTAAATAAGACGGTTTACTGTATTAGTAGCCATTGTAAGGTACAGATAGCTTTAAGTCTATGTAAGGCCAGATTTCAAGACAGTATTACAGCTTATACAATGTGATGAGTGATTTTTTTTTTTTTTTTTCAAACAAGTTACACTGAAAATTAAGGTGCGCTTTATATGTTGCTGCGCCTAATCTGCCAATCTGCCAGTTTTAAAGGTAATAGAAAATTGGAATTGTAGTAGTGAGGCAAGATAGCAGTTTTGTAGGGTTATTAGTTACAAATAGTCATAGATATAGTTCTCAAAGGTTTTCATTCACAGAAAGCTTTATATTCAATATTTATGAATATGCTAATTAAGCGGATTTTTGCCAGCATCTTAAGTCTGCAGCCTGCAGAGTGACATATTTCAACGTTATTTCACTCTCTGATGTTCCTCCAGGTGATGCAGACGGCTTTGACAGGGAGTGGCAAGAGAAAACTAGACAAGCATTCCGTGGTTTTGATGAGAGAAGGCCAGTAGGGCGACGGGAAGATAGAAGAGCCTTGCCCCAGGAAGATCGAGGTAGACGGACAGGAGAACGCCTTGCTTTGCCTGACTCTAGAACCGAGCACTGGGGCAGGTCCAGAGATGGAGGTAGAAAGTAGAGGAGGAGAAGGTTGTTATGTGATACTGGACTCGTCATTGTAACTGACTGACATTTATATCAGTTAATCTCTGTGTAAATAGACTGATATTGTTAATGAGGCTGTTGCTGTTTTTCAGAAGTATAGTTTTTATATTTTTTATTGTTTTTGATGATTTTAATAAATGTAAATAGATAATTTTTTATTAAGAATTCCACCAAAAAGAAAGGTGTTTTGGAAAATAGATGTATTTCAGCATCTGTTCATATCTCTCTTCTTAATTTGTTAATCTTGAAGTATCATTACAGCTGATATAAACATTTTACAAACTTTTTTTTTTGTATGTTGATGGACAATCTCATTAAAAGATGTCATAATGTTTATTGGTAAAATTGTTCTATATATTTTTCTATTTGTGTCACCCTGTCCAACATGACACATGGTTCATATTGTCTTGAAAAGTCTTGGAATTTCGTTGGCAGCCCTGAAAGGTCCTTAACTTCAGTCTTCTTATAAATATCCCTATTTTACACCCACCATTTTTTAAGGGGCCCTAAAATTAGATGTTACTGATTTCAGTAACAAATTAACAAAATCAATGATTTTTTTTATTACCAAATGTGACCCTGAATTTATTCCACATTTTATATGGCTGGGTTTTTCAACTGTGGCCTTGGTTTCATTTAAACATTGTACACAGGATGGAAGTACAAGGATTTGGCATTTACTTCCAAAATCTTCATTTTTAAGGGCAGCAGTAGAAGATACCATCAGGTTCTGTGCAGTTTGAGTAGTGGGCCTTACGCTGATCAAGCAAAAAGGGGTGTGTCCATGTAGTCAGGGTGGTCACTAACGTGTACAGAATAACACTGTAAACATTACATAGCATAATTATATATTAATCTGTGATAGTCAGACGTTGCTATGGTGACATACACGTCTTAGAATAGTCAGACACAGTCATGGTTGTGATTATACTAATTCTTTATGTAGAAGTGTTGTATCAACATAGTCAAGTATCATTGTACATAGCAAAACAGGGGCGTCATTAATGAATTTAATGTGACCTTATTGTAACGCATATTAATTATCGATATATTTTGTAGGAAAGGTGATGAGGTTCATACTCGGGCAAGAATTGCAATACAATATTTTACAAGTACACATGCCTATTTTAAGAGGTTATATTTGCCATAGTGTCACACTGTATTAATGACACCCCTCATGAAAGAGGCATGCTTGGGAGGCATGTAGCTCTTACACTTGGATCCATTTTGTTGTTAATTACACTGTACAGATCTGCATTTTGTATCCTTGTTTGTTAGATTTCTGACCGATTATTAACTGTGTCAAAAGGTTTAGCCTGACGGTGATACAGTCCAGGGCCCTAGCTTCATGGGGATGTCACGTCAGGAAATAAATCATTTAATCCGAAACTTGTTAAGACTGATCAGCTTCTGCTTTATTCTCTCTAATAGAATTATGTATTGTCTTGCCAGCTGATCATGATATAGATTGCTATCATTGCACTTTCAAAGTTGATTCCATGCAGGATGGCTTAGAAAGAAGAATAGTTATTAGTATTTTATCATCATTTTTTGATAATGGTAGTTTTGACGTTTTTGCCATTTTGTTTATCATTGAATTAATGGTTTTGGCACCTGAGATTCAAAATCAGTAAACAAATTAGTTTTGTTGTTACACATGTATATTATGTTTTTAGCTCACATGAGCACAACGTGCTCAAGGTGAGCTTTTCTGATCGCCTTTTGTCCGGCGTCCGTCGTCCGTCGTCCGTGCGTGCGTCCGTGCGTGCGTCCGTGCGTCCGGCGTCAACAATTGCTTCAAACAACATCTCCTCCTAAACGGCTTGGCCAATTTGAAAAATATTTTGCAGGAATGTTCCTTGGATGAAGCTCTACTAAAGTTGTATAAATGGTTCTGGTCCATCGCATAATTAGGTCACAGGAGCTAAAAATAGATTTTAAAAATGAAAATTTAAAAAATCTTCTTCTCTGAAACCACAAGGCCTAGCCTTTTGATTTTTGGTATGTAGCATGATCTTATGACTAACTACCAGGATTGTACAAATTATGACCCTGGGGTCAAAATTGGCCCCGCCCCATGGGTCACTTGATTTCACATAGGCTAATATAGGAAAAACTTGAAAAAATCTTCTTCTCCGAAACCACAAGGCCTAACCTTTTGATTTTTGGTATGTAGCATCATCTTATGGGCCACTACCAAGATTGTACAAATCATAGCCCTATGGTGATAAATGACCCCGCACCAGGGGTCACTTGTTTTACAAAGAGTTATATAGAAAAATGTTAAAAAATCTTCTTCTATGAATCCATAAGGCCTAGAGCTTAGATATTTGGTATGAAGCATCATCTTATGGGCCACTACCAAGATTGTACAAATCATAGCCCTATGGTGATAAATGACCCCGCACCAGGGGTCACTTGTTTTACATAGAGTTATATAGGAAAATCTTAAAAAATCTTCTTCTATGAATCCATAAGGCCTAGAGCTTAGATATTTGGTATGTAGCATCATCTTATGGGCCACTACCAAGATTGTACAAATTATAGCCCTATGGTGATAAATGACCCCGCACCAGGGTCACTTGTTTTACATAGAGTTATATAGGAAAATCTTAAAAAATCTTCTTCCATGAATCCATAAGGCCTAGAGCTTAGATATTTGGTATGTAGCATCATCTTATGGGCCACTACCAAGATTGTACAAATCATAGCCCTATGGTGATAAATGACCCCACACCAGGGGTCACTTGTTTTACATAGAGTTATATAGGAAAATCTTAAAAAATCTTCTTCTATGAATCCATAAGGCCTAGAGCTTAGATATTTGGTATGTAGCATCATCTTATGGGCCACTACCAAGATTGTACAAATCATAGCCCTATGGTGATAAATGACCCCACACCAGGGGTCACTTATTTTACATAGAGTTAAATAGGAAAATCTTAAAAATTCTTCTTCTATGAATCAATAAGGCCTAGAGCTAAGATTTTTGGTATGTAGTAGCATCTAATGGTTCATTACAAAGATTTTCAAAGTCTTG
>CM037794.1:31324438-31350208 GCA_021229015.1 Solen grandis
CTACTTGAGACAGATATAGTGCTGCCGCACAGCAGTATGATACTGTAGACACATGATGTGGCATGATACCACACCCAGTCACATTATTCTGACACCTGGTCAATCAGTCCTGGAACTACCATAAATGCATATATCACTGCTGTGTGCCAAGCAAGGACCTACCAGTACCATTTTTTACCCATGACCTCCAGCTCCTGAGGCAGATGCTCTAACCACTATGCCACCTGGATTGAGTGTTTTATTTGAATAAAATTATAAATATTGAAAACCATCATTATGAGCTCTGTAAAACAAATGCATGGCACCTGAAGTGTTTTGATACCATTACTCTGGTTTCTATGACTACAGGCTCAATTGGGATCCACTTTGTAGTACTTAACAATCTTGAAGTTCTCCATGGCTGGTCATAATATTCTTTCAGAAGTTCATGTTAAAATGAAGTCAAGAGTAACATACTATTACCTAAGGACATGTCAAACCCAGCCTCAAGTATGGCACATCTTTCAAACACTCAAAGACAATCACAACACTGTGTCGGCAGGCCTTTTTCCTGATGAATGAAAAGGGGTCTTAATTATGGCTGCCAGCTGATTACATTTTTTTTTTTTTTCTTCAAAAGTAAAATTTTTGGGGCATATAAAATATGAATTTGAAGATGTGTTTTGCATCCCATTAACAGATGGCATAATGTCCAGAAAATTCATAATAACCATAAAATTGTGTCCATCTTGAGGCCAGTTACCTATATTATACATCAACTTTTTTTTAAACATTACATTTCATGGATTAAGTATTAAGAGTTCCTGGGTGTCACAACATATTCATGGGCTTTTCTGTTTTTGTTGCTTTTCCCCATGCATCTATGAAATCAAAGAAAATAAATCTCTCACGAAGAGTAATGATTCTACAGAATTAAGATTTGAAAAATGACAGCAGAACTGTCCCTGGGTCATCATAAAGCCAAAACCAAACAGCAAGGTTGCACACTTAATCTATCTGTCTCACTGTTCAGCATATATCTCTCCCTCTGACAGTTCTCCATTATCATTGAAACATTAAATTTAATATTGTATAACTCCATTGCTCAAAGAGCTAGTCATAGCACCATAACTTCAGCTATGAATCCCAGATTCAGACACTCTATTATACAATTTGTCACTGTATTTCCTAATATTGAATATCTCTTCCCATGAATAAAAAAAATCAATAAAAACAATCTAAATTCACTTCCTATGAAACATATTTCATTTCAACATACAGTAGAAAAAATGTTTGGAGCCATGTATCTATAAGTTAGCAAAGAATGGACTATAAGTTGTAAGATTATGTGTTGTCGCAATCCATATAAAATATAAGTAAATGCTTTTATCAAAACAAAGTGACAAGAAAATGTGTTAATCAGTCAAACAATTTCATCAGTAAATCAATCAGTTGAATTACCCAACACCTCAGTCCAACATCATGCAGACAAAAGCTGTCTCCCCAGAATCTCTTACAGACCTAGCAACCAGACAATGTTCCGTCCAATTAGAGCAGGACAAGCTATAATTGAAAGTGGCATATCAACACCACTCAAACTGTTTTAAATCACTTTTATCTTCTTAACACTAAAACGCTTGTCACTGAATTTATCTTGGATCCATCTCTGTCAGGGGCTTGGCTCCAGAAGTGGCAGTCAGGACAATGTTTGATAGTCACTGATGATTGTGTCGGCTTGTGGACTGACTCAGTGCTTGTGTCCAATATAAAACAATGTGCTTGTTTAACATTTGTCTCAATCAAGGAGAAAACTATTTATGGTGATGGAGTTAAGATTGATTGTATCAGGATAATGTATATGTAGCTATGATTATTGTCCATGTAGCTTAAAGTCTTTATCATGATTATTGTCCATGTAGCTCAGAGTCTTTTATCATGATCTTTGTCCATGTGGCTCAGAGTCTTTCATCATGATTACTGTCCATGTAGCTCAGAGTCTTTCATCATGATTATTGTCCATGTAGCTCAGAGTCTTTTATCATGATTACTGTCCATGTAGCTCAGAGTCTTTCATCATGATTATTGTCCATGTAGCTCAGAGTCTTTCATCATGATTATTGTCCATGCAGCTCAGAGTCTTTCATCATGATTATTCATGTAGCTCAGTCTTTTTTTATCATGATTACTGTCCATGTAGCTCAGAGTCTTTCATCATGATTATTGTCCATGTAGCTCAGAGTCTTTATCATGATTATTGTCCATGTAGCTCAGAGTCTTTCATCATGATTACTGTCCATGTAGCTCAGAGTCTTTCATCATGATTATTGTCCATGTAGCTCAGAGTCTTTCATCATGATTACTGTCCATGTAGCTCAGAGTCTTTCATCATGATTACTGTCCATGTAGCTCAGAGTCTTTCATCATGATTACTGTCCATGTAGCTCAGAGTCTTTCATCATGATTATTGTCCATGTAGCTCAGAGTCTTTCATCATGATTACTGTCCATGTAGCTCAGAGTCTTTTATCATGATTATTGTCCATGCCATTCAGAGTCTTTTATTATAATTTTTGTCCATGTAGCTCTAAGTCTTTTGTCATGATTATTGTCCATGTAGCTCAGAGTCTTTATCATGATTATTGTCCATGCCATTCAGAGTCTTTTATTATAATTTTTGTCCGTGTAGCTCTAAGTCTTTTGTCATGATTACTGTCAATGTAGCTCAGAGTCTTTATCAATATACTGGATGCATTTTACTTGTTTTCATATTTAACTCTGACTTGCCAATCGAAATTTTAACAACAGAAAGCTTAAATAATCCTAATGCTAAAGTTTTTTTTAAATATATAAATTATTTATTATATCACAATATCTATTTCCCTATTTTTTTTCATTGATGATTGTTAATATTGGTAATCACACTTACCGGCTTAATTTAATATCATCACCATAATAATAAAGTAAAATTGCTGCAATAACAAAAAATATATATATATATATACTCTAATGTTTACAGATCAGTGAAAATAATACTTTGAACTATTAACAGAAAAATAACAACATCCACTGGCTCTAGAACCACAGAATTACCACACACATTGAAACCTTGATTCATATCAAAAATATATTTGATGTAAAAAAAATCTGTTCTCCTTCACTGTATAATTATTGAAACATGATAAGGAATAGAATCTGACAAAACTTGATTACGAAGGTCATAACTGTGTATAAATGTATGCTACAATCATATTCTATACACAGTTCGATCAGTCTGATATTCAATAAACACATGGTATAATGAATCATTGTCAAATAACAACCTTAATGAAATAATAATGTGAAATGTCAACAGTTTGTTCATCTTCATAAGTATGCTCCACTATCAACTTCCATTTTTGTCCAGTCAATATTGAATTGAACGATATGATTGGACAATGTGAAATTGACCTCATCAGATAGTGGGAAATAGCTTGTGTAGATGTATTACGTCATCCAGCGGGAATTGCAAAAAAAAGAAAAACGGAAGCTGAGAGTGGAGCAGATTTAAATATATGTACAAATTGTGATATTTCGCATTATTTCTTCGTTACGGTTCCCTTTGGACAATGATTTATTATGCCATGTGTTCATTGAATATCAGACTGACAGAATCATGCATAGAATATAATGGAAGCATGCATTTGTACAATGTTACAACCTCTGTAATCAAGTGAAGTCAAATTCCGTTCCTTGCCATATTCATAATACAGTACAGAGGGACAAAAAATCATAATTCTGCAGTTCTAGAGCCAGTGTGTACATCACTGATTCCCTGAGATCATGGATTCTGATTAACAATAAATTAACCCTTTCCCTCATAGAGAATACCATGAAAAGACCTATGCGAACAGCATAAAACCAGATCAGCCTGCGAGTAACTCACAGGCTGATCAGGTTTTATGCTGTTCGCTGCTCCTCAGTGGTCTGGAAATGAGGATTTTGTAATTAAATTTGATATGGTTTAACTGTGGTTTTCTGCAGATCAGGCTTTATGTGGTACCTATACCTTGGCTATGCAGCAACCCCTCAATTTGTTTAAATAACAAACACATCAAACATGATATGAATCCATTTCTAACACACTGTTCAATGTGTTCCTTTTGTGAATACTGAAGACCATTTATCATTTATGATTCTAAGAAAATCCTTTCAATTTAGAATGCCTCATCCTTTAACATTACAGAATAGCTGTATCTTCTATCTTCTTCACTCTGAAACTTTTGAAATTGAATTCAGAGCCAAATAATATTCCAATCATGTTTTATCTGGAAAACATTCAAGAAATTTAATCAAGGGATTGATTATAGAAACAACAACAAACTGATGCTTAATTTACCCTGCAGATAAATCCGTGAACTGGGACCTCATCATTTTACATAGCAAAACAATGGTCTAGTGGAACCTGATCTTTCCTAGAAAACCTACTTATTTCAGCTGAGACTGCAAGTTCAATCCCAGGACACGAAGGTTGTTTTTTTTGAGACTGAGAATTATAATGAAACAGACACATGCTTTCATCATATCGTATATAACTACAGCTTTAACCCTTTCCCTCATAGAGGAAACCATGAAAAGACCTATGCGAACAACATTAAACCAGATCAGCCTGCGAGTAACTCGCAGGCTGATCAGGTTTTATGCTGTTCGCTGCTCCTCTGTGGTCTGGAAATGAGGATTTTGTAATTAAATTTGGTAAGGTTTGAGTTTGGTTTTCTGCAGATCAGGCTTCATGTGGTAACCTACTGAGTGTGTCAAAATGAGTCTATATGAGGGAAAGGGTTAAGTAATTTGCAAAACTTACACATAAAACCTTTCATGATTATAGATAGTTCTTCCACTGGGGGGGGGTCGTCACAGATAATAAAAAGAATTTTAAGGTTGTTAAGACCATTGCTGTGTCAAAATGTGAATATATGTGATATCATGCTATTGATTATCATGCCATTTGTCTAAAATGTGTGATAGTGAAGAAGCAATCTTTCTTTTAAGGTATTTCAAACGTAAATAGATATTTCTTCAAAAATATTCTAACTTAAATCAATCTTGCTCCACAGGTATCTGACAAGCTTAAATCAATCTTGCCTGCCATGGATAAAGATTTGCACTGACTTTGAGATGTAAAAATTACAAAAAACATATTGTATTTGTGCATCATCAGAGACCAACAATGAATATCAAATTATTCAATGCATTGGCTATATATTATTTCCTGCTTTACGCAACAGTTTTCAGCTGGGACCACTGTCAACTGAAGTTTGAATTGATCTAATGTTCATACATGGCACAAATACATAAATAAAATAAAATAAAGTGCAACAGAGAAGGAATTTTGCATTGATTTCAGTATAACATCAGACTGGGAAATCTACTGCATTTCATTACAACTGTACATAAATATTGATGAATTATGATCTTCCAAATGAATAATTTCAAAAATTATTTCCTAATTTAGCTAGTTTGAATATATATAGCTTAATACTTATTGTTTGTTGTTGTATATTTTGGCTTTATATGAGACTAATGACCCTGGAAAATGATTTGTAAGCCAGTGATAGACATGGAGTTCATCTACTTTTCCCTCATATAGACTCATTTTGACGCACTCAATAGGTACCACATAAAGTCTGATCTGCAGAAAACCACAGTTAAACCTTACCAAATTTAATTATAAAATCCTCATTTCCAGACCACTGAGGAGCAGAGTGAACAGCATAAAACCTGATCAGCCTGCGAGTTACTCGCAGGCTGATCTGGTTTTATGCTGTTCGCATAGGTCTTTTCATGGTTTCCTCTATGAGGGAATGGGTTAATAACACCATCCTTAATACCAAGCCAGTTAGCATGGAACCATAGTGTTATTTGGGTTGAAGTCTCAGACAGATAGAATGCTTGCCTGTAATCTGCAATTTAGATCAGCACCTTGAAAAATAGTCCTGAAACATCTGAATATTGGTAGGTAAGTGTGTATACTATGTCACACAATATTTAGGTATTTTGGAAGTTGAATCTAAACAATTACCAATTGATATGACAAAAATAGCAGTGGTTTTCGTGTTCAAATTGGTACATTGTTTAAGAGGGACCAAAAATTTCAGAAATAGCCACAATTTCATTAACGTGATAAGAATATATTATCTTAAATGCAGGTCCAGAATGATTCTTCATTTAGATTCAAAAAGTAGGCAAGTAATTTAAAAGAAAAGTCCTGATGAAAACAACTATAGAGGTTGCATGTATTTGACCATAAACCACATTAATTGACAATGGTTAACCAGTGATATTATTTATTGGTTTATATGAATGTCCTTTAAATTGAACCCATGTTACCAAGATTGCTGACCATGGTTAAAACAACCATGGTCAAACCAGATTAAAACTAGGTATATGCCCACGGTGACCACTGTAATCCAAGTTTGACCATGGTTCCTTATGCTACGTTACCCTATTACAGGTATATTTAAACCAATTTTAATCAGCAGCTATTTTGTTAGATACATGGTGGTTATTCATTCATAGGTCAACCGTATTTAACCCTTTCCCTCATAGAGGAAACCATGAAAAGACCTATGCGAACAGCATAAAACCAGATCAGCCTGCGAGTAACTCGCAGGCTGATCAGGTTTTATGCTGTTCGCTGCTCCTCAGTGGTCTGGAAATGAGGACTTTATAATTAAATTTGGTAAGGTTTAACTGTGGTTTTCTGCAGATCAGGCTTTATGTGGTACCTATTGAGTGCGTCAAAATGAGTCTATATGAGGGAAAGGGTTAAACTATGGTAACAACAGTGGTATTTCGCAGTGGTATATTTCGGTATCATTGTATCAACTTCTCACTGGTGATCAAACCTATATAATTATATAGTTTACAAAACCATAATACACTACTAAGGTGAAAATGTTATTAGTTTATTAGTGTAAAACTACCTGAAAAAATATAATTGATGGTGTTTAGAAAATAATTAATAAATGATGGGCGAGCATTGTTTTATAATTGACAAGTGATCATAACAATAATTTTGAACTGTTTAAGAACTTAAGTTCATGAATAGTTCATGTCCATTTCCTGAAGTGCAAAGAGACAATGAAATTCAGTTTGAAATTTCTTAAACAGTTCTTAAAATGGGTAGTTCATGAACAGTTCATGAGTAGTTCATAGACAAAAATTCATGATTGCTTCAAGGACAGTTCATGAACTGATTTTTCATGAACATATCAAGAATAGTCTTATTTGCACTTCAGGAGCTTTAAAAGAAATTTTCATAGATTTTGAAAATGAACTATTCATGAATAGTTCATGAATTGTTAATGAACAGTAACTGTTCATTTCCCAGGGGCTTGCATGCAAACTTAAAACCAAGTTTTCTATTGCATGCAAAACTTTAACCAAATTTTCTAAGTTAAAAAGGTACCATAATATGTATTAAATTCAGTCAAGATTTATCTACCTCGGTTGTCTGATGCCCCTGAACATATTTATAAACTTTCAAGTAAATACCATGAAGGTTAGTGAGATATAAGCTTGACAGTAACTTAATTGCATGCAAAGCTTTAACCTAAAAGCTGCAACGCCAATGCAGTGGTACCTGCAATAGCTCTCATCATATTACAGTTTAGCTAATAAAAAAAGATAGAGAACATATTGGTAATTCTTTGAGAAAAGAATCTCTGGTTCAAAATTATTACATAACCATTAATAGTAATATTGTGACACCATTTTTTTTTTCTATTGTTTCCATGGAAATAACAAGAGATCATCTATGTTGTAAAACCAAGACAAATCAGTCGACACCTCCTGGTTCCCTGCAGGGATTGGTACCCTGTCTGTAACAATAAGACAAAGTCAGGAGTTAAGTGGCAAGAAATGCAACTTGATGTATTTTTTATGCTGATATGTTGTGGAAGCCATGAACAGTATTTTTATCAATTTGAGTTTCTCTGATTTATTGTGTTCTCTGATAAACCAGACAAGTGGTGTCTGGGAAAATGAAACACACTGCTGTTGGTGAAGCAGAAATAAATGGCGCAATGTATAGTCTTACTGGGTGAAACACTTATCTTAAGGACTTAAAGGGGAGACCTTCAGATAAACACTTTCTCCCAGTCACACTTTGAGCCTAATTCACCACCTTCTGGGTAATTTGGGACAAAACATTCAATATCTTGGCATATAAGATTTTCTTCCCATATTTATATTCCATGAGCCGTTATCAAAAAGCAACTTTATATAATTATGTATACTGATGTCAAAAATCTGTTATTTCTGATAAAAAGTAAGTTCTGTTTTATCATTAAATTTTAAAAAACAATAAAGGTAGATGTTTTGTCTGAGAGCTGAAGATTTCAGAATATAATTATAGGGTTTATAAATTCTTACCAAAGTTAAGGCATATATATATATCTTCAGATGTTTGGTGTCAATGTAAATGAGGCCCCAGATTTATATACAAGAGGGCCATGATGGCCCTGAATCGCTCACCTGATTATAAATGAGCAACATATGTTGGATTTTGGTGTCAAATGGCCTATTTATCAGCCATTTTTTGACCCAATTTGTTGTCCAAGATTTTATGGAAAAGTTTTTGATATGGCCAAAAACGTGGCCTCTAGAGTGTTAACAAGGTTTTTCTAAGATTTGACCTCATGACCTACTTTTTGACCCCACATGACCCAAATCTGAACTTGTCCAAGATTTTATGGAAGCAAACATTCTGACCCAAGTTTCATGAAGATTGGGCAAAAATATGGCCTCTAGAGTGTTAACAAGGTTTTTCTAAGATTTTACCTCATGACCTACTTTTTGACCCCACATGTCCCAAATTCGAACTTGTCCAAGAATTTATGGAGACAAACATTCTGGCCAAGTTTCAGGAAGATTGGCTTAAAAATATGGCCTCTAGAGTGTAAACAAGGTTTTTATAAGATTTGACCTTGTGACCTACTTTTTGACCCCACATGTCCCAAATTCGAACTTGTCCAAGAATCTATGGAGACAAACATTCTGGCCAAGTTTCAGGAAGATTGGCTTAAAAATATGGCCTCTAGAGTGTTAACAAGCCAAATTGTCGACGACGCACAACAGACGTTGGACACCGGACGAAGGGCGACACAAAAACCTTGAGCACGTTGTGCTCAGGTGAACTAAAAATGGGACAATTTAAATGAGTTGATAGTAATTATTGCTAAATGAATAATAACTTTAAGTATCATTTTTAGAGATTTCTTTGAAAATATAAGTGGCTGACTTCTATCATGGAATAAACATTTAAGATATATAAAGAATACAATACCATCAACATTATACTAAGTCAAATCGGATACTGCATTTATAAGTCATATTTTCTATCTGAAAGAAGACAAAAGTACACTAACATAAAATCTCTATTATATTATGATTTTTTGTTAATTCAAACTTTATTTAAAGAAAAGGGAATTATGAATTCATTTTTGAATAGGTTCTTAATAGAATTAAAGTAATTATTAATTAATCTAAAGACTTTACTCATAGAGATATAATTTATATACTATTACTTCTAACGCTTTATCATGATAATTCAAATGTCAATTTACTGTTTTTTTTGTGTTTTTTTAATATTTATGACACATGTTGATCATGTTTTGTCAACTTACTGTTATCTATGTAATGTGTATTCGCCATTTTGTGTTCTTTTAGAAAATAAGCGGGTTACCACTTGGTGATTCCAAAGAGAAAAAAAACAAAACATTTAAGATAAGTATCAAGTTGAATTTAGTTTATGCATTAATGTAGTTTTGGTAACGATTATTAAACGACAATAATACCTACTAGTTGACTCAAGCAAGCAATTAATATAAACCACATTTTGCTTATATTGAAATTAGACTGATAAAATTCTATGTAAACTTTACCAGTATCAAAGCTAGGTCTATTAAACTTTTTGTCTATGCCAATACCTATCACCTCTTACAACTTTTACGTTTTTTTTGCATTACAGTCGAGACTGTCATATGTGACCTTCAATGGGACTTTCAAGAAAAGGTCACATATCACAGGGAGTCTTTAAAAACAGTCTCAAAAATTTAAACAATTTTTTATTGAACTGGAGATCTTTACATTGCTAAATGAGTTAAAAACAGAGATATACATGTAATTCTATGTTTAATACATTGATATAAAACAAAATCTATTACACATATAGATGAATTTATATAAATTATTATCTGTTTATTGCAAAATTTTTACCTATATTTTTTTCTGAAGGAGGGGGTGCGCACAATACATGAGATTTTTTTTTGTAGTTTCCTGAACTTTACCCCACCCACTAAAGAAGCCTTAATTGGTAAAGTCTAGGGTAGGGTACACAATATGTATTTCATGCATAAAATTGATATTAAAACTTGATCGTACATACTAGTATGTAAGTTAATGTCTATTTGTGATTTCTATCATGGTTTTGTACAATAAATGCTTACGAAATCATTGTTCTCTTTTTCCAGGGATGTGTGTATACAATCTTTTCATATTGGTTTCCTTTTTTTTAACCAAACCCTGTACAAAAAAAATCAAACAAATTTTTGTCAATGCATTTAGACGAAATTTTGACAACTTAGTTTTGTTTTTAACAGAGCTCTTTGGTTCATGATAATTGTGTACCTCAAATACACTTTGTTGAGAAACTTGCGAAACATAACAACACAAAAACTAGGTGTTGGTAGTTTCAGATTATTACTAAAACTATAAGCTTAAACAAGGTAACAATGCAAATGCATGTGAAAATAACACCTGACTTGTGGAAACAGTAGAACATTTCCACCTCTTGTGCAATCGAACAAAACAATCGCGGATAAACAAGATGGCTGCCTCCACGTCGAACGATTAAAGAGATGCGCATTATAAAAGGTGTGAAAGTCGTTAAATACCGACAAAACAGCGCAATGGGAACAGGTAATTAGGGTCGCTTGTCACATAAGACAGGGAGTCGTTTAATTCAGACCATCTATATAGGGAAATACGTTCGGCGGACTTAAACTAAGTCGGATAAGACAGAGAGTCGTTTAATTCAGAGGGTCGCTCAGACAGTCTCGACTGTATAAGTACATAATCTGATTATACCTGCTTTATATCACATAATAAACCTTAATGTATTATTACTCCCATAAAATTCTAAAACCATGCAAAGATTTCCCTTCTAAAGGGCAGCGGAAGGCTTCACTCAGGATGGAAAATAAGAGAACCATGATGGCCCTTAATCGCTCACCAATTACCCATGCCTACCATAAATTCCAATTTAAAGAGATATATTCAACACAAACATTTCTAACAAGTTTAACAAAGATTTGGCTAAAATGTGACCCCCTGTGATGTAAACAAGACTTTACCATGATTTGACCTAGTGACCTACTTTTTGACCCTGTCCCATTCATGACCCAGCTTGACCGAGATATTATAACCCAAGATTTGACCTAGTGACCTACTTTTGACCCCCACCCCACCCATGATCAAACCCAACTAAGACACTATCAAAACATACAGTTTAGCAAGATTGAGGAAGATTGGATAAAAAATGTAGCTTCAAGAGTGTAAACACTCAAACTTTTGATATGTTTTTATAATTAAAGGGCCATAACTCCTGACCTAAAGGGCCAATATCAGTCATAATCAAATGTAGCAAAGAGATTATGACTATAAACATTCTTGTTTAGTTTGAAGAAGGTCATAAACATTGTCATAAAATTTGAAGATGATTGTTCAAAAAATGAAGACAACAGGATGTAAACAAAGTGAAATCTGGCATTTTTTATATTAAAAGGAGCATAACCCTTGACCTAATTGGCCGATATCTGCCATAATCAAACTCAATTGAGAGATTACAGTCATAAATATTGTCATAAAGTTTGAAGATGATTGCATAAGAAATGAAGATGCTAGAGTGTAAACCTTAAATTGTTGACGATGCACAACTGACACTCAATGGATCACAAAAGCTCACCCTAATGAGCGTTGCTCAGGTGAGTTTAAAAAATTTAAACTCACTCCCTTACTATTTGTTACAAAAACTGTTACACAACATACCACATATGTACATGCACTTTAGTATGATAAATGCAAAAATAATAATCCATCCTTAATTGTTGAATGCATATAAAAGCTGTTTACGAGGGATGTTCAAATTGAAATGCAACTCGTGTTATATTATGTAACTACGCACGCTTTTCACAAAAAACCTACTTGGATCGCCTAGGGGAATCAATTATCTCTCGGTCGATACCAGTTTTGTGTAAATTTGTCTTCTCTAGCCTCGGCTACACAACGAGAAACATTGCATACTCGTACATACTAATGATAAAATGGTTGGTAAAAAATCTGCGTTCGCTGCCCAAATACCGACCTACATCAAAAACCGCAGTTTTCTTGGTATAGGTCCAAACGAGATATTTCATGAAATATGCTCAATTTATGGACCTGGTGAGCTGTCCTTTGCATTGGTTACTAGGTGGGGCAAGAAATTTGCAAGTGGAATAACGTCCTTGCAAGATGCACAATGTGGCCATCGCAGAAAGACAGCAACCAGTCCCAAAATGGAAGAAAAAGTCAGAAAAATTGTATCAACAGATGCAAGATTCACTGTTTGGGAAATAGCCCGAAAGGTAGGAAGTTCATTCAATTCTAAGGAAGCACCTTAAAATGCGCGATGGATACCCCATTTGCTCAGCCAAACATACAAATGAGCGTCAGAAAGGTTATGTATGCAGTTTTCTTCACAAATCAAGGGCCTGCTATACAAATTGCTGTTCCGAAAGGTAAATCGGTCAATAGCAAGTTCAGCAGAGGGGCTATTCTAAAAAAGTTGAAGAAATATTTTAATAGACGCAGGCCAGCGACAGCTTTGTCGGGGATCAGGTTGCTGCATGACGTGTCTAGCCACAAAGCGGCTATTGTACACGATTTTTTAAGGCAGGAAAAGTTTGAAGAGCTTCCGCCGTATTCCCCAAACCTTGCTCCCTGTGACTACTTCCTGTTCCCGAGGCTGGACGAAAATACAAAACACGAAAAGATCTTGGTATAGCCATCTTCCAGTGTCTCAAGGGTATACCCAGAAACGACTATGAAACTGCCTTTAAAAAATGGATCAAAAGGTTGAAACTGTGCATAGCTCACGGAGGTGAATACTTTGAAGGAATCCGATAGTTGGTTTATGATGAAAATTAACCAAATCTTTTCTAGATATGCTAGGAATTGCATTTCAATTTGAACATCCCTCGTAGATTGTAAAGTTTTAATCAGAATCTAAACACTTTACTTATATCTGCCTGCTCTGTGTGTTCTGATGGAGGCAGAGCATCCAACCAATCCTCAGATGAGGAGAGTTCTATTTTCATCAAGATCAAAATTAATGATTTGCTTGCTTGCTTGGGTCTAAAACACCAATGACAGTATATCAGTCATATGGGACTCTGTCTAAATGCGATGGATGCAGAGCTGGCTCATGGTGATATAACACTGTAGACAAATGGCAAGATACTACACCTTGAAACAATTTTTCCTGAAACAAGTCAACCTGTCCTGGAAGTACCCTTAGTATTTTGCTGATTAGTTTTGCAGATTTTTTAATTGTAGGATCTCCACATTAAATTCGGGGTTTCTTATTACTTATAAGCAACAAATGTGCAATATTTGATACAAAAAAGAGATAGAGTTATCAGCTGGAAAATGCTTCCTTAACACATTGTTAAAGAGAATATATAAATTATGAACTTGTGACCTTGACCTTTGAGGTACAGACCCCAAATTCAAAGGGTTCTTCTATTGGTCATAAGTAACTATTGTACACTGTTTGAGACCTGAGGAGTCAATTAGATTTTGAGTAATCCGTTGGACAATATTCAATTTACACAGTGTTTGTGAGAGTTTAACTTATTACCTCATGATCTTGACCTTTGAGGTACAAATCCCAAAATCAATAGGGGTCTTCTACTAGTCATAAGCAGCAACCAAACCAAGTTTAAGATCTATGGGTCAATTAGAACTAATGTTATCACTCGGACAAGACTTTCATATAAAATATGTTAAAATGTGACCTTGACCTTAAATGAGTGTATATAATTATGTAAAAGGGTTTTTTTACTAGTCAAAAGCAACAACCATATAAAGTTTGAGACTTAAGGGTCAAATAGAACTTAAGTTATCACTTGGACAAGATTTGGTCTACCGACAGACCAACAGACCAACCTAGCAACATTATCCAATGACCGACATGTGCAAAGCAATATGTCCCCTCTTCTTCGAAGGGGGGGGGGGGGGGGGGGGGGGGGGGGGGGGGGGGGGCATAAAAATAGACTAAGCACCACCTCAACATTGCAACAGTAAGACCCGTTTTTAGTTGTTTCTTTTTTTGTAAACCAACACAGAATATGTAAGATAATCCAGACCCTGTTGATTACATTCTACAGAAAACCTGTCTGGTTGACAGAGACGGGCTATAAAATGGCTCTCTGATACACAGCTGTAAGATTCCATCAGTCCCATAGAGGTCTTTTTATTTCAAGGCCCAGACAAATTTTGGCAGATTCAATGTCTGGATAGCTTTTAAATTACAAAATAAAAAAATATATATTCAAATGCTGAAAAAAAGACAGGTACACTTTTTTAATTTTTTTTCCAATGTCCCAGATGGCAAATTGTTTGGCTCACTGATTTCACAAAGAATGCTGGGAATATTTTCAGACACAAGTTCTTTGTATTTCAGAGTAGTTCTATGTTTTTCTTTGCAATACAGACTGGATCTATGTATTTCAGACGGGTTCTATGTATTTGACAGACTAGTTCTATATATATCATGCAGCATCATTTGTCTTAAAGGAATACGCTCGGCTGAAATGAAAATTTAACCATCAACAAACATTTTAGTGTAGATCACTTTGACATGACTTTCATTTTTATACACGCTATATTTGTGAAGATATAGCTGTTTAACGTTTGTGATTTCGATCGGCTATGGCCGCCGCCATCTTTGTTCATGTTTACCTTTCTGTGACGTCACAAATACCCATTGAACCATATCCCGATCGATGAGTGCGATTAATAGGGGTTGTGATAAAAGCATGAAAGGAATACGCTCGGCTGATTACAACTAGGTTTCAATTGAAAGATATTGATGTAAATAAACCAATTAAATTTCTCATTTCATTGAATCAATCGTAATAAGAAAGAAATTGTAAGTTAAAGACATCTATTTAAACCAATTTGATCCGCGATATTTTTTTATTTCTATAATACATCTTTGTCATTTTTACCGTGAAGTGCTTGCAACTGCGGTTATTGAAAAGTTGTGTGGTGTTAAACTGATTGGATAAGAAATCACTGGCAAGCCTTTGTAACAGAATAAGCGTCATATAAAATTGCACCTCAGGGCCATAAAACACGGCCATAAAACGAAGCGTGCGACCGAGTCACCATGTCAACAGACAATTGATGTGCACGTTTTACTGAAACGGACATGTAGAGTATAATCATCACCACAAACATACTAAATGCATTATATAAATATGAAAGAAAAGTTTTGAATCCACGTTTTATATTATAATAATCTATATTATGCTATTTTACGGAAAAAGTCTGTTTAAATAAATATATATAAGTAAAAGTATCGTATCGCGCAATGAGCTCATGTTAGTGTGATATACAGGAAGTAGTTAGCATAATTTACATTATTTTGCTAAATTGCGAGCAATTAGGTGTGTTAATCATAATTACAACACGGTGTCCCTTTGATTCGTCTCTATAGTATTTCACAGTTACCGTCATTGCAATTAGATTTCTACTTACATGATACCGCCCCTTTTATATATTTATATGTTTGATTAAAAAAGTGTTTAAAAATTGTTGGAAATTGCTGTAATGATTTGCGCAATTAAAATAGCGATGTTTGTGAGAATGTGCATAAATGATTTCGTGACAAGGGGTATTGACTTTAGTTATGGTTCGATCACTATAGCAGGAAGTTTAATAAAGTTTTTGAGATATTTCTTAAAATGGAGTGTATAGTTCCTTACGACTTTGAGCCCGAATATACTGAGGAAGAGCTGCAACTGCTTCAAGACAATGACGTACGGGAGGAGGAATATTTATGTGCTGAGGACTTTTGTCTGTGTGATAACTGTGTTATGATGCCATCCAATATGGAAAATGTATGTTGATGAACTTACGTGCAATACGGACCATACGGACTTTCACACCTTAGTTCTGAATGATTCTGTTTTAGAAGTTGCATTCATTACCATTCTGGCATACAAATGTCATAGGACGAGGGCTCCAGACTCTCTCACTCACGAGTAAGAAAACAATAAAATGATCATAGTTTAATCTTTTAATAATATATTTTCATCATATTCATACTTTTTGCCTTCCTGTTTCTTTTTGGGGGTAAAATTTCTCCACAACACACGTAATTCCCTTCTATATTTCAATGTATGTACGCAACCGGAAGTGTGTCTGTGACGTCACGATTGTTGTAAAAAAGTCTCGCGAGACCACGAGACGTAAACAATGTCTGCGCCCATGTCTCGGAGCAAATTGGTGTAAATAGACGTCTTTAACTTGCAATTTCTTTCTTATTACGATTGATTCAATGAAATGAGTAATTAAATTGGTTTATTTACATCAATATCTTTCAATTAAAACCCAGTTGTTATCAGCCGAGCGTATTCCTTTAATCTGTGCCAGCCTGACACTGTAAGACAATGTTATGATGGATGGAGACAGGCGACCAGGGTCTCATTACACAGAACATATCAATACATGGACTCCATGCAGCAACTCTGTCTGCCTAATTAACCTGCTATAATTGAGAGTATAACTGAAAGTAAATACCAAAGGCAAAGTATGTTTGGGTTGACTGTCTTTTCTTTTGTTTAAGGAACTTGTCTTATAATTTATAGAAATATTTCATATATTAACTTAAAGGAAACATACTTATGAGGAAGTGCTGTAATTCTGAAATAAAATCAGTCATTAAATGACCCTCATGATATATTAGCTAGCTATACAACTGATTTGACAATATTATTGATAAAATCATGATATGACATATAGAGTAGAGGTCCCTCTTTCTCATGCAGACACTCTTCAGACTGAGAAGAACAATCAAAATGTTAAACTGCCTCTATTGGGGAAATAAATAGTCATTGCCACTTAGCCATTGCCGATATAATTCATATATCATCATCATTTTCACTTGTCCTGCACACATGCATCACTCATAAACTCTATTTACACTTGACTGACACTCAATCATATTCACTTCAACAAAACACACTGAAGTGACCAAACATATCAAGAGAAATCATGAAAAAAAAAAGGAAAAGATTTTCAAATTCCTTTTGATGGGATGAGTTATGCTTGGTGTCAAATGAAAAAGTTGGAACTACATTGTCAGTTAATGAAACCTGGACTGCAGACTAACAAGGGGAGCAACTCTGCAGAACACCACATCAGGGCAGGTACTGTTACAATTAATGCTGCTGTTAAATCCACTGTCTGTATGCATGAACTATTTGTGGGGAATTTGATCAGGTTTCAAACATTTTCAACCATTGTGTGCTACTGCACTGTTTTGTTACTCAGACCCGTAGTTCTGATGAGGCAAATGTTGCATTAGATCATCCTCTCTGTGCAAATGTGATCTGCCAATAATGCAGCGCAGAAAAGCCAGGTTATCTCGAAAATAGCACAAACTGTATGGCAGACTAGAACCTGAATAAAATTAAACTAGATCTATCACTGTAGACGATTATTATTCCAGATACACTGACAGATTAAAACTTTTTTTTCCATATTTAGGGAGTGGGCAAAGCACCATTTTTTGTCTTTAAGGAAAAATCCTGCAGTAAAAGGCATTTTGAGGGAAAACTGTGTGTAGGAAATTTGAATGAACAACCCCTGATAAAGAAGGAAAAGAGGCCTGTACATGTAGTTGCACTGTGCACATCTCAAAAGTGGGATATGCTTAAGAAAGATATATGCCTATCATAAATTAGAAGTGTTTCTTAAGATTTGCACATAGAGCCAATTCATAATTGAACGATAGCTCTGTGTGTCGAAGCATTATATGTCCTAAGTATGTACTGTCGTGAGATGCACAAAGTGTAAATGTGAGAGGACTCATTGGGAAAACATGTCGCTGTTGTTGCTTGCAACACACAAGACTTTTACGGTTATGGACATATTGACTATTTCCATTACCATCTCCACCAGAATTTTGATTTAACAGTCGGACCAACGGACAGACAGAATAAAGGAGGGCAAACTTACAGTTCCCTCTTGTGTAAACATCGGTAGGGGACTAATAAACAAACACAAAATATTTTCGCTATATATCAGTATGACATGACTGTTGCTTCATGCAGTGACCTTGACCCAATACAGCTGAAACTTGCACTTGATCTGCGCTTCATTTCAGTATGTTTGCCATAACTGGCAAATAGTTTAAATCTGCTTCAATGATTCAAGAGATACAGAGAAGACACAAAATATTCTAACATCAAAACAGTATGACATGTGACCTTCAAGTGAGACCTTGACCTTCAACCAAGACATCCCAAACCTATGCTCTGCACATCCTCTCAGTATGGTTGACATTTTTCTCAAATAATATTTAAATTTCCTTCTAGTGGCTCTTAAGATACAGAGTGGACACAAAATATTCTAACATTATAATAGTATGACATGTGACCTTCAAGTGATTCCTTGACCTTGAACCAAGAAATCCAAAACCTCTGCTCTGCACATCCTCTCTGTATGCTTAACATTTCTGTCAAATAATTTCTATTTTCTTTCAGTGGTTCTTAAGAGAGCGGACACTAAATTGCTAATGGACGGACAGACAGATGACCAGTGGCATAATATAATACTGCCTTTCTGGCGTATAAAAAGGGCCATAAAGCTCTTAAAAAACTCTCAGAGAGATTCTGCTATAGCATGCTTCTTATGTTATGTGTGTTTTTTTATGATATGTGTGCTTCTTATGATTTTAAACTTTTGAAGATGGGATGGGACGGGACAGGACAATGAATGTGATTCTTACATAGCCTCCATTTCACTGTGTAATTTAGAAGGGGTATAGAAAGAATTCCAGGATGCTTTCTTCCATACAATTCAATAAATGTAAACTACTGGAAAAGAGAATACTGAATATCTTTACATCAATCTATTACAATTCAGTTTTGATATGAGTAACAAAATAAACCAGAACTGAAGGTGATGTATATCCCTGCAAACCCCTTTAGATGTTGATAACATCATTGACTTCATCAAGTTTTCTATGTTTAGTATCCGGAGTGACCTCAATGTTTCCACCCATCTAAAAAAATCAACCAAAGCTGCTTTTATGACATGAAGAAGTGCTCCCAGTTTAATAGAGCATCCTTGATATACTTAAGTACACTAGACACGTGCGTCTTCAGGAGATCACACAGTGGGGCACATGCAACATTGGGTATACTCACGTGCATCTTCACCAGTTGCGACTGTACGAATTCCGCACGTGACTGCTGATTCTCCCCGCTAACTGAGAACGACCCAATATACTGAAAGCAGAAACAGTAGAACATACATGTAGAACTAATGTCAATACCATTCAAAAGGACTACCATAGAGACAAAAATAAATCCATAAACTTTAAACACCTTAGTTTCTCCAACCTTAGTACTTTGCACTAAGTAGTACTTAAAGTCAGTTGGAATATACTCTGTTATTCTTGTTTCATTAAGATAAACCCTTGCATATATTTCATTTTGAACAAATATTGTAAGTCAGTGCAGTATCTTTTTTATGTCAACTTTATAGTGATTACTTCAATACTTTGTGAAACAAGAACAGCGGAATATTGTTTCTACATTATTTCAGATTTTATGTACTTAGAGTAAAGACTGGAGGAACACACACAATTAAAGTGGTCTTTCTTGAAAACTAGATTGCTTTTCTTAATGAAACTGTATTAAATTATTGACTGAATAATTAGAAGGAGGGGCTCTTGTTTGGCGGAGATGTCATAACGAAGACAGGTTTCACTATTGTGAGTATTTAATGTCACTCACGTCAATAGAATTTATTTGTGTGGGTGGTTATATTAGATGGACCAACATTACTCAATTGGCACAAAGTCAAAATTAGGTCCCAAAACATTCAAATGTTTTCTTTAAACAAAAACCTTTAATTGATGTTTTGTTGCTGCTGCAACTTGATTAACTTGAACTATCACTAAATGTTATTAAAACCTCTCCCACACAGGCAGGCATGCCTCAACAAAGCAATTTAGAAATAATCAAATGTATATTAACTAAGCAAAGTGTGCTGAAGAAAGTTATGAGCAAGGTGGATCCTTAATGATAAATTCATCTGAGATCTGTGATTATCAGTGAGAATTTCAGGACACTTTTCTTTATAAATTATTTAGTAGTTACATCAATACAGTAAAAGAATTAAGTAGAATACCACTGGAATATCAGCGGTAAACTTTCACAAGTCAAAAAGTGTTAAGAACCTCAATTCATTGATGCAAGGGGTTCCTATTTAAACCTTACAAAGCCATTTGAGTATCTCAGACTTAACTCAGTCCTGTCAATGCACCTCACTGTATATGCATGACCAGCATTATAGAGACATTGATCTTGAAAACTGCAGAGCATCAGTTGTCTTAAATACATCTTTCAGAGAATTTGTATCTTTGAAATGACAACTTTTGCATGGAAAGGAAATCTGCTTCCTTGTTGGCAGGTGAGGGTAATTCACAATTATTCTGGCAGACAAATTAGCTAAATCTTCCCTTAGTAGCGAATGAATCAGGCAAGTACAATGTGCTGAATGGTGTTTTCAGTCATTCCAGTCCTTTGATCAACCGAACTAACGAGTCTCTTACATGTTACTTCATCGTTTTTGTGCTCTAAACTGACTCAAGTTACCAACTGCTGTTTGATTCATTAGGTTTAACATCCCACTGATGTCTCAAGTCATTTGGCAAAACATTATGGCTGACTGGTCTTTATAAACCGAATAAAAGAAACAGTATACTTAATGATATCCTCATCAAACTATACTGTTCTAACATACTAACATAATATTATATTTCCTATCGTAACGTCAAACCCCTCCCTTGATTCCCCAACCTTCTCCTGATTCCACCCCTGGAAGCCTTATGCCCACACCTGTTCCACCCAGCCTGGAACTACCTGGAATCTATCTAGATCCCTATCTCCAGCAATATGAGACCCTCCTGTTCTGAACACTTCCAATACACCACACAGCTGCCCTCTTATAAAACCCCTGTCAACCCCATAACCATGGTAGAGCAAAGGCATTCCTTTAAAAATGGTTTGTTTCTGGGTCCAGGATCCAGATGATTTTTTACCTTGACCTTAAAATTTTTGACAGAAATATTTAAATTACTACCCTTCAAAGGATAGGTCGTAATCTGAGAGGTCACATGAGGTTGACCTACCCACATGAAGAAATGAAGTAAGGGCAGGGCTTAAGTTATTACAGCAAAAACTGGATATTCACTAATTTACATAATTCTAAGCTCTTGCACAGGCATGTAAGAATGAAACTGAGTCCTCAGTCTGATTATGTTTTTTGGGTTTGCTTTGAGTTTTCTCTAAAGTTACTTGTGAAAAATGAACTGTGTAAGTATAAAACCTGATCAAACTGCAGTTCATTTATTCCTTGGTCTGGTTTTATGACTTTGGTAAAAACAGGTAAGTCTCAGTTATCTAACCTTGCACAGTGACCTTAACCAATGGCTCACATTGATGTGTGAAGTCTCCAAAAAGCTATCGCAATATCGAGTACAGGTAAAAAGTCTAAGTTCAAAAGGGGCATAACTCTAAAATAACTGTTGACAGAGCCTTGAATTTTTCACTTTGTCATATATTAAGTAAGCTAGTTAGTATACAAGATATTAACCTTTCACAACCCCCCCCCCCCCCCCACAAAAAAAAAAAACAACTTAAACCAACACTGACCCCCTGGTGAGTGCTAATAATACCTCTCAATATTCTTCAAATTGTAAAGTTAACCCTTTCCCTCATAGAGGAAACCATGAAAAGACCTATGCGAACAACATAAAACCAGATCAGCCTGCAAGTAACTTGCAGGCTGATCAGGTTTTATGCTGTTCGCTGCTCCTCAGTGGTCTGGAAATGAGGACTTTGTTATTGAATTTGGTAAGGTTTAAATGTGGTTTTCTGCAGATCAGGCTTTATGTGGTACCTATTGAGTGCGTCAAAATGAGTCTATATGAGGGAAAGGATTAATAAACAGCTTTCATGTTTTGTTGATAATGATATTGAAACAATGATTTTAAAGTAAACTCTGCTGCACCATATACTTATTAGACATGCCTTCTGGCAGTTATAATTAAGTGGGAGCACAAGAAATCTGTTCAAACAAACAGGATGGAACTAGACTGCTACCTATTTTTTTCCTCAATTCCTATCAATAAAAAGATGATAAAATTTGAATAATGAGTTGTAGCTGAACATGGAAATAGAACACATCCTGATGTCAGAAAGCTACATCTCAGAACAAAGAAATCAACTCCAATGATGAAACAAGGATTTTTTCAGAGATTGCCTACACCCTTTAAGAGGAAGCTGATAAGCATCTCTGATTTCTTTTTTTAACTGGAGAAAAAAGGCAGAGAGTGTACCAGGGATCACTGACTCTTTATTGTAGGAAGTCAGAGGGATCAAGGGGCTGATGATATCAGTAAAAGAAGGGGCCAAGCTCAAGGTCACATGGGATGCTGTTAACAGTTTTATTGCAGGCATAATTGGAATCTAGTTTATATGTATACACAGAGGTGGTGAGAGAGGAGTGATGTGGTCCAGGGTATATCCAGGAGTCTCTGAGTGTCAGGTCCTGTTTACACATTGATCAGTGAAAAGAAATTCAGTGAACATTAACCTGATGCTTTTCATAAACTCTCTCTCTCTCTCTCTCTCTCCTGATGCTTTTCATAAAATCTCTCTCTCTCTCTCTCTCTCTCTCATGTGACCAGGGTTTTATTATCATTATTTATCCCCATGTAATTAAGTTCCCATCTCCTCTACTGTACTCACACATACCAGTCACAGGGACTTGCTCCCATACACACACACACCACACACACACACACACACACACACACACTGTACATACACTATCAACAAGGGTGGACATCTTTTCAGGGGTCGACTCGCTTCAACTCCGTTTTTTCAAATCATTCAAATAAATCTATGAAGTTAACATACGGAATCACTCAAATATATATTTCTCTATCGAAATATACAAAATTGTCGTGAAAATAATCCTCCTTTGTATGTTTATTTGTTTGAAATATATGCGAATCCGAGAAAAGGACAACAACCTGGACCAGCAGCGCAGTACATTTCGGGATGATTCGGACTTTTACGCTGCGAAATTGGTCAGCGATATTGCGATTATTTTCCCGCAATCTGTCAAACCGTTAAATTTAAATTATTAAAGGGCTGACTATTCGGGCGTTGAAAGAAAAAAAAACCCCAGGCAGTATGGAGAAATCAGCTGTTTCTTGGTAATTTGCTTGTTGTAAAATAAATTATTTAAAGACTTAGATATAAATTCACTTGTCTGTGAGTGTGTGTTTTTAAATTGAAATAAATATCACAGGGATTTGAAGTTCAGTAGAATTTAGTATTCCGTATATATAAGAAAAAATATGTTTTGTATGTATGGAGTACTATTATTTTCAGAATTTTATTTTAAATTACTGAACTTCAAATTCATGTAATAAATATATAAGTTATGTGAAAAATATTTTTTTTTTATTTCATTTACTTTTATCTATTTATTTTGTTAAGCAATCTCTCCCAACCATCCACAGACAAACACACACACAAAATAATAAGAACCAAAAATATTAAAAAATAAAACAAAAACAATATAAAACTATATGTTCCTCCTTTTTTTTCAAATTTTTCAAAATTTACACGTTGAGGTTGAGGTTTGAACTGACAACCCCCAGCTTCACTGGGATAGGTACCAGGGGACAAAATGTCATCTTAATTTAAAAGCTAGATATATAAGTTTTATATCATGTGAACTTCAAATCCCTGTGATATTTATTTCAATTTAAAAACACACACTCACAGACAAGTGAATTTATATCTAAGTCTTTAAATAATTTATTTTACAATAAGAAAATTACCAAGAAACAGCTGATTTCTCCATACTGCCTGGGTTTTTAGACGGCGATAAGCCGTCTTATGCTGGAAATCGAAAACAGGCCTTGCTAATTTGCATATTTTCCACAACATTTTTAACTGTACCTCTCCGCGCTTAGTGCGGATCCATGCAATGCGATTCTGCACTAACGAATACAAGTGGAATATGTTACACAGGCGTTTAAATCATAACCGTAACCGCTTTTAGTGTGTTACTGTTTGTTAACATGTTTTCTTTTGCCATTATTTTGCACTGGAAGCATCAATATTAAGCGTTCTTAACCAGAACAGCAACCCATCTTACGTACATGAAGATCTACTCCTGTAACAAGAAAAAGTAGTGCTCCGTATGTATGTAATTGACCTAAAGTAGTTCACACAATATTTTGCATGATGGCGAGTTAGGTTCCTCCCAGGGCATTTCTTAACTTTGAAATAGATAGGCAAACATTCTAGTATCTTAAATAATCAAATACCTGGTCAATTTCTACACATACAAAACAACAGATAGAATACTCTAGTACAAGAGAAAGAGAATGACCTACTAAGGTATGCAGCTCTTTATGAATGAAAGGTTCATGACCTTTACTCCGGATTATTATGTTACAAACAGAACCTCTGTAGCAACAGCGGTGGAGTTTTTGTCGTCATGTGACTGCTTCAGTAACTTCAGAAACGCTGGGTTTAGAATGTTAATCCCATCGCCGTCTCTCAGCGCACTGTGCGCTTTGATTTTTTTCTTTCAACGCCCGAATAGTCATCCCTTTAATAATTTAAATTTAACGGTTTGACAGATTGCGGGAAAATAATCGCAATATCGCTGACCAATTTCGCAGCGTAAAAATCCGAATCATCCCGAAATGTACTGCGCTGCTGGTCCAGGTTGTTGTCCTTTTCTCGGATTCGCATATATTTCAAACAAATAAACATACAAAGGAGGATTATTTTCACGAGAATTTTGTATATTTCGATAGAGAAATATATATTTCAGTGATTCCGTATGTTAACTTCATAGATTTATTTGAATGATTTGAAAAAACGGAGTTGAAGCAGTAGACCCCTGAAAAGATGTCCACCCTTGTAGATAGTGTATGTACAGTGTGTGTGTGTGTGTGGTGTGTGTGTGTATGGGAGCAAGTCCCTGTGTACCAGTCCCTGAAATAAGAAACAGTCTTTTGAATTTCTTTATAGTTAATAACTTACCACCCCAGAAATAACAGCACTACGTAGTCCATGTACATGATAAAGTTTGTGTCTAAGTTCTGTTGTGTTCAGTTTAATTAACCCTTTCCCTCATATAGACTCATTTTGACGCACTCAATAGGCACCACATAAAGCCTGATCTGCAGAAAGCCAAACTCAAATCTTACCAAATTTAATTACAAAATCCTCATTTCCAGACCATAGAGGAGCAGCGAACAGCATAAAACCTGATCAGCCTGCGAGTTACTCGCAGGCTGATCTGGTCAGCCTGCGAGTTACTCGCAGGCTGATCTGGTTTTTTCTGTTTGCTTTGGTCTTTTTTGGATCCTCATAGGGAA
>CM037794.1:31350308-31400308 GCA_021229015.1 Solen grandis
ATGAATTTTTTTTGACAAGCAGACTGTAGAATCTGAGCTTCAATATTGTATGAGCAAACAGAGAAGACTCTGCCCAGAGATGTATGAATTGGATCTACACTGTTTGCAAATGCTAGGGCATCAAAACATTCAATTGTATCTATATGAGATAAATGGTTAAATTTTAGATAAGTAATTGCTTTAGAAAATGAGAAACTTAGGAACACAGTTGCACCAGAGCTAGAATTCTTGTTGAAATTTATACATGTGAACAGCTTGAAAATCAATATTTCAGACTTTATGAATATCAGGAAAGCAGTAAACAGAAAAAGAACCATAGAACTGTATTTGAGATTTTCCTGTTAAGTGACACAGCTGATTATTTATAAACATATCAATCTTTAAGAAAACTACAGTATGGATTCTTAAATTTAATTAAAAGAAACCCTTTACTGTCTAGATCAAGAAAAGCTTTTTAAAAAGTCTGAAGAATGATTTCGAAACGATTGGTGCTTTTGTATGACCAGTCATTGCTAAAGGCAGTTCAGGTCTTACTCACTCTGCAGTCATGGTCAAGTCAAATTACAGGCCAGAAAATCCCAGACAGTCTTGCAAATGGTAGGTAGGGTCATTGATCTTATGGAGGAAAAACATTTGTTTCCTCCGTTTCAAAGTGTTAACAAATCATAAGCAATGTTCATAAAATTAAAAGGTACAGTATTTTAATTAAGTTGGATAAATAGTCAGAATTTTTTTTTAGAGATCATCTTTGTAATGAGAAAAAAAAATAAAAAGAAATTAACAAAAAATCTTAGTCTAAGTGTATCATTGAGTCAGCATGGGAATGATGGGGATCATGTTTTGTGTTTGATTCCAGCCTAGGAGTAACTGAACCGGTTCTTATTGATGTCATAAAGAGATGCGGTTTGAGGTCTTGGCAAACAGAGCAGGCACAGATCATGCTGCAGCTGGGGGTTCTTTGTCTGTATGCCCCATCTAATCTATTGTTTTATGTAATACCCCTGTCACACCAGGACATTGTTCCTACGGCATCCAAAAAAGATGCAAAATGTCTATATGCGCACAGTACGATCGCAAGCATTACTGCAGCAAGGCAGTGGCATCGCCAGTAGATGTGCTGGGATCGCATAGAATGCTGAGTGTCGGCATGCATTTTGAGCATGCACAAAACAAACGCTGTGGCTCGTTGTTCTGATAAGAGCGCAGTTGAGTCACTGTAAGATCGCCATAGCAGCGCAGTATTGTCTCCTACAATGCCACAGGAGCTCTGAGGGTGCGTACAGTGGTCGCAGTGTGAACGCTGTGGTGTCTGTGGCGCTTGCACGGAGATTGTCCGGCGTTCTTGAGATGTCACTGCGTCCCTACCGTGCTTATACGGCATATCTGTGGTGCTTTCAAGAAGTGCTATTTTTTTTCCTGTGCTCTAACAGCGACTGCACAGAGCTGTCATGGCAATCATTGTGCTCCCAGGGTGCTTCTACCGTGTCGGTCGGCATTTGCAGGAAAAAAACGAACATAATAGTATAAAATAATAAGATATGCAAATTAACATTCATTCACTATGGCTGATGTACACAAGCAAGCTGGGCTACTGGTTGCCAATAGGCAAGTCCAGCAGATGCAAAATAATTCAGATGCTGTGCATAATAATGTGCTGTCAGCACAGTGTGATCGCCATGGAAGCGTAGTGGCGGTGCCATGAAAGTGCAGTGCACTCAGTGGAAGTGCCGTGAGAGTGCAGACAACCGCCACCAAAAACTCCGAGGAATGAGATAGAATGCCTTGTGAACTTCGTAGCAATGCCTTGGTCACTGTTAGGACACCATGACATCTTCATCTTTACCAAAAAATATCAGATTTTTCTTGTAATCTCACGATGTTCTGGAAGATTAAACAACGCTGTGCCAACGCAGTGGAAACGTGTGTAGAGAGACAGGGGCTTAACATTTACAGTTCAGTTAAAGTATTTAAGCCCTGCACATTCTAACACAGTTAGGTGGTTATAAGCTAGGTCAACTGCTCACTATCAGTATCACAAACAAAACCATGCGCTTTTTTGTGTAAACCAGGTCAACTATGGACTACCTTTTTTCCCAGCGTGGCTATTTGATAGCCTTTAGTTTGGGTTAATTTTTGATAGCATCATGCCGTCTTTAGTGGCTAGAAACCCTTACCAGGCATCGCTGACCTTGCTAATTTGCATATTTTCTATGACAGGTTTAACTGTACCTCACCCCGCTTAGTGCGGTCCCCGCAATGCGATTCTGCACTTACAAATATGAATGGAATATGATACGCAGACCTTTTATTCATAACCGTAACTGCTTTTCATGTGCTGTTGTTTGTAAACATCTTATTTTGCTCTGTAAACATCCATTTTAAGCATGAACAATATATCCGTGACACTTATAAATCAGAATAGAAACCCATTTTACATACTTGAAGATCTACTCCTGTATAAAGTAAAAAAGTGCGCTTCGAATGTCTGTAATTAACCTAAAGTAGTTTATGCGTAATTTTGCATGAAAGCGAGTTTAAGGTTTCTCCCAGAGCATTTCTTAACTTTGAAATAGAAACAAACATTCAAGTATCTAAAACATATAAGAAACAGTAGAGAGCGTATATAAATTGGGTCCAAGGGAATGAACTACTTCTGAAGTTCATACATTCAGGTTCATGACCTTAATTCCGGATTGTTTTGTTACAAACAGAGTGCGTATTCGATTGTCTTACTACCGACTATAGTTGCAGGAGAGTGTGTGGAGTTTTTGCGTCATGTGGCTTTTGCCTCTATTGTATCAATAATAAAGAATCACAGCTTTTTTCCTGTTAATCCGGCTGCTGTCTCTCAGCGCATTGAGCGCTTTGATTATCATTTTAAGTACATCTGTTAACACTGGAAAGGTTTTTTAATATTACAGATCATAAAAATTGTACAAGAATAAATATTGAGTTAAAGGGTTCAAGAATGGCAGGTCATGATGTCCAAGTAAAGGTCAGTGTCATATCTATGTATTTATCTTGTGTACGATTTATATAAAAGTGATATTGACATGCTCACAGAAAATTTTATGCTTAATGCCTTTATCATTCCTGATAACCTGGAGTTGAGGTCACAAGTTTGATCCTTGGCTTTAACATACTAGGAGTGGGAAATGCTAGTGATTGCTCACTGTTTGGTGCTCAATGTAGTTCAGAACTTTCTGGCCTAGTTTCAGGATATTGAAACTGTACAAATTACTTTGTCACAGGAAAGCATGTCTCATTTAGACAGAAGGAAGTCAGACTGGTTACATTAAGGAGTTCAGTGTCAGAATTGACACCGGGGTATCCGGAAGGCTGTATGTCTGCTTCCATAAATATCACAGTATGCACACCAAGGAAAATGTTTTTGTTTTTTTTAAATTCTATTACAGTGTTCTCTGAATAACTGGTACTTATCCACTCCTTATTCTAACTTTGGAATAATTTCACACTAAATTTGTGCATGTATAAATACAGCTAGGGCTAGGATAGCTATTTCAGGCTATAGTTAACTTTTGGAATTTAAAGAAAGCCATAAAGGAAAGAATTAATCAGGCATTCCAACCCTTCCCTGTATACAAATGATGTCACTGATGTTTCCATGGCATTTTATTTCTTCTGTTGTCTTGAAGCAAATACACAGATCACAGTATTTAAAGTTAACCATATTTATTAAATTTCCCAAGGCTGATGCTCAGAACAAGGTTATAAGACAGTCCATTATGCATGAATGTCCGCATCAATATTCACATCATTATTAATGTATTATACTGCAAAACCTATTTCTGAAGTTATGAAGTTTTATGTATGTTTTACTGTCTTACCAACACGTTCCTTTGTCTCTGAAGATGACTGAATACAGAATGTCAATGCCTATGTGCATGTTATAAACAAGTGACATGAACCTAGCTATAGAGAATGGAACCAGTCCAAAACAAATGATGTCAGTCAGTATCAATGTGTCAAAGCCTCCAAACTTCACAGGTGCATGCACCTTGATGAGCGCTACCCTCCAGATGACCTTGCCCTTCAAATGACCTTGAGATCCCCAAGGGCTAAGGCCCCCGAGGGGACATGGCATTCATTTGAACATAGGACTTGTTATCTTATCAACATTTAGGAATGATAAAAAGTAGGAATACACTGTTTTAGAAAAGATGAATTTTGGAGAGACTTAGCACAGCCCCTAATATCTTGTCTTTATGAACTTATAAGAGTGTAGATATTAACAAAATTTTATCATTTATTTCAGTGAATTTGGAAGATTTATACATTTAAACTATTATACAAAATTAATAGATTAGTTAGGCTAGAGGTCCTCCAATGCAATGTAAGCAATATGGCTTATCAGTGATGAAGACAGAAGTCAGGTAGTGCCCTGTCACTTTGGTATCCTGTTATACAGGGTATGTCACTGTATGATGAAGCTTATCCATACGTTGTCATAACAACAAGGCACCTTTGTTTAGGGGGTTTGCTTACCAACATAGCATCTTTTTTTGTCTAACTGAAGTTACTTGTTATCATCATATTCTGGATGAGTATCCCTGCACCACTTGGATAGTAGACATGTTACAGTGTGTTGGACCGCTGACTTAGGTCAGATTCAGTCATATCAGGTTTTATTGTGTAATGGTAACCTCCAGTTAACAAATATACAGAGAAATTGACTAAGCCACAGGCCACTAGACTAAGAAATAGTTTTTGTAGCAAAATTTTGCCAAATAATTGTGGTTAGGCCACAATGTTATGGCCCAGTTCATATAATTTACCTGGACTCTCTTGAAACATTTTTTTAACCTGCCTCTTCCTCTTTCAAATTTAGTATCATTTGATAATAAATAATGTCAATTAAGTTTAGATTCCTAATTATTTTGTTGTCTTTGTCAATTGTTTTGCTATACTGGAGCAAAGGTTATCATGATTATCATAGCGACACTGTGAGTCATGACACATGGACATGACATGGATGTGACACATGTGTGTGACATACAGACATATTGACATGGTTGTGACACATGTTTTTGACATACAGACATTAATGACATGGATATGACACCTGTGTTTGACATACAGACAATACATGGATGTGACACTTGTGTTTGACATACAGACATAAAGACATAGATGTGACACATGTGTTTGACATACAGACATAATGACATGGATGTGACACATATGTTTGACTTACAGACATAATGACATGGATGTGACACATATGTTTGACTTACAGACATAATGACATGGATACAGCACATGTGTTTGACATACAGACATAAAGACATAGATGTGACACATGTGTTTGACATACAGACATAATGACATGGATGTGACATATATGTTTGACTTACAGACATAATGACATGGATACAGCACATGTTTGACATAATGACATGGATACAGCACATATGTTTGACTTACAGACATAATGACATGGATACAGCACATATGTTTGACTTACAGACATAATGACATGGATACAGCACATATGTTTGACTTACAGACATAATGACATGGATACAGCACATATGTTTGACTTACAGACATAATGACATGGATACAGCACATATGTTTGACTTACAGACATAATGACATGGATACAGCACATATGTTTGACTTACAGACATAATGACATGGATACAGCACATATGTTTGACTTACAGACATAATGACATGGATACAGCACATATGTTTGACTTACAGACATAATGACATGGATACAGCACATGTGTTTGACATACAGACATAATGACATGGATGTGACACATGCATGTGACAAACAGATATGACATGGATGTAACACATGGGCATATTGGAAATGGGTCGGGATCAGGGCTGGCAGTGCTATCTTTGTCCCACTGATTCACTTAGAGATGTCCGACTTGAATCCGTCAAGAAACTGCTCATACAATATGGATTCATGTTAATGTTCTCCCAGACATGCTGCTCTGATTTCCTTAGAAATATTTGCCAATACATTCCGATTTTGTCTGCTCTAAATGGGGAAACTTTATAGTCTAGGAGTGGATAAGAGGACAAGACACCATGGGAAGCTCACTATGGCTCTCAATTACAATGACACAGCCTTGTGTGCACAGATTATAGAAATAGGTGCTGTGGTTGAAAAGTGTTGCAGACTTTCTGTGATGCAAAAACCATGCCTCTCTCTATGTGGAGAGAGGGAATTACATATCTGTAGTCGTAAGAATTGGTACTCTTACAGCTCCCTTGCTTGGCGCTCACCATATAAGGGTAGCTGCAGGACTTGTTGGCCCGGTGTTAGGATAATGTGACCGGTTGTGGTATCATGCCACATGTCTACGGCATGATACTTTAGTGTGGCTGCACTATATCTGTCTCAAGGAGACATTGTCTCCAAATGACTGAAATACTGTCGGTGGGATGTTAATCCCAATAAACATATCTGTATTAATGCATGATCAGTTTTGATCAATTCAGTGCTTTAATTCTTACTAATGCCAGTACTTTGTCTTAATGTTTCAGTGTGCGAAAAGATTTTTTTCAGAGAAAGAAATATGTTTCATTTTTATACGCCGCCGGAGGCGGTCGTATATTGGCGTCATCTTCTCCGTCTGTCCGTCCGTCCGTACGTCCGTACGTCCATATCTTGTGAACGCAACTCCTCCTACGTTTCTGAATGAATCTTTTCAAAACTTGGTCAATGTCATTACTATAATGGGTAGATGTGCATGAAGTGGCGATTTTCCGGTTCATTGATTTTTACAAGATTTGTGTCCCTTTGAAACTTAGTCTCTGTAGCTGAATGATATTGCAGCCTTGTGAACGCAACTCCTCCTACATTTCTGAATGAATCTTTTTTAAACTTGGTCAGTGTCATTACTATAATGGGTAGATGTGCATGAAGTGGCGATTTTCCGGTTCATTGATTTCTACATGATTTGTGTCCCTTTGAAATTTAGTCTCTGTAGTTGAATGATATTGCAGCCTTGTGAACGTAACTCCTCCTACATTTCTGAATGAATCTTTTCAAAACTTGGTCAATATCATTACTATAATGGGTAGATGTGCATGAAGTGGTGATTTTATGGTTCATTGATTTTTACATGATTTGTGTCCCTTGAAACTTAGTCTCTGTAGCTGTTTGATATTGCAGCCTTGTGAACGTAACTCCTCCTACATTTCTGAATGAATCTTTTCAAAACTTGGTCAATATCATTACTATAATGGGTAGATGTGCATGAAGTGGTGATTTTGGTTCATTGATTTTTACAGTTTGTGTCCCTTGAAACTTAGTCTTTGTAGCTGAATGATATTGCAGCCTTGTGAACGCAACTCCTCCTACATTTCTGAATGAATCTTTTTAAAACTTGGTCAATATCATTACTATAATGGGTAGATGTGCATGAAGTGGTGATTTTCCGGTACATTAATTTTTGCAAGATTTGTGTCCCCTGAAACTTAGTCTTTTTAGCTGATTGATATTTCAGCTTTGGGAATGCAATTTCTTCTATGTTTCTGACCTAATCTTTTCAAAACTTGGGCAATGTCATTACTATACTGGGTAGATATGCACAAAGCAGGGGCTTTGATGTTCATCAATATTTGCAATAGTTATGCCCTTCTAAACATGGTCTCTTTAAAACACAACTCAAGTTTCTAAACAGGTAAAAGTGCATAAGGCAAGGATTTTCTGGTACAGTGATTTTTGCAAGAGTTATGGGGAGAAAGAAAAAAGGATTCAAATTGATACTGCTATTTGACCTACTGTCATATTGGAAGCATTTTAGGGTTCTATCTCTGTTCAGCTAAATTAATTGGTCTTACAGACTTCATTATGAGGTTATGCTTACAGAAATGTTAAAAGCAATAATTAAAAGACCCCTCTTGGTCTTTATATTTTGTGGCGGCGTATATTGTGGCATCACTGGCACTCTTGTTCTGTGTTGGATCTTGACCTCATTATCATTTTCTCTTCTATTACACTATTCTTGATTACACTATCTTTTATCACAGTATGCTCTATCACATCATCTATTACATTACTACCACAAAAGTGTCACTGATCTACTCCACAATCACACAATCCTATATCACAGTATATACTACCTCTATCTACAACCACTCTCTCATATTTTCCACTTTCACACTACCCTTTATCCCTATATCATTTTACTTTCTTTCCACAGTCGCAACCTCTCATTTCTTACTAATTAACTAGCTTGTCTCTTAACTTGGTCTTCTTTCATCTCTCTCTCAATCTCTCTCTCTCTCTATGAAATTCTTGCAATCTCATCCATTTTTTCTCCAATATCAACTTTTCCCCCATATTTGATGTTTTATGATCACACACGCTCAGTTTTAATAATGTGTATGTTTCCAATCCATCTAGGTTCCCTATCACTTTCTTCTTACACTTTATAAATCTAGTACCATCTTCAATCAAGTTGATGTGTGTGATTTCCTCATCAGCAAAAGAGTAATGGGAGAAAAATATGATAGGAGATATTTTTTTTCTCAGAGATTCCCCACAAATTGATGACCTGATAAAATCACTACCTGCAGATGTGATTGGTTGAGATTTGATGTGTTAAATATTTTAGAGCATGTTGAAGTAGGGAGCATGTAACATCTCAACTGGCCAAGTCATTAACTCCTATCTTTCAATTATTTCTAATGGAGAATTTTTTTATAATTTCTTATTCCAAAGTTTGATTAAAATCCCTGTAATGCATGGTAGTTGTTACATTCATCTGTTAAATAATCAGTTTCAAAGTTGAGTATGTATATCCATATTGTATTCTAAAAGTAATACAACATTTACTATAGAGGTCTTAATATCTCACTCAGACGATACTTAGTACCAGTAGGTTTTCCTGGAGCCTTATAATGGTCACTGTCTCAATTTCTTTCACTGCCTCAAGATAGCCGTAAATAATTGTAATGACCAGTACCTGACATCTAAACACAATGAAATAAAACTTGTACAGTAACTTCTTGTTAAAGGCTACAGTTCAATGACATTATTGCTGATGACTCCTGGGTCATTGTCCCTTATGTCCAGCTTGTGGTGCCGTCATAGCAACAGTAGAGCTGGTTGACCCATTTCTGTAATGATTGAATTGGTGTTGTGGAGATGGTTCTGGTGATGATGTTCTCTGTGTAGGTCCTGACCAAGATTGACAGAGCAGGGAATGGCAACTGTGACTGAAATGATGAAAGCAGTGGTGAGACTGGCAGAAAGATAGAAAGGACAGAAATGCAATCCAAATGGAAAAAAAAAATGGTGTTGATAGCTCCCTGTTTGGCACTTTGCATAATAATAATAATTAAATATATTTCGACAGATACATGCCTGTAACAGAAATAAACCAGAGAGACACAGGGCAGGTAGATATTAAGATAGAATATAAACAATCAGATGGACACAAGCCAGACAAATAGAAATAAAGGGCAAACAGATACAGGCCAATCAAATAGAATACAAAAAATCAGACACAGGCCAGACAGTTAGAAATAAAGGGCAGACACAGGCCAGACAGATAGAAATAAAGGACAAACAGACACAGTCTAGACAGATAGAAATACAGGACAGGCAGACACAGGCCAGACAGATAGAAATAAAGGACAGACAGACACAGGCTAGACAGATAGAAATAAAGGGCAGTCAGACACAGGCCAAACAGATAGAAATAAAGGACAGACAGACATAGGCTAGACAGATAGAAATAAAGGGCAGACAGACACAGGCCAGACAGATAGAAATAAAGGACAGACAGACATAGGCTAGACAGATAGAAATAAAGGACAGACAGACACAGGCCAGACCGATGGAAATAAAGGACAGACAGACACAGGCTAGACAGATAGAAATAACGGACAGACAGACACAGGCCAAACAGATAGAAATAAAGGACAGACAGGCACAGGCTAAACAGATAGAAATAAAGGACAGACAGACACAGGCCAGACAGATAGAAATAAAGGACAGACAGACACAGGCCAGACAGATAGAAATAAAGGACAGACAGACACAGGCTAGACAGATAGAAATAAAGGACAGACAGACACAGGCCAGACAGATAGAAATAAAGGACAGACAGACACAGGCTAGACAGATAGAAATAAAGGACAGACAGACACAGGCCAGACAGATAGAAATAAAGGACAGACAGACACAGGCCAAACAGATAGAAATAAAGGACAGACAGACACAGGCTAGACGGATAGAAATAAAGGACAGACAGATGCAGGCCAGACAGATAGAAATACAGGACAGGCAGACACAGGCTAGACAGATAGAAATAAAGGACAGACAGACACAGGCCAAACAGATAGAAATAAAGGACAGACAGACACAGGCCAGACAGATAGAAATAAAGGACACTCAGACACAGGACAGACAGATAGAAATATAGGACAGACAGATGCAGGCCAGACAGATAGAAATAAAGGGCAATCAGACACAGTCCAGACAGTTAGAAATAAAGGACAGGCAGACACAGGCCAAACAGATAGAAATAAGGGGCAGACGCAGGCCAGACAGATAGAAATAAAGGGCTATCAGACACAGGCCAGACTGATAGAAATAAAGGACAGACGCAGGCCAGACAGACAGACAGACACAGGCCAAACAGATAGAAATAAGGGGCAGACGCAGGCCAGACAGATAGAAATAAAGGGCTATCAGACACAGGCCAGACTGATAGAAATAAAGGACAGACGCAGGCCAGACAGATAGAAATAAAGGACAGACGCAGGCCAGACAGATAGAAATAAAGGACAGACAGACGCAGGCCAGACAGATAGAAATAAAGGACAGACAGACACAGGCCAGACAGAAATACAGGACAGACAGACACAGGCCAGACAGTTAGAAATAAAGGACAGACAGACACAGGCCAAACAGATAGAAATAAGGGGCAGATGCAGGCCAGACAGATAGAAATAAAGGACAGACAGACACAGGCCAGACAGATAGAAATAAAGGACAGACAGGCACAGGCCAGACAGTTAGAAATAAAGGACAGGCAGACTCAGGCCAAACAGATAGAAATAAGGGGCAGACGCAGGCCAGACAGATAGAAATAAAGGACAGACAGACACAGGCCAGACAGATAGAAATAAAGGACAGTCAGACACAGGCCAAACAGATAGAAATAAGGGGCAGACGCAGGCCAGACAGATAGAAATAAAGGACAGACAGACGCAGGCCAGACAGATAGAAATAAAGGACAGACAGACACATGCCAAACAGAGAGAAATACAGAGCAGACAAACAGTCACAGATTTTAAGAGATGAAGAGGAAGGAAGATGTAAAACAAACTGATACTTGAGCCTAATTAGACCATTTGCATATACATGTTTCAAACCATTCTTGAGACTAGTTCCCACAGCTGGATGTGATCACATAACCTTGATACTACAGCTGGCAGTCTGGAGGTTGGCACCTGTGATGGTATGGCTGATTACATGACAATCAGGGAATACCTGACAGGAACAATTGACCTACCTCTGCCCTGATACATCTTAGCAAATAGGCTAAGAACATGTAACAAAACCTAACATAAGTTGCTTATTCCAGCAATTAGTGAAGCCCATAATAGACCAGCCAGGCTGAGAATATACTGCAGTGATACTAATCAAATCAAACTATTATAATAATCAGACAAGTGGCTAGACTAAGGCCTTAGAGAATGTTTGCACTTAGTGACCCAGTAGTCAGAAGTGTTCAGACTGAATTAACTATAGCTGATGAGGTGATTATTGCAATCAACTAATTAACGTTAATGAATCTGTTAGCAGCCATAGTACAACTATTAGTGATATGAAAGACTGTAGTAAAACATGCAATGTTGTTGAATGCATCAGTCTAGTGTAGGGTACATAACCACAGATGCAAAGGTTGTAGGTTCAATCCCATTTTATTTTTTGTGAGTTTGGGTGGGAATGTTGGTTGATAGGAGATATTTGGCCAGTGTCAGAAAAAGAGAGTGGGTATGGTATCATACCTTAAGGCTGATGTATTATACCACTGTATGGCAATGATGATAAATCTTCTAATGCTAAGGCAAATTTTCAAAGAGCTCACCATAATGACACACAAAATTGCCCATTTTGACCCGCAGATTTTTTAAATGACCCCAAATATTTTAAAAAATATATCAACAGAAACCTGTGGTATAACTGGCCTACTAATCTGGCTACCCAGGTTCCCCTGAAATATGTCACCTTTGTCATTATTGTTCATGCATGGTGCCAGTTATTATGTACCTACACCCTTCAACTTGTGCTCATATACAGTTAACCCTTTCCCTCATATAGACTCATTTTGATGCACTCAGTAGGTACCACATAAAGCCTGATCTGCAGAAAACCACAGTTAAACCTTACCAAATTTAATTACAAAATCCTCATTTCCAGACCACTGAGGAGCAGCGAACAGCATAAAACCTGATCAGCCTGCAGGCTGATCTGGTTTTATGCTGTTCGCATAGGTCTTTTCATGGTGTCCTCTATGAGGGAAAGGGTTAAACCTGTCTTTAGTGGTTAGTAAAGGGATCAAGAGAAGGTTAAGGTTGCACATAATATTTTAACAAAATGCTAGTTTGGTAATGTTGTAACTGACTGCTTAATGCAGGATGGCCACTTAATATAAATACAGGTTCAATTGTATACTCAAATCTCTGTTGAATGAACTGCTAATTTAGTTTTTGGAAACAAGGGTTACAATCCATCTGATCTGTTCCTTGGTTACTTAACACTTTGAAAGGTCATGACAGGTTTTTGACCTTAACCTTTGAATCCACAGTCATGTATCAACCACTGGATTACAGCCCTAATTGGTTCTAAAATTAATTCATAATGAAAAACTATATGACCAATTGACAAACATATCCAGTATAGAAATAGATCAACCTGTAAGTTAATCGCAATTTAAGTTGTTATGTTTTGTTGCCATAATCCACTGGTTTCCTTAACAAATAAGATGTTTTTCCAGAAGTTCATGCAGTTTGGGCACAACAAGGACTACATTTTTAATTTCCATATTGTTTTTTGAACCAATAAATTGAGATTCCTTATCATGACCTTTTACCAAAGTGATGATATTAGGATGTACAAAATTCATGACATGGCCCAGTTGTGTGGGTGGACACACTGCAACAGTTATGCTTTTGACCTTTCCAAAGCAGCTATGCTGCTGAAGGTCACTGTGACATTTAGGAAGGAAACTGGGCCAGGTGTGCCAGTAACTGCAGTCAGAACACTTACTGTTCACTTGATACCTACTGCTACTGGAAGCATCATATGGCTAGGCTTGTTATGTGTTGTCTGACCCTGACCTTTGGCATATACAGTAAGCACATAGGTGCAAGTTCAAATGATAAACAAAAAGATAAGCTACTGAAAATAGTATTGTTAAAACAAACCTTAACCCTTTCCCTCATAGAGGAAACCATGAAAAGACCTATGCAAACAACATAAAACTAGATCAGCCTGCGAGTAACTTGCAGGCTGATCAGGTTTTATGCTGTTCGCTGCTCCTCAGTGGTCTGGTAATGAGGATTTTACAATTAAATTTGGTAAGGTTTAACTGTGGTTTTCTGCAGATCAGGCTTTATGTGGTACCTAATGAGTGTGTCAAAATGAGTCTATATGAGGGAAAGGGTTAAACAATTTGAAGTGTTTAATTTTTAATAGAAAAGTGCCTTTTATGTCACCACCATCAACACCAAATTCATCACCTCCATCCTCCTGATCCTCCTGATCATTGTCATCCTTGTTGTTTTGGTTGTTGTCATTTTCATTGTTGTCAGCATTGTTGCAAACAACAGAATTCAAGCCAGCAAAAATTAAAAAATTTTTGTGACAAAGATATATATATTATATTGAAGACTTTGGTTTGAGAAACAATTGGAAAGTCTTAGATCATGTAGTAAAATCTTCACCCATTGTTTTCCAATCCTGTTGGTGAGGCTGTGGTTGATTTAAAAGTCCACAAATCTTCCTTGACAGCTATCAGTCAGAGTCCCCAAGTCCTGATTATTTGTTGATTGGCTTGTGCAGTAAATGTATAGAAACTCATTTTCTGTGTTTCATATTCTGTTTCCAAGAATGAAAATGATGATGAACATTCTATAGTGAGTACTAATATTTTACACATCAGGGATGGGAAATTGCCAGATACTCTCAGTTGCTGCAGCAACATTATGTCACATTGTGACAGCTTTGGAGGATGGAGGATGATTTAAACCATTTATTTTGTATAGTCACATTCTGACACCTTGAAAATCTGATTAGACCAGCTTTTTCTAGGAGATGTCTGATCTGGGTCTCCTCTGTTTGCTCAAAAAATATTTCAGCTTTGATTCTACACAGCCAGCATGGCAAAGGAAAATGCTATTTTATAAACAATTTTAAGATGAGTAAATTAATATTCATTGAGTCATGAACTTGCACATGAATATTCATGAGGTAAAGGGTTAAGAATCACTGTCCATGATGAGGATCATCTGGATAAAAATCATGTTTCTGTATCAAACTCAATCATAAGTAGGTTGATCTGGGTTTTTATTCTGGTCATGTACATTATCATATTTGGTAACCCTTTCCCTCATAGAGGAAACCTAACCCTTTCCCTCATAGAGGAAAGAAAAGACAATAACAAAACCAGGTTTTATGCTGTTCGCTGCTCCTCAGTGGTGTGGGAATGAGGATTTTGTAATTAAATTTGGTAAGGTTTAACTGTGGTTTTCTGCAGATGAGGCTTTATGTGGTACCTATTGAGTGCGTCAAAATGAATCTATATGAGGGAAAGGGTTAAAATGAGTCTATATGAGGGAAAGGATTAAAATGAGTCTATATGAGGGAAAGGGTTAAAATGATCTTATGAGGGAGGTTAAAATGAGTCTATATGAGGGAAAGGGTTAAAATGAGTCTATATGAGGGAAAGGGTTAAAATGAGTATATGAGGGAAAGGATTAAAATGAGTCTATATGAGGGAAAGGGTTTAAATGAGTCTATATGAGGGAAAGGGTTAAAATGAGTCTATATGAGGGAAAGGGTTAAAATGAGTCTATATGAGGGAAAGGGTTAAAATGAGTCTATATGAGGGAAAGGATTAAAATGAGTCTATATGAGGGAAAGGGTTAAAATGAGTCTATATGAGGGAAAGGGTTAACATTGATTTCAGTGATTGATACATGCAGGGGAATAATCAAAGCACTCAAGGCACTGTCATCCCTGGTGGCCAAGAGTTAAGAACATCCGCCTCAGGAAAGGGAGGTTGTAGGTTGGATCCAGCTCCCTTGCTTGGCGCTAAGCAAATAAGGTAGTTCCAGGATTGGTTTTGCCTGGTGTCAGGATAAGGTGACTGGGTGTGGTATCATGCCATATGTCTGGTGTGATATTGCAGTGTGACGGCACTACTTCTGTCTCAAGTAGACATTGTCTCCAAATGACTGAAATACTGAGATTGTTGGTAGGATTTACATGAAATAGCTATGATTTCAGCAGGGTTTAACTCAGTAGAGGCAAAGGTCATAATCATATGAAACAAAAAAGATTCAATACATTTTCCTGCAACTCTTGTTATAAGTATTAGTCAGCTAACTCTGTCTTTGTTTCATGATAACTTTGCTGGCAGTCTTATTGCCTTAAGTGCTTTGATTTGTTTCTGAAATGAGGGTCATGACCCTGATCCCATTCATGACCTTACTTCAGTACTAGTGAACCTGATGCACAGAATCACATGCATGGATAAACAACTGATACAGTTGAATTGGCTGCATAATTATTATGCAAATCAACACTGCCTTTTTTCATCTCCTAGCTGCTACATAAGACGTCTTAAAACTCATTGATCATTTTCTGGTCAGTCAGCCAGACAGAATCATTGCAAACAATTGGAAACTATTGAATTACTCTGCTATTCCTTTGGCATCCAGCAAAAAATTCCAGACATTTAACAGGGGCATGCAAATATGATTTTATTATGTTGCTGAAGATGTTAACAAAGTAAGTGAGACAAGGGTTTGCCATTTTTGATATGTCTGGCAAGTTTTAGCTGGAAATTCTGTTAACATCATTTGAAATGGCAACTGCATAAGGTGACAGCGATTTATCTGTACAACAGACTTTACTCAGGAATAGTATAAATAGCCGTTTCTTTGAACTCAACCATAGGTTGAAACAAAAAGACAGTTAAAATTGAATTATGGCCTGCTTAAGTAACAGAGTCCTGCATAATTTAGAAATATTGACCAAATACTTTGTTTGTTGCTTACTTAGTAACATGGAATACAAAATTTGCTTGAATTCTGGATAAATCTGAGAGGTGACTTAACCCTTTCCCTCATAGAGGATACCATGAAAAGACCTATGCGAACAGCATAAAACCAGATCAGCCTGCGAGTAACTCGCAGGCTGATCAGGTTTTATGCTGTTCGCTGCTCCTCAATGGTCTGGAAATGAGGATTTTGTAATTAAATTTGGTAAGGTTTAACTGTGGTTTTCTGCAGATCAGGCTTTATGTGGTACCTATTGAGTGCGTCAAAATGAGTCTATATGAGGGAAAGGGTTAATTAAACTGATCACAACAGAACTTAGACACAAACTTTATCATGTACATGGACTACGTAGTGCTGTTATTTCTGGGGTGGTAAGTTATTAACTATAAAGAAATTCAAAAGACTGTTTCTTATTTCAGGGACTGGTATGTGTGAGTACAGTAGAGGAGATGGGAACTTAATTACATGGGGATAAATAATGATAATAATGCTACCAAACCCTGGTCACATGAGAGAGAGAGAGAGAGAGAGAGAGAGATTTTATGAAAAGCATCAAGAGAGAGAGAGAGAGAGAGTTTATGAAAAGCATCAGGAGAGAGAGTTTATGAAAAGCATCAGGAGAGAGAGAGATTTTATGAAAAGCATCAGGAGAGAGAGAGAGAGAGAGTTTATGAAAAGCATCAGGTTAATGTTCACTGAATTTCTTTTCACTGATCAATGTGTAAACAGGACCTGACACTCAGAGACTCCTGGATATACCCTGGACCACATCACTCCTCTCTCACCACCTCTGTGTATACATATAAGCTAGATTCCAATTATGCCTGCAATAAAACTGTTAACAGCATCCCATGTGACCTTGAGCTTGGCCCCTTCTTTTACTGATATCATCAGCCCCTTGATCCCTCTGACTTCCTACAATAAAGAGTCAGTGATCCCTGGTACACTCTCTGCCTTTTTTCCCCAGTTAAAAAAAGAAATCAGAGATGCTTATCAGCTTCCTCTTAAAGGGTGTAGGCAATCTCTGAAAAAATCCTTGTTTCATCATTGGAGTTGATTTCTTTGTTCTGAGATGTAGCTTTCTGACATCAGGATGTGTTCTATTTCCATGTTCAGCTACAACTCATTATTCAAATTTTATCATCTTTTTATTGATAGGAATCAAGAAAAAAATAGGTAGCAGTCTAGTTCCATCCTGTTTGTTTGAACAGATTTCTTGTGCTCCCACTTAATTATAACTGCCAGAAGGCATGTCTAATAAGTATATGGTGCAGCAGAGTTTACTTTAAAATCATTGTTTCAATATCCTTATCAACAAAACATGAAAGCTGTTTATTAACCCTTTCCCTCATATAGACTCATTTTGACGCACTCAATAGGTACCACATAAAGCCTGATCTGCAGAAAACCACATTTAAACCTTACCAAATTTAATTACAAAGTCCTCATTTCCAGACCACTGAGGAGCAGCGAACAGCATTAAACCTGATCAACCTGCGAGTTACTCGCAGGCTGATCTGGTTTTATGTTGTTCGCATAGGTCTTTTCATGGTTTCCTCTATGAGGGAAAGGGTTAATTTTTTTTTTTTACTATTTGAAGAATATTGAGAGGTATTATTAGCACTCACCATGGGGTCAGTGTTGGTTTAAGTTGTTTTTTTTTTGTTTTTTTTGTGAAAGGTTAATATCTTGTATACTAACTAGCTTACTTAATATATGACAAAGTGAAAAATTCAAGGCTCTGTCAACAGTTATTTTAGAGTTATGCCCCTTTTGAACTTAGACTTTTTGCCTGTACTGGATATTGCGATAGCTTTTTTGGAGACTTATCACATCAATGTGAGCCATTGGTTAAGGTCATTGTGCAAGGTTAGATAACTGAGACTTACCTGTTTTTACCAAAGTCATAAAACCAGACCAAGTAATAAATGAAGTGCAGTTTGATCAGGTTTTATATTTACACAGTTCATTTTTCACAAGTAACTTTAGAGAAAACTCAAAGCAAACCCAAAATACATAATCAGACTGAGGATTCATTCTTACATGCCTGTGCAAGAGCTTAGAATTATGTAAATTAGTGTATATCCAGTTTTTGCTGTTATAACTTAAGCCCTGCCCTTACTTCATTTCTTCATGTGGGTAGGTCAACCTCATGTGACCTCTCAGATTACGACCTATCCTTTGAAGGGTAGTAATTTAAATATTTCTGTCAAAAAATTTAAGGTCAAGGTAAAAAATCATCTGGATCCTGGACCCAGAAACCAACTATTTTTAAAGGAATGCCTTTGCTCTACCATGGTTATGGGGTTGACAGGGGTTTTATAAGAGGGCAGCTGTGTGGTGTATTGGAAGTGTTCAGTACAGGAGGGTCTCATATTGCTGGAGATAGGGATCTAGATAGATTCCAGGTAGTTCCAGGCTGGGTGGAACAGGTGTGGGCGTAAGGCTTCCAGGGGTGGAATCAGGAGAAGGTTGGGGAATCAAGGGAGGGGTTTGACTGTAGATAGGAAATATAATATTATGTTAGTATGTTAGAACAGTATAGTTTGATGAGGATATCATTAAGTATAATGTTTCTTTTATTCAGTTTTTTAAGACCAGTCAGCCATAATGTTTTGCCAAATGACTTGAGACATCAGTGGGATGTTAAACCTAATGAATCAAACAGCAGTTGGTAACTTGAGTCAGTTTAGAGCACAAAAACGATGAAGTAACATGTAAGAGACTCGTTAGTTCGGTTGATCAAAGGACTGGAATGACTGAAAACACCATTCAGCACCTTGTACTTGCCTGATTCATTCGCTACTAAGGGAAGATTTAGCTAATTTGTCTGCCAGAATAATTGTGAATTACCCTCACCTGCCAACAAGGAAGCAGATTTCCTTTCCATGCAAAAGTTGTCATTTCAAAGATACAAATTCTCTGAAAGATGTATTTAAGACAACTGATGCTCTGCAGTTTTCAAGATCAATTTCTCTATAAAGCTGGCCACGCATATACAGTGATGTGCATTGACAGGACTGAGTTAAGTCTGAGATACTCAAATGGCTTTGTAAGGTTTAAATAGGAACCCCTTGCATCAATGAATTGAGGTTCTTAACACTTTTTGACTTGTGAAAGTTTACCACTGATATTCCAGTGGTATTCCACTTAATTCTTTTACTGTATTGATGTAACTACTCAATAATTTATAAAGAAAAGTGTCCTGAAAATCTCACTGATAATCAAAGATCTCAGATGAATTTATCATTAAGGATCCACCTTGCTCATAACTTTCTTCAGCACACTTTGCTTAGTTAATATTCATTTGATTATTTCTAAATTGCTTTGTTGAGGCATGCCTGCCTGTGTGGGAGAGGTTTTAATAACATTTAGTGATAGTTCAAGTTAATCAAGTTGCAGCAGCAACAAAACATCAATTAAAGGTTTTTGTTTAAAAAAAAAATTTGAATGTTTTGGGACCTAATTTTGACTTTGTGCCAATTGAGTAATGTTGGTCCATCTAATATAACCACCCACACAAATAAATTCTATAGACGTGAGTGACATTAAATACTCACAATAGTGAAACCTGTCTTCGTTATGGCATCTCCTCCAAACAAGAGCCCCTCCTTCTAATTATTCAGTCAATAATTTAAAACAGTTTCATTAAGAAAAGCAATCTAGTTTTCAAGAAAGACCATTTTAATTGTGTGTTCCTCCAGTCTTTACTCTAAGTACATAAAATCTGAAATAATGTAGAAACATATTCCGCTATTCTTGTTTCACAAAGTATTGAAGTAATTACTATAAAGTTGACATAAAAAAAATACTGCACTGACTTACAATATTTGTTCAAAATGAAATATATTCAAGGGTTTATCTTAATGAAACAAGAATAACAAAGTATGTTCCAACTGACTTTAAGAACTACTTAGTGCAAAGTACTAAGGTTGGAGAAACTAAGGTGTTTAAAGTTTATGGATTTGTTTTTGTCTCTATGGTAGTCCTTTTGAATGGTATTGACATTAGTTCTACATGTATGTTCTACTGTTTCTGCTTTCAGTATATTGGGTCGTTCTCAGTTAGCGGGGAGAATCAGCAGTCACGTGCGGAATTCGTACAGTCGCAACTGGTGAAGATGCACGTGAGTATACCCAATGTTGCATGTGCCCCACTGTGTGATCTCCTGAAGACGCACGTGTCTAGTGTACTTAAGTATATCAAGGATGCTCTATTAAACTGGGAGCACTTCTTCTTTATGTCATAAAAGCAGCTTTGGTTGATTTTTTAGATGGGTGGAAACATTGAGGTCACTCCGGATACTAAACATAGAAAACTTGATTAAGTCAATGATGTTATCAACATCTAAAGGGGTTTGCAGGGATATACATCACCTTCAGTTCTGGTTTATTTTGTTACTCATATCAAAACTGAATTGTGATAGATTGATGTAAAGATATTCAATATTCTCTTTTCCAGTAGTTTACATTTATTGAATTGTATGAAAGAAAGCATCCTGGAATTCTTTCTATACCCCTTCTAAATTACACAGTGAAATGGAGGCTATAATGTAAGAATCACATTCATTGTCCTGTCCCGTCCCATCCCATCTTCAAAAGTTTAAAATCATAAGAAGCACACATATCATAAAAAAACACACATAACATAAGAAGCATGCTATATCAGAATCTCTCTGAGAGTTTTTTAAGAGCTTTATGGCCCTTTTTATACGCCTGAAAGGCAGTATTATATTATGCCACAGGTCATCTGTCTGTCTGTCCATAGCAATTTTGTGTCCGCTCTCTTAAGAACCACTGAAAGAAAATAGAAATTATTTGACAGAAATGTTAAGCATACAGAGAGGATGTGCAGAGCAGAGGTTTTGGATTTCTTGGTTCAAGGTCAAGGAATCACTTGAAGGTCACATGTCATACTATTATAATGTTAGAATATTTTCTGTCTGCTCTGTATCTGAAGAGCCACTAGAAGGAAATTGAAATATTATTTGAAAAAAATGTCAGCCATACTTAGAGGATGTTCAAAGCGCAGGTTTCGATGTCTTAGTTCAAGGTAAACACGAAGGTCACATGTCATACTGTTATTATGTTAGAATATTTTGTGTCCACTCTGTATCATTAGAATTCCTGGAAGAAAATTATAATTATTTGACAGAAATGTCAACCAAATAAAGAGGATATGCGGAGTGTAGGTTTGGGATGTCCTGGGTTAAGGTCACACTTGAAGGTCACACTTGTTAGCAATTTCTTGTCTACTCTGTATCTTTGTAACCACTGGAAAGAAATTAAAATTATATGACAGAAATGTCAACCATACTGAGAGGATGTGCAGAGCATAGGTTTGGGATGTCTTGGTTGAAGGTCAAGGTCTCACTTGAAGGTCACATGTCATACTGTTTTGATGTTAGAATATTTTGTGTCTTCTCTGTATCTCTTGAATCACTAAAGCAGATTTAAACAATTTGCCAGAAATGGCAAACATACTGATATGAAGCACAGATCAAGTGCAAGTTTCAGCTGTATTGGGTCAAGGTTACTGCATGAGGCAACAGTCATGTCATACTGATATATAGCGAAAATATTTTGTGTTTGTTTATTAGTCCCCTACCGATGTTTACACAAGAGGGAACTGTAAGTTTGCCCTCCTTTATTCTGTCTGTCCGTTGGTCCGACTGTTAAATCAAAATTCTGGTGGAGATGGTAATGGAAATAGTCAATATGTGCATAACCGTAAAAGTCTTGTGTGTTGCAAGCAACAACAGCGACATGTTTTCCCAATGAGTCCTCTCATATTTACACTTTGTGCATCTTACGACAGTACATACTTAGGACATATAATGCTTCGACACACAGAGCTATCGTTCAATTATGAATTGGCTCTATGTGCGAATCTTAAGAAACACTTCTAATTTATGATAGGCATATATCTTTCTTAAGCATATCCCACTTTTGAGATGTGCACAGTGCAACTACATGTACAGGCCTCTTTTCCTTCTTTATCAGGGGTTGTTCATTCAAATTTCCTACACACAGTTTTCCCTCAAAATGCCTTTTATTGCAGGATTTTTCCTTAAAGACAAAAAATGGTGCTTTGCCCACTCCCTAAATATGGAAAAAAAAGTTTTAATCTGTCAGTGTATCTGGAATTATAATCGTCTACAGTGATAGATCTGGTTTAATTTTATTCAGGTTCTAGTCTGCAATACAGTTTGTGCTATTTTCGAGATAACCTGGCTTTTCTGCGCTGCATTATTGGCAGATCACATTTGCACAGAGAGGATGATCTAATGCAACATTTGCCTCATCAGAACTACGGGTCTGAGTAACAAAACAGTGCAGTAGCACACAATGGTTGAAATGTTTGAAACCTGATCAAATTCCCCACAAATATTTCATGCATACAGACAGTGGATTTAACAGCAGCATTAATTGTAACAGTACCTGCCCTGATGTGGGGTTCTGCAGAGTTGCTCCCCTTGTTAGTCTGCAGTCCAGGCTTCATTAACTGACAATGAAGTTCCAACTTTTTCATTTGACACCAAGCATAACTCATCCCATCAAAATGAATTTGAAAATCTTTTCCTTTTTTTTTTCATGATTTCTCTTGATATGTTTAGTCACCTCAGTGTTTTGTTGAAGTGAATATGATTGAGTTTCAGTCAAGTGATTATGTGTGAATAGAGTTTAGGATAAGTGAGAATGATGATGATATATGAATTTTATCGGCAATGGCTAAGTGGCAATGACTTTTTTTTTCCCCAATAGAGGCAGTTTAACATTTTGATTGTTCTTCTCAGTCTGAAGAGTGTCCGCATGAGAAAGAGGGACCTCTACTCTATACGTCATATCATGGTATTATCAATAATATTGTCAAATCAGTTTTATAGCAAGCTAATACGTCATGAGGGTCATTAAATGACTGATTTTATTTCAGAATTACAGCACTTCCTCATAAGTATGTTTCCTTTAAGTTAATATATGAAATATTTCTATTAATTATAAGACAAGTTCCTTAAACAAAAGAAAAGACAGTCAACCCTAACATACTTTGCCTTTGGTATTTACTTTCAGTTATACTATCAATTATAGCAGGTTAATTAGACAGAGTTGCTGCATGGAGTCCATGTATTGATATGTTCTGTGTAATGAGACCCTGGTCGCCTGTCTCCATCCATCATAACATTGTCTTACAGTGTCAGGCTGGCACAGATTAAGACAAATGATGCTGCATGATATATATAGAACTAGTCTGTCAAATACATAGAACCCGCATAAAAAATTGAACTACTCTGAAATACAAAGAACTTATGTCTGAAAATATTCCCAGCATTCTTTGTGAAATCAGTGAGCCAAACAATGTGCCATCTGGGACATCGGAAAAAAAATTAAAAAAATGTACCTGTCTTTTTTTCAGCATTTGAATATATATTTTTTTTATTTTGTAATTTAAAAGCTATCCAGACATTGAATCTGCCAAAATTTGTCTGCGCCTTGAAATAAAAAGACCTCTATGGGACTGATGGAATCTTACAGCTGTGTATCAGAGAGCCATTTTATAGCCCGTCTCTGTCAACCAGACAGGTTTTCTGTAGAATGTAATCAACAGGGTCTGGATTATCTTACATATTCTGTGTTGGTTTACAAAAAAAGAAACAACTAAAAACGGGTCTTACTGTTGCAATGTTGAGGTGGTGCTTAGTCTATTTTTATGCCCCCCCCCCCCCCCCCCCCCCCCCCCACCTTCGAAGAAGAGGGGACATATTGCTTTGCAAATGTCGGTCATTGGTATGTTGCTAGGTTGGTCTGTTGGTCTGTTGGTAGACCAAATCTTGTCCAAGTGATAACTTAAGTTCTATTTGACCCTTAAGTCTCAAACTTTATATGGTTGTTGCTATTTGACCCTGAAGTCTCAAACTTTATATGGTTGTTGCTTTTAACTAGTAAAAAAAACCCTATTACATATATATACTCATTTAAGGTCAAGGTCACATTTTAACATATTTTATATGAAAGTCTTGTCCGAGTGATAACATTAGTTCTAACTGACCCATAGATCTTAAACTTGGTATGGTTGCTGCTTATGACTAGTAGAAGACCCCTATTGATTTTGGTCAAGATCATGAGGTAATAAGTTAAACTCTCACAAACACTGTGTAAATTAAATATTGTCCGACGGATTACTCAAAATCTAATTGACTCCTCAGGTCTCAAACAGTGTACAATAGTTACTTATGACTAATAGAAGAACCCTTTGAATTTGGGGTCTGTACCTCAAAGGTCAAGGTCACAAGTTCATAAATTATATATTCTCTTTAACAATGTGTTAAGGAAGCATTTTCCAGCTGATAACTCTATCTCTTTTTTGTATCAAATATTGCACATTTGTTGCTTATAAGTAATAAAAAAAAACCTAATTTAATGTGGAGATCCTACAATTAAAAAATCTGCAAAACTAATCAGCAAAATACTAAGGGTACTTCCAGGACTGGTTGACTTGTTTAAGGACAAATTGTTTCAAGGTGTGGTATCTTGCCATTTGTCTACAATGTTATATCACCATGAGCCAGCTCTGCATCCATCGCATTTAGACAGAGTCCCATATGACTGATATACTGTCATTGGTATTTTAGACCCAAGCAAGCAAACAAACAAGCAAATCATTAATTTTGATCTTGATGAAATTAGAACTCTCCTCATCTGAGGATTGGTTGGATGCTCTGCCTCCATCAGAACACACACAGCAGGCAGATATAAGTTAAGTGTTCAGATTCTGATTAAAACTGTACAATCTACGAGGGATGTTCAAATTGAAATGCAATTCCTAGCATATCTAGAAAAGATTTGTTAATTTTCACAAACCAACTATCGGATTCCTTCAAAGTATTCACCTCCGTGAGCTATGCACAGTTTCAACCTTTTGATCCATTTTTTAAAGGCAGTTTCATAGTCGTTTCTGGGTATACCCTTGAGACACTGGAAGATGGCTATACCAAGATCTTTTCGTGTTTTGTATTTGCGTCCAGCCTCGGGAACAGGAAGTAGTCACAGGGAGCAAGGTTTGGGGAATACGGCGGGTGCGGAAGCTCTACAAACTTTTCCTGCCTTAAAAAATCGTGTACAATAGCCGCTTTGTGGCTAGACACGTTGTCATGCAGCAACCTGATCCCTGACAAACCTGTCGCTGACCTGCGTCTATTAAAATATTTCTTCAACTTTTTAGCTCACCTGAGCACAAAGTGCTCAAGGTGAGCTTTTGTGATCGCCCTTCGTCCGGCGTCGTGCGTCGTCCGTCGTCAACAATTTGCTTTAAACGACATCTCCTCTGAAACCACTGGACAGAATTTAATGAAACATGGCAGGAATGTTCCTTGGGTGAGGCTCTACAAAAGTTGCTAAAATAAAGTTGATCCATGAAGAACTCTGGTTGCCATGGCAACAAAAAGAAAAATAATTTGAAAACTTTAAAAATCATCTCCTTCAAAACTACTGGCCAGATTTCTACCTCTACCAAAGTTGCTAAAATTATTCCGATCCGTAAAAAAACATGGCCGCCAGGGGCGGGGCTTATTTGCTTTATTTGTATATAGGGAAAACTTTAAACAACATCTCCTCTGAAACCACTTGACAGAATTTGATTAAACTTGGCAGGGATGATCCTTGGGTCAACCTCCACAAAAGTTGTTAAAATAAACTTGATTTATGAAGAACTCTGGTTGCCATGGCAATAAAAAGAAAAAAAAAATATGAAAACTTTAAAAATCATCTTCTTCAAAACTACAGGCCAGATTTTAAAACAAATTGGTACAGGTGTTCCTTGGGTCAACCTCTGCCAAAGTTGCTAAAAATTTTCCGATCCGTAAAAAACATGGCCGCCAGGGGCGGGGCTTATTTGCCTTGTATGTATATAGGGAAAACTTTAATCAACATTTCCTCTGAAACCACTGGAAAGAATTTGATTAAATTTGGCAGGAATGATCCTTGGGTCACCTTCACAAAAGTTCCTAAAATAAACTTGATCCATATAGAACTCTTGTTGCCATGGCAACAAAAAGAAAAAAAAATGAAAACTTTAAAAATCATCTTCTTCAAAACTACTGGCCAGATTTTAAAATAAATTGGTACAGATGTTCCTTGGGTCAACCTATTTATCTCAGGTGAGCGATTTAGGGCCATCATGGGCCTCTTGTTTAGAATAGCCCCTCTGTAGAACTTGCTATTGACCGATTTACCTTTCGGAACAGCAATTTGTATAGCAGGCCCTTGATTTGTGAAGAAAACTGCATACATAACCTTTCTGACACTCATTTGTGTGTTTGGCTGAGCAAATGGGGTATCCATCGCGCATTTTAAGGTGCTTCCTTAGAATTGAATGAACTTCCTACCTTTCGGGCTATTTCCCAAACAGTGAATCTTGCATCTGTTGATACAATTTTTCTGACTTTTTCTTCCATTTTGGGACTGGTTGCTGTCTTTCTGTGATGGCCACATTGTGCATCTTGCAAGGACGTTATTCCACTTGCAAATTTCTTGCCCCACCTAGTAACCAATGCAAAGGACAGCTCACCAGGTCCATAAATTGAGCATATTTCATGAAATATCTCTTTTGGACCTATACCAAGAAAACTGCGGTTTTTGATGTAGGCCCGTATTTGGGCGGCAAACGCAGATTTTTTACCAACCATTTTATCATTAGTATGTACGAGTATGTAATGTTTCTCGTTGTGTAGCCGAGGCTAGAGAAGACAGATTTACACAAAACTGGTATCGACCGAGAGATAATTGATGCCCCTAGGCGATCCAAGTAGGTTTTTTGTGAAAAGCGTGCGTAGTTACATAATATAACACGAGTTGCATTTCAATTTGAACATCCCTCGTAAACAGCTTTTATATGCAGTCAACAATTAAGGATGGATTATTATTTTGCATTTAGCATACTAAAGTGTATGTTGTGTAACAGTTTTTGTAACAAGTAGTAAGGGAGTGAGTTTGATTTTTTTAAACTCACCTGAGCAACACTCATGAGGGTGAACTTTTGTGATCCATTGAATGTCAGTTGTGCATCGTCAACAGTTTTAAGGTTTACACTCTAGCATCTTCATTTCTTATGCAATCATCTTTAAACTTTATGACAACGTCTATGACCATAATCTCTTGATTGATTATGGCTGATATCGGCCATATAAGTCAGGAGTTATGCCCCTTTTAATATAAAAAAAAAGCCAAATTTCATTTTGTTTACACTCTAGCGTCATGATATTTGAACAATCATCTTTAAACTTTATGACAACGTCTATGACCGTAATCTCTTGATTGATAATGGCTGATATCGGCCATATAAGTCAGGAGTTATGCCCCTTTTAATATAAAAAAAAAGCCAAATTTCATTTTGTTTACACTCTAGCGTCATGATATTTGAACAATCATCTTCAAACTTTATGACAATATTTATGACTGTAATCTCTCAATTGAGTTTGATTATGGCAGATATCGGCCAATTAGGTCAAGGGTTATGCTCCTTTTAATATAAAAAATGCCAGATTTCACTTTGTTTACATCCTGTTGTCTTCATTTTTTGAACAATCATCTTCAAACTTTATGACAATGTTTATGACCTTCTTCAAACTTAACAAGAATGTTTATAGTCATAATCTCTTTGCTACGTTTGATTATGACTGATATTGGCCCTTTAGGTCAGGAGTTATGGCCCTTTAATAATAAAAAAATATCAAAAGTTTGAGTGTTTACACTCTTGAAGCTACATTTTTTATCCAATCTTCCTCAATCTTGCTTAGACTGTATGTTTTGATAGTGTCTCAGTTGGGTTTGATCATGGGTGGGGTGCAGGTCAAAAGTAGGTCACTAGGTCAAATCTTGATTAAATCTTGTTTACACTCAGCGGGCCACATTTTTGGATCAGTCTTTATCATACTTGCTCAGAATGTTTGTCTTGATAATATCTCGGTCAAGCTGGGTCATGAATGGGACAGGGTCAAAAAGTAGGTCACTAGGTCAAATCATAGTAAAGTCTTGTTTACATCACAGGGGGTCACATTTTAGCCAAATCTTTGTCAAATTTGTTAGAAATGTTTGTGTTGAATATATCTCGGTCAAGTTCGATCATGGATAAGGCATGGTCAAAAAATGCTGGTCACTTTCCACATTATTAGCTGAATCTTTCTCAAACTAGGTCAGAATGTTTGTCTTGATGATATCTCGGTCAAGTTTGATCATGGGTATGGCATGGTCAGTAATTAGGTGAGCGATTAAGGGCCATCATGGTTCTCTTATTTTCCATCCTGAGTGAAGCCTTCCGCCGCCCTTTAGAAGGGAAATCTTTGTATGGTTTTAGAATTTTATGGGAGTAATAATACATTAAGGTTTATTATGTGATATAAAGCAGGTATAATCACATTATGTACTTATACAGTCGAGACTGTCTGAGCGACCCTCTGAATTAAACGACTCTCTGTCTTATCCGACTTAGTTTAAGTCCGCCGAACGTATTTCCCTATATAAATGGACTGAATTAAATGACTCCCTGTCTTATGTGACAAGCGACCCTAATTACCTGTTCCCATTGAGCTGTTTTGACAATATTTAGCGACTTTCACACCTTTTATAATGCACATCTCATTAATCGTCCGACGTGGAGGCAGCCATCTTGTTTATCCACGGTTGTTTTGCGGATGTTCGATTGCACAACAGGTGGAAATGTTCTACTGCTTCCACAAGTCAGGTGTTATTTTCACACCTTTAGTATCCACATGCATTTGAATTGTTACCTTGTTTAAGCTTATAGTTTGAGTAATAATCTGAAACTACCGACACCTAGTTTTTGTGTTGTTATGTTTCGCAAGTTTCTCAACATAGTGTATTTGAGGTACACAATTATCATGAACCAAAGAGCTCTGTTAAAAACAAAACTAAGTTGTCAAAATTTTGTCTAAATGCATTGACAACAATAAACTAACACTTCATTTATGGGAGGGCACAGTAATGACGATTAAAACATCGCATTTGTTTGTATGTAGTCAATTACTTCTTATGTACAGCACAGTACAGGATTACTGGTTGAATCGTAAGAAAAGGCAAACACCAATATGAAAAAGCAAAGATTGTATACACACATCCCTGGAAAAAGAGAACAATGATTTCGTAAGCATTTATTGTACAAAACCATGATGGAAATCACAAATAGACATTAACTTACATGCTAGTATGTACGATCAAGTTTTAATATCAATTTTATGCATGAAATATATATTGTGTACCCTACCTTAGACTTAACCAATTTAAGGCTTCTTTAGTGGGTGGGGTAAAGTTCAGGAAACTACAAAAAAAAAATCTCATGTATTGTGCGCACCCCCTCCTTCAGAAAAAATATAGGTAAAAATTTTGCAATAAACAGATAATAATTTATATAAATTCATCTATATGTGTAATAGATTTTGTTTTATATCAATGTATTAAACATAGAATTACATGTATATCTCTGTTTTTAACTCATTTAGCAATGTAAAGATCTCCAGTTCAATAAAAAATTGTTTAAATGTTTAAGACTGTTTTTAAAGACTCCCTGTGATATGTGACCTTTTCTTGAAAGTCCCATTGAAGGTCACATATGACAGTCTCGACTGTAATGCAAAAAAGTGTAAAAGTTGTAAGAGGTGATAGGTATTGGCATAGACAAAAAGTTTAATAGACCTAGCTTTGATACTGGTAAAGTTTACATAGAATTTTATCAGTCTAATTTCAATATAAGCAAAATGTGGTTTATATTAATTTACTTGCTTGAGTCAACTAGTAGGTATTATTGTCGTTTAATAATCGTTACCAAAACTACATGTTAGTGCCATATATAATTATTGCATAAACTAAATTCAACTTGATACTTATCTTAAATGTTTTTGTTTTTTTTCTCTTTGGAATCACCAAGTGGTAACCCGTTTATTTTCTAAAAGAACACAAAATGGCGAATACACATTACATAGATAACAGTAAGTTGACAAAACATGAATCAACATGTATTATAAATATTTCAAAATATTAATAACAGTAAATTGACATTTGAGTTATCATGATAAAGCGTTAGAAGTAATAGTATATAAATTATATCACTATGAGTAAAGTCTTTAGATTAATTAATAATTACTTCCCTTTTTTTAAAAAATTTAATTAAAAAAGATCAAAAATTGTTCTTAAATAAGAAGATAAAAAGCAATTTCATAATTGACTTAGTATAATGTTGATGGTATTGTATTCTTTATATATCTTTAATGTTTATTCCATGATAGAAGTCAGCCACTTATATTTTCAAAGAAATCTCTAATAATGATACTTAAAGTTATTATTCATTTAGCAATAATTACTATCAACTCATTTAAATTGTCCCATTTTTAGCTCACCTGAGCACAACGTGCTCAAGGTGAGCTTTTGTGATCGCCCTTCGTCCGGTGTCCAACGTCTGTTGTGCGTCGTCAACAATTTGGCTTGTTAACACTCTAGAGGCCATATTTTTAGGCCAATCTTCAAAGGTCAAATCTTATAAAAACCTTGTTAACACTCTAGAGGCCATATTTTTAAGCCAATCTTCCTGAAACTTGGCCAGAATGTTTGTCTCCATAAAATCTTGGACAAGTTCGAATTTGGGACATGTGGGGTCAAAAAGTAGGTCATGAGGTCAAATCTTAGAAAAACCTTGTTAACACTCTAGAGTCCATATTTTTGGCCCAATCTTCATGAAACTTGGTCAGAATGTTTGCTTCCATAAAATCTTGGACAAGTTCAAATTTGGGTCATGTGGGGTCAAAAAGTAGGTCATGAGGTCAAATCTTAGAAAAACCTTGTTAACACTCTAGAGTCCATATTTTTGGCCCAATCTTCACGAAACTTGGTGAATGTTGTTCCATAAAATCTTGGACAAGTCAAATTTGGGTCATGTGATGTCAAAAAGTATGTCAGTATGAAAAATCCAACATATGTTGCTCATTTATAATCAGGTGAACGATTCAGGGCCATCATGGCCCTCTTGTATATAAATCTGGGGCATCATTTACATTGACACCAAACATCTGAAGATATATATATATGCCTTAACTTTGGTAAGAATTTATAAACCCTATAATTATACCCCCCCGCAACGAAGTTAGGGGGGGGTATACTGGAATCAGGTTGTCCGTCCGTCCGTCCGTCCGTCTGTCCGTCCGTCTGTCCGTCCGTCTGTAGACACAAAATTCTGCGGACTACTCCTCCTAAACTTCTGGAAGGATTTTGATGAAACTTGCTGGCAATGATCCTTAGACATTGTAGCAGCGCGTTATCTATATAGCATTGAGTTACCTCCCCTATTTACCAAGTTATGCCCCTTTGATGATTTTTGCATTACAAACTTCTGCGGACTACTCCTTCTAAACTACTGGAAGGATTTTGATGAAACTTGCTGTCAATGATCCTTAGACATTGTATCAGCGCGTTATCTATATATCATTTGAGTTACCTCCCCTATTTACCAAGTTATGCCCCTTTGATGATTTTTGCATTACAAACTTCTGCGGACTACTCCGCCTAAACTACTGGAAGGATTTTAATGATACTTGCTGTCAATGATCCTTAGACATTGTAGCAGCGCGTTATCTATATAGCATTGAGTTACCTCCCCTATTCACCAAGTTATGCCCCTTTGATGATTTTTGCATTACAAACTTCTGCGGACTACTCCGCCTAAACTACTGGAAGGATTTTAATGATACTTGCTGTCAATGATCCTTAGACATTGTAGCAGCGCGTTATCTATATAGCATTGAGTTACCTCCCCTATTTACCAAGTTATGCCCCTTTGATGATTTTTGCATTACAAACTTCTGCGGACTACTCCTTCTAAACTACTGGAAGGATTTTGATGAAACTTACTGGCAATGATCCTTAGACATCTATATAGCATTGAGTTACCTCCCCTATTTACCAAGTTATGCCCCTTTGATGATTTTTGCATTACAAACTTCTGCGGACTACTCCTTCTAAACTACTGGAAGGATTTTGATGAAACTTGCTGGCAGTGATCCTTAGACATTGTATAAGCGCGTTATCTATATATCATTTGGTTACCTCCCCTATTTTCCAAGTTATGCCCCTTTGATGATTTTTGCTTTACAATTTTCTGCAGACTACTCCTCCTAAACTACTGGAGGGATTTCAATGAAACTTGCTGTCATTCAACCTTAGACATTGTAGTAGCGCTTTTTCTATATAACATTGGGTTACCCCCCCCCCCCTCCCCCCTGTTTTAAAGATATGTCCCTTTGATGGTATTTGTTTTACAATTTTCTTCCATTGATAGATTTCAGTGAATCTTAATGATATTTATCCATAGACAAGGTATCTTAATGATATTTATCCATAGACATAGGTATATCTATAAAACAGGTCATTTACTAGTGGAAGAGAATATATATCTACCTTTATTGGATTTTTTATATCAAAATTTAGGAATGATAAAACAGAACTTACTTTTTATCAGAAATAACAGATTTTTGACATCAGTATACATAATTATATAAAGTTCCTTTTTGATAACGGCTCATGGAATATAAATATGGGAAGAAAATCTTATATGCCAAGATATTGAATGTTTTGTCCCAAATTACCCAGAAGGTGGTGAATTAGGCTCAAAGTGTGACTGGGAGAAAGTGTTTATCTGAAGGTCTCCCCTTTAAGTCCTTAAGATAAGTGTTCCACCCAGTAAGACTATACATTGCCCATTTATTTCTGCTTCACCAACAGCAGTGTGTTTCATTTTCCCAGACACCACTTGTCTGGTTTATCAGAGAACACAATAAATCAGAGAAACTCAAATTGATAAAAATACTGTTCATGGCTTCCACAACATATCAGCATAAAAAATACATCAAGTTGCATTTCTTGCCACTTAACTCCTGACTTTGTCTTATTGTTACAGACAGGGTACCAATCCCTGCAGGGAACCAGGAGGTGTCGACTGATTTGTCTTGGTTTTACAACATAGATGATCTCTTGTTATTTCCATGGAAACAATAGAAAAAAAAAATGGTGTCACAATATTACTATTAATGGTTATGTAATAATTTTGAACCAGAGATTCTTTTCTCAAAGAATTACCAATATGTTCTCTATCTTTTTAGCTCACCTGAGCACGTGTGCTCAGGATGAGCTTTTAGGATCGATGAATGTCCGTCGTCCGTCCGTCCGTCCGTCCGTCCGTCTGTACGTCCGTCCGTCCGTCCGTCCGTCCGTCGTCCGTCGTCCACAATTTGTTCGTTTGCACTCTAGCATCTTCATTTTATGAGCATTTATCTTCAAACTTTAAAACAATGTTTATAACCATAAAATCTCGGCCAAGTTCGATTATGGCTGATATCGGAACATTAGGTCAGGAGTTATGCCCCTTTTAAAATTCAAAAAAGCCAGTTTTAACATTGTTTGCACTCTTCATCTTATTTCATGAGCAATTATCTTCAAACTTTATATCAATGTTTATAACCATAAAATCACGGCCAAGTTCGATTATGGCTGATATCGTACCATTAGGTCAGGAGTTATGCCCCTTTTAAAATTAAAAAAAGCCAGATTTCACATTGTTTGCACTCTAGCATCTTTATTTCATGAGCAATTATCTTCAAACTTTAAAACAATGTTTATAACCATAAAATCACGGCCAAGTTCGATTATGGCTGATATCGGAACATTAGGTCAGGAGTAATGCCCCTTTTAAAATTAAAAAAAGCCATATTTCACATTGTTTACACTCTAGCATCTTCCTTTTTTTAGCAATCATCATTGTTAATGACCATAATGTTTAATTGGTGAGTGGGTCATTTAGAGGTTATGCCCCTTTTAATACAAAAAATGCAAGATTTCACTTTGTTTATTCTCTACCAACTTCATTTTTTTAACAATCATTTTTAAACTTTAAGACAATGTTTATGCCCATAATCTCACAATTGGGTTCAATTATAACTGATATTGACTTGTAAATTTAGGAGTTAAGCCCATTTCACCATAAAAAAAAAGCCAGATTTCACTTTTACACTCAAGCATCTTTATTTCTTAAGCAATCATCTTTCTCAGGTGAGCGACCAAGGGCCATCTTGGCCCTCTTGTTTTATTAGCTAGACTGTAATATGATGAGAGCTATTGCAGGTACCACTGCATTGGCGTTGCAGCTTTTAGGTTAAAGCTTTGCATGCAATTAAGTTACTGTCAAGCTTATATCTCACTAACCTTCATGGTATTTACTTGAAAGTTTATAAATATGTTCAGGGGCATCAGACAACCGAGGTAGATAAATCTTGACTGAATTTAATACATATTATGGTACCTTTTTAACTTAGAAAATTTGGTTAAAGTTTTGCATGCAATAGAAAACTTGGTTTTAAGTTTGCATGCAAGCCCCTGGGAAATGAACAGTTACTGTTCATTAACAATTCATGAACTATTCATGAATAGTTCATTTTCAAAATCTATGAAAATTTCTTTTAAAGCTCCTGAAGTGCAAATAAGACTATTCTTGATATGTTCATGAAAAATCAGTTCATGAACTGTCCTTGAAGCTATCATGAATTTTTGTCTATGAACTACTCATGAACTGTTCATGAACTACCCATTTTAAGAACTGTTTAAGAATTATTTCAAACTGAATTTCATTGTCTCTTTGCACTTCAGGAAATGGACATGAACTATTCATGAACTTAAGTTCTTAAACAGTTCATGATACACTTGAACTGTTCACAAACTTTTTAGACGACTATTTTTAGAACTAAACTGTTATTGTTATGATCTGTACTTGTCAATTATAAAACAATGCTCGGCCATCATTTATTAATTATTTTCTAAACACCATCAATTATATTTTTTCAGGTAGTTTTACACTTATAAACTAATAACATTTTCACCTAAGTAGTGTATTATGGTTTTGTAAACTATATATATAGGTTTGATCACCAGTGAGAAGTTGATACAGTGATACCGAAATATACCACTGTGAAATACCACTGTTGTTACCATAGTTTAACCCTTTCCCTCATATAGACTCATTTTGACGCACTCAATAGGTACCACATAAAGCCTGATCTGCAGAAAGCCAAACTCAAACCTTACCAAATTTAATTACAAAATCCTCATTTCCAGACCACTGAGGAGCAGCGAACAGCATAAAACCTGATCAGCCTGCGAGTTACTCGCAGGCTGATCTGGTTTTATGCTGTTCGCATAGGTCTTTTCATGGTTTCCTCTATGAGGGAAAGGGTTAAATACGATTGACCTATGGATGAATAACCATCATGTATCTAACAAAATAGCTGCTGATTAAAATTGGTTTAGATATACCTGTAATAGGGTAAGGAACATAAGGAACCATGGTCAAACTTGGATTACAGTGGTCACCGTGGGCATATACCTGGTTTTAATCTGGTTTGACCATGGTTGTTTTAACCATGGTCAGCAATCTTAGTAACAGGGGTTTAATTTAAAGGACATTCATATAAACCAATAAATATAATATCACTGGTTAACCATTGTCAATTAATGTGGTTTATGGTCAAATACATGCAACCTCTATAGTTGTTTTCATCAGGACATTTCTTTTAAATTTACTTGCCTACTTTTTGAATCTAAATGAAGAATCATTCTGGACCTGCATTTAAGATAATATATTCTTATCACGTTAATGAAATTGTGGCTATTTCTGAGATTTTAGGTCCCTCTTAAACAATGTACCAATTTGAACACGAAAACCACTGCTATTTTTGTCATATCAATTGGTAATTGTTTAGATTCAACTTCCAAAATACCTAAATATTGTGTGACATAGTATACACACTTACCTACCAATATTCAGATGTTTCAGGACTATTTTTAGCTCACCTGAGCACAAAGTGCTCAAGGTGAGCTTTTGTGATCGCCCTTCGTCCGGCGTCCGTCGGCGTCCGTCGTGCGTCATCCGTCGTCAACAATTTGCTTTAAACGACATCTCCTCTGAAACCGCTGGACAGAATTTAATGAAACTTGGAAGGAATGTTCCTTGGGTGAGGCTCTACAAAAGTTTCTAAAATAAAGTTGATCCATGAAGAACTCTGGTTGCCATGGCAACAAAAAGAAAAATAATTTGAAAACTTTAAAAATCATCTCCTTCAAAACTACTGGCCAGATTTCAAAATAATTTGATACAGATGTTCCTTGGGTCAACCTCTACCAAAGTTGCTAAAATTATTCCGATCCGTAAAAAAACATGGCCGCCAGGGGCGGGGCTTATTTGCCTTATATGTATATAGAGAAACCTTTAAACAACATCTCCTCTGAAACCACTGGACATAATTTGATTAAACTTGGCAGGGATGATCCTTGGGTCAACCTTCACAAAAGTTGCTAAAATAAACTTGATCCATGTAGAACTCTGGTTGCCATGGCAACAAAAAGAAAAAAAAATGAAAACTTTAAAAATCATCTTCTTCAAAACTACTGGCCAGATTTTAAAATAAATTGGTACAGATGTTCCTTGGGTCAACCTCTACCAAAGTTGCTAAAATTATTCCGATCCGTAAAAAAACATGGCCGCCAGGGGCGGGGCTTATTTGCCTTATATGTATATAGAGAAACCTTTAAACAACATCTCCTCTGAAACCACTGGACAGAATTTGATTAAAATTGGCAGGGATGATCCTTGGGTCAACCTTCACAAAAGCTGCTAAAATAAACTTGATCCATGTAGAACTCTGGTTGCCATGGCAACAAAAAAAAGAGAAAAAAAGAAAACTTTAAAAATCATCTTCTTCAAAACTACTGGCCAGATTTTAAAATAAATTGGTACAGATATTCCTTGGGCCAACCTCTACCAAAGTTGCTAAAATTATTCTGATCCGTAAAAAAACATGGCCGCCAGGGGCGGGGCTTATTTGCCTTATATGTATAAAGAGAAACCTTTAAACAACATCTCCTCTGAAACCACTGGACAGAATTTGATTAAACTTGGCAGGGATGATCCTTGGGTCAACCTTCACAAAATTTGCTAAAATAAACTTGATCCATGTAGAACTCTGGTTGCCATGGCAACAAAAAGAAAAAAAAATGAAAACTTTAAAAATCATCTTCTTCAAAACAACTGGCCAGATTTTAAAATAAATTGGTACAGATGTTCCTTGGGTCAACCTCTACCAAAGTTGCTAAAATTATTCCGATCCGTAAATAAACATGGCCGCCAGGGGCGGGGCTTATTTGCCTTATATGTATATAGAGAAACCTTTAAACAACATCTCCTCTGAAACCACTGGACAGATTTAGATTAAACTTGGCAGGGATGATCCTTGGGTCAACCTTCACAAAAGCTGCTAAAATAAACTTGATCCATGTAGAACTCTGGTAGCCATGGCAACAAAAAGAAAAAAAATATGAAAACTTTAAAAAACATCTTCTTCAAAACTACTGGCCAGATTTTAAAATAAATTGGTACAGATGTTCCTTGGGTCAACCTATTTATCTCAGGTGAGCGATTTAGGGCCATCATGGGCCTCTTGTTCAAGAGGCTGATCTGAATTGCAGATTACAGGCAAGCATTCTATCTGTCTGAGACTTCAACCCAAATAACACTATGGTTCCATGCTAACTGGCTTGGTATTAAGGGTGGTGTTATTAACCCATTCCCTCATAGAGGAAACCATGAAAAGACCTATGCGAACAGCATAAAACCAGATCAGCCTGCGAGTAACTCGCAGGCTGATCAGGTTTTATGCTGTTCACTCTGCTCCTCAGTGGTCTGGAAATGAGGATTTTATAATTAAATTTGGTAAGGTTTAACTGTGGTTTTCTGCAGATCAGACTTTATGTGGTACCTATTGAGTGCGTCAAAATGAGACTATATGAGGGAAAAGTAGATGAACTCCATGTCTATCACTGGCTTACAAATCATTTTCCAGGGTCATTAGTCTAATATAAAGCCAAAATATACAACAACAAACAATAAGTATTAAGCTATATATATTCAAACTAGCTAAATTAGGAAATAATTTTTGAAATTATTCATTTGGAAGATCATAATTCATCAATATTTATGTACAGTTGTAATGAAATGCAGTAGATTTCCCAGTCTGATGTTATACTGAAATCAATGCAAAATTCCTTCTCTGTTGCACTTTATTTTATTTTATTTATGTATTTGTGCCATGTATGAACATTAGATCAATTCAAACTTCAGTTGACAGTGGTCCCAGCTGAAAACTGTTGCGTAAAGCAGGAAATAATATATAGCCAATGCATTGAATAATTTGATATTCATTGTTGGTCTCTGATGATGCACAAATACAATATGTTCTTTGTAATGTTTACATCTCAAAGTCAGTGCAAATCTTTATCCATGGCAGGCAAGATTGATTTAAGCTTGTCAGATACCTGTGGAGCAAGATTGATTTAAGTTAGAATATTTTTGAAGAAATATCTATTTAGGTTTGAAATACCTTAAAAGAAAGATTGCTTCTTCACTATCACACATTTTAGACAAATGGCATGATAATCAATAGCATGATATCACACATATTCACATTTTGACACAGCAATGGTCTTAACAACCTTAAAATTCTTTTCATTATCTCTGACTAAGTTTTGCAAATTTCTTAACCCTTTCCCTCATATAGACTCATTTTGACGCACTCAGTAGGTACCACATAGAGCCTGATCTGCAGAAAACCACAGTTAAACCTTACCAAATTTAATTACAAAATCCTCATTTCCAGACCACTGAGGAGCAGCGAACAGCATAAAACCTGATCAGCCTGCGAGTTACTCGCAGGCTGATCTGGTTTTATGCTATTCGCATAGGTCTTTTCATGGTTTCCTCTATGAGGGAAAGGGTTAAGGATGTAGTTATATATGATGTGATGAAAGCATGTGTCTGTTTCATTATAATTCTCAGTCTCAAAAAAAAACCCTTGGTGTCCTGGGATTGAACTTGCAGTCTCAGCTGAAATAAGTAGGTTTTCTAGGAAAGATCAGGTTCCACTAGACCATTGTTTTGCTATGTAAAATGATGAGGTCCCAGTTCACCGATACATTTGGCATTTCAAGTGAAAAAAAGTTGAACACAGATTTATCTGCAGGGTAAATTAAGCATCAGTTTGTTGTTGTTTCTATAATCAATTCCTTGATTAAATTTCTTGAATGTTTTCCAGATAAAACATGATTGGAATATTATTTGGCTCTGAATTCAATTTCAAAAGTTTCAGAGTGAAGAAGATAGAAGATACAGCTATTCTGTAATGTTAAAGGATGAGGCATTCTAAATTGAAAGGATTTTCTTAGAATCATAAATGATAAATGGTCTTTAGTATTCACAAAAGGAACACATTGAACAGTGTGTTAGAAATGGATTCATATCATGTTTGATGTGTTTGTTATTTAAACAAATTGAGGGGTTGCTGCATAGCCAAGGTATCTGCATATGAACAAAGAAGCATATACAACAGTTTGGCAACAAACCCTTAAAATAAATTTAACCCTTTCCCTCATATAAACTCATTTTGACACACTCCATAGGTACCACATAAAGCCTGATCTGCAGAAAACCACAGTTAAACCTTATCAAATTTAATTACAAAATCCTCATTTCCAGACCACTGAGGAGCAGCGAACAGCATAAAACCTGATCAGCCTGTGAGTTACTCGCAGGCTGATCTGGTTTTATGCTGTTCGCATAGGTCTTTTCATGGTATCCTCTATGAGGGAAAGGGTTAATTTATTGTTAATCAGAATCCATGATCTCAGGGAATCAGTGATGTACACACTGGCTCTAGAACTGCAGAATTATGATTTTTTGTCCCTCTGTACTGTATTATGAATATGGCAAGGAACGGAATTTGACTTTTTTGGTTAACTTGTACAAACTTCCATTATATTCTATGCTGATTCTGTCAGTCTGATATTCAATGAACACATGGCATAATAAATCATTGTCCAAAGGGAACCGTAACGAAGAAATAATGCGAAATATCACAATTTGTACATATATTTAAATCTGCTCCACTCTCAACTTCCGTTTTTTTTTTTTTTTTTGCAATTCCCGCTGGATCACGTAATACATCTACACAAGCTATTTCCCACTATCTGACGAGGTCAATTTCACATTGTCCAATCATATCGTTCAATTCAATATTGACTGAACAAAAATGGAAGTTGATAGTGGAGCATACTTATGAAGATGAACAAACTGTTGACATTTCACATTATTATTTCATTAAGGTTGTTATTTGACAATGATTCATTATACCATGTGTTTATTGAATATCAGACTGATCAAACTGTGTATAGAATATGATTGTACATTTATACACAGTTATGACCTTCGTAATCAAGTTTTGTCAGATTCTGTTCCTAATCATGTTTCAATAATTATACAGTGAAGGAGAACAGATTTTTTTTACATCAAATTTTTTTGAATCAAGGTTTCAATGTGTGTGGTAATTCTGTGGTTCTAGAGCCAGTGGATGTTGTTATTTTTCTGTTAATAGTTCAAAGTATTATTTTCACTGATCTGTAAACATTAGAGCAAGGATCCTAAAAACCGATTTTTTACCGGTTTTGACCGATTTTGATCTCAATCGACCGGTTCAGATTTCAAAAAGTACCAAAAAAATCGGTCGAAAAAAAATCCATAATCCTCGTCTAAAACTTTCAAAATCGGTCCAAACGGTTCATAATAGTCTCTCTTACACACCAATTGACCTACTTCTTGAATTTCCGGTGTGCCCTCGGGGCAGGTGTCAGTGGGGGTCAGGCAGGGACACCCGTCTAGGTCATTATTGGGCAGTTAAGATGAATGGATTGACGGTTTGTACTTAGCGGGTTATTTGGACGGTGCCGTGTAATTATCTATGCCGTAATAATGGACCATTGCTTGTTTGCAAACTGTAACCGGTTGTAATCACAAATAAATAAAAGTTATTGACAAAAAAATATATAAACACAAAGGCACATAATAAACAACACCAAAACGACTGCTTCCAACAATTTATTGATTCGTTAGAGTCATATACAGACCGTCATATACATGCACTTCCGGTAAACAAACTTTCGATTTTGTAGAGGTAAATATTGCAGAAAAATACCTTATTATGCCAACAGGATGCTGAAATATAATAAAAGATCTATTTTCACACTGCAAATGATTCAGGGTATGTTGATTGAAAATATCAATGTTATTTTTTTTTCGGTTTTTTTCGGGGGGGGGGGGGGGGGGGGGGCGTAAACGGGGGGGGGGGGGATTTTGCCGTCGACCGGTTGAGATTCCAAAATTTTAGGATCCCTGCATTAGAGTATATATATATATATATATATATATATTTCTTATTGCAGCAATTTTACTTTATTATTATGGTGATGGTATTAAATTAAGCCGGTAAGTGTAATTACCAATATTAACAATCATCAATGAAAAAAAATAGGGAAATAGATATTGTGATATAATAAATAATTTATATATTTAAAATTAACTTTATCATTAGGATTATTTAAGCTTTCTGTTGTTAAAATTTCGATTGGCAAGTCAGAGTTAAATATGAAAACAAGTAAAATGCATCCAGTATATTTAAACCTTTAGAACAGATCTTAATGTTATTTTCCCTTTGATATATATCTGAGAGTAAAAATAGCCATAAGAAAGTGTTCTCCATTTCCTTTTTCTGCTTCAGTGTACTTACAATATACTAAGAGACTCAGAGCTACATGGACAATAATCATGATAAAGACTAAAAAGGACTGGACATAATCATGATAAAGACTTTGAGTACATGGACAATAATCATGATAAAGACTCAGAGCTACATGGACAGTAATCATGATAAAGACTCAGAGCTACATGGACAATAATCATGATAAAGACTCAGAGCTACGTGGACAGTAATCATGATAAAGACTTTGAGCTACATGGACAATAATAATGATAAAGACTCAGAGCTACATGGACAGTAATCATGATAAAGACTCAGGGCTACATGGACAATAATCATTATAAAGACTAAGGGCTACATTGAGAATAATCATGATAAAGACTCTGAGCTACATGGGCAATGATCATGATAAAGACTTTGAGCTACATGGACAGTAATCATGTTAAAGACTCAGAGCTACATGGACAATAATCATGATAAAGACTAGCTACATGGGCAATAATCATGATAAAGACTCAGAGCTACATGGACAATAATCATGATAAAGACTCAGAGCTACATGGACAATAATCATGATAATGACTCAGAGCTACATGGACAATAATCATGATAAAGACTCAGAGCTACATGGACAATAATCATGATAAAGACTCAGAGCTATGTGGACAATAATCATGATAAAGACTCAGAGCTACATGGACAATAATCATGATAAAGACTCAGAGCTACATGGACAATAATCATGATAAAGACTCAGAGCTACATGGACAATAATCATGATAAAGACTCAGAGCTACATGGACAATAATCATGATAAAGACTCAGAGCTACATGGGACAATAATCATGATAAAGACTCAGAGCTACATGGACAATAATCATGATAAAGACTCAGAGCTACATGGACAATAATCATGATAAAGACTCAGAGCTACATGGACAAAGATCATGATAAAAGTCTCTGATCGACATAGACAGTAATCAGATAAAGACTCAGAGCAAATGACAGTAATCATGATGAAAGACTCTGAGCTACATGGACAGTAATCATGATGAAAGACTCTGAGCTACATGGACAGTAATCTTGATGAAAGAATTTGAGCTACATGGACAAAGATCATGATGAATTTGAGCTACATGGATAGTAATCATGATGAAAGACTCTGAGCGACATGGACAATAATCATGATAAAGACTTTAAGCTACATGGACAATAATCATAGCTACATATACATAATCCTGATACAATCAGTCTTAACTCCATCACCATAAATAGTTTTCTCCTTGATTGAGACTAATGTTCACAACAAGCACATTGTTTTATATTGGACACAAGCACTGAGTCAGTCCACAAGCCGACACAATCATCAGTGACTATCAAACATTGTCCTGACTGCCACTTCTGGAGCCAAGCCCCTGACAAAGATGGATCCAAGATAAATTCAGTGACAAGCGTTTTAGTGTTAAGAAGATAAAAGTGATTTAAAACAGTTTGAGTGGTGTTGATATGCCACTTTCAATTATAGCTTGTCCTGCTCTAATTGGACGGAACATTGTCTGGTTGCTAGGTCTGTAAGAGATTCTGGGGAGACAGCTTTTGTCTGCATGATGTTGGACTGAGGTGTTGGGTAATTCAACTGATTGATTTACTGATGAAAATGTTTGACTGATTAACACATTTTCTTGTCACTTTGTTTTGATAAAAGCATTTACTTATATTTTATATGGACTGCGACAACACATATTCTTACAACTTATAGTCCATTCTTTGCTAACTTATAGATACATTGCTCCAAACATTTTTTCTACTGTATGTTGAAATGAAATATGTTTCATAGGAAGTGAATTTAGATTGTTTTTATTGATTTTTTTTATTCATGGGAAGAGATATTCAATATTAGGAAATACAGTGACAAATTGAATAATAGAGTGTCTGAATCTGGGATTCATAGCTGAAGTTATGGTGCTATGACTAGCTCTTTGAGCAATGGAGTTATACAATATTAAATTTAATGTTTCAATGATAATGGAGAACTGTCAGAGGGAGAGATATATGCTGAACAGTGAGACAGATAGATTAAGTGTGCAACCTTGCTGTTTGGTTTTGGCTTTATGATGACCCAGGGACAATTCTGCTGTCATTTTTCAAATCTTAATTCTGTAGAATCATTACTCTTCGTGAGAGATTTATTTTCTTTGATTTCATAGATACATGGGGAAAAGCAACAAAAACAGAAAAGCCCATGAATATGTTGTGACACCCAGGAACTCTTAATACTTAATCCATGAAATGTAATGTTTAAAAAAAAGTTGATGTATAATATAGGTAACTGGCCTCAAGATGGACACAATTTTATGGTTATTATGAATTTTTTAACATTATGCCATCTGTTAATGGGATGCAAAACAAATCTTCAAATTCATATTTTATCTGTCCCAAAAATTTTACTTTTGAAGAAAAAGAAAAAAATGTAATCAGCTGGCAGCCATAATTAAGACCCCTTTTTGTTCATGAGGCCTGCCGACACAGTGTTGTGATTGTCTTTGAGTGTTTGAAAGATGTGCCATACTTGAGGCTGGGTTTGGCATGTCCTTAGATAATACAGTGGAAACTCCCTAAACCGGACCCTCCGTAAACCGGAATCCTTCTCATTCCGGACGATCTCATAAGTCCCGTTTTTTTGCTTATTTGATACATATAGAAAATAACTCTCTAATCCGGATCCTCCGTATTCTGTACTCCGGACGCAAGTTTTGGTCAGGTTGTCATTTTTGTGCTTGAAAAAAACCCTGTAATCCAGATGCTGTTTTCCAAAATCATTTGTTTCTTCATAAAAACGCGGTGAAAGGGAAGAAATAATAATCGTCCGGACTGTCAGGTATAAGGTTTATGGGATTAAGGTTAATTATGGTACGGACAGTCAGGTATATGGTAAAGAGTGTTATTAAGAATAAGGTGTAAGTTTATTTTTTAATCAATACTCGATTCAGATAAGAAAGTAATTTGCCATAAGCTCATGTCACAGTATGGTGACTTTTTTTAAAGTTCTAATATCCATTAAAAAGCTGAATAAGCTGAATTTTTGCATATCAGTGTTGCTTATAATGTATAAAGCTGCATAAGGTTTTTTTGCTTGAAACATGTATTGTAATCATACATATGTCCAAGTGAGATTTATGTTTATAAAATTATAAAAACAATGTTGACTTTATTTTGTTTTTAAGAATGAAAGAAAAAAACAGAGAGAAAAAGAATGAGAGTATAGCAGGTGATTATTAAAAAAATCTGAGAGAAAAATAGAGTGGGTATTATGTTCAAAATATAATTATGACAATAAAGATCTATTAAGAAAAAGTTAAGAAAAAATATCATCATCAACATCATCATCCACAACAACAGCTGAGTCTGATTTACAGAACCTCCGTAATCCGGAATCCTCTCTAATCCGGACTTTTTTGCTGGTCCCGAGGGTGTCCGGTTTAGGGAGTTTCCACTGTAGTATGTTACTCTTGACTTCATTTTAACATGAACTTCTGAAAGAATATTATGACCAGCCATGGAGAACTTCAAGATTGTTAAGTACTACAAAGTGGATCCCAATTGAGCCTGTAGTCATAGAAACTAGAGTAATGGTATCAAAACACTTCAGGTGCCATGCATTTGTTTTACAGAGCTCATAATGATGGTTTTCAATATTTATAATTTTATTCAAATAAAACACTCAGTCTAGGTGGCATAGTGATTAGAGAATCTGCCTCAGGAGCTGGAGGTCATGGGTAAAAAATGGTACTGGTAGGTCCTTGCTTGGCACACAGCAGTGATATATGCATTTATGGTAGTTCCAGGACTGATTGACCAGGTGTCAGAATAATGTGACTGGGTGTGGTATCATGCCACATCACATGTCTACAGTATCATACTGCTGTGCGGCAGCACTATATCTGTCTCAAGTAGGCATCGTCTCCAAATGACTGAAATACATTGTACTGTTGATGGGACAATTAAACCCAATAAACAAGTCAAATTAAATTAGCCTATAGAAATACTAGAATATCGTGATCAGTTGCTGGATTAGACAAAATAACTCCTAATATTCTTTGTGATGATAGTTGTCTCTTAATGGTACCATGAAAGCCAGACTTATAAACTAGCTGTTTAGAAATGATAAACTCAAGAATTTAGGTCCATTATACTGAAAAAAATGATGTTTTGTACCCATATAGAATTCATTATCTATCACTGGTTTGCTATGTCAATTTTTTTATGTCCTCCTTTTTGGAGAGTGCCTTTTCATGTTTAGAGACTCATGGCATATCTGTCTTACATAATTATATATACCATCATATGTCGCTGTGGTTAAATGCGTTCTCAGAATCTTCATGAAGACCTCATATCAGGGTTTTATGGATGGATTTTATTATATTTTGTCTGTTGGTGAACAGGCAGAAAGATTTCATCAGGAGTAATTTTGCATGGCTGTCTAGAGCTACAAGATGAGGAAATCAATATGATTCTTTGATGATGATATTATTAGGAAATAAACAGTGCTATACAATTTGCATCTGTATGTTCCTGAAATCCAAATGATGTTGTCCATGATTTATATGAGATTTTAGATATTATGTTCAGGCTTCAGCCAAATATGGTGAAATTTCCTTTTTAGGGTGAGTAAAAGATCATATGACTTAAAAACAATGCCCTGATTGGTCAACCTCTTGGTTTTACCCTGAATTTGAAACAAGTGAACTTTAGATTTAATTATAAAACATCAAGGGATGACAAGCAGTGTGAGTATATGTGGCAGGTTTGTGTGATACCAGGAGAGGTTTAGTGTGGGATAAGTTGAACTAGTTGCTTGTGTCTTACTGTTGTAGCTGATTCTCATCTCAATATACTTGGAGGTTAACTTGGGCATTTGTATGTATAGAATATCTATCATTTCTCATAAATGCTTTTCAGTGAAAGTGTCTCAGAACTCATAATGGAAATGAACACATCTGAAAAACTTAATATTTCATTAGCACATGTCTTTAAGAGAAATTTTCTTGAGTGTTTTAAATGTGTTCATTTCTATAATTGACTGTCTGTTTCAGTAAATTGTGGGTAGGATTTTTTGTTATGAAAAGTTTCCAAGTATACTTAAAATTCCCTGTTTCTTTCTATTGTTAAAGCATTTAAATTAGTTGCCTGATGCATGGGAAGACAATTTCTTGCAATTTTGAATTGCAATGATCTCTCTCTCTCTCTCTCTTCATTATTGAAGTACATGTATTTTACTCATCATCTATTTATCCTCATCATTGTTGTCATTACATTTTTAGACTACTACTACTTTTTATTTTGTGTAGTATACCACTTGTCTCTTTGTTGTGATATCATACCATACACTTATTTGTGGTATAATAAACTGCAGTGTGGCAGCTTGAGGTGAACTCTAATAAACAGTTAAAGCTCAGACCAGGTCAGCCTCATTCTACTGCAGGCCTTTACATATCAGGTAATCATCATTCCACGGTGAACAGTGAAAATCAATGACTTATGAATGATAGGGAGAAAGTTAGACAAGTTACAAGAGTCTGCTGGGTTTGAGTCACCTGGTAGTGAGTGGTTACATGATCAATACTTGCAAGATCACATTGGCAGGGGTGAGTCACTTTTTTCTGCCGGCCTCATTTTGTTTGGCTGGAGAAGCATGTCAGACTGATAGGGACCACTTCTGATGGGTGGTGGTAGCGATGGTGTCATCCATGTCCAGACATAGGAAAATATTGATGACCTCAAATGATCATGATCATGTACCAGGTTGATATGAGTGTCATGTAGTTGTCATGGTCGGGTAGGAAGAGGATCATGTTTGAATGTGTTATTTTTCCATAAAATGTCTCACCCCCAGCATTGGGAAACATCATACTATCTTTGATTGCTCATTATAAGAGATTAATTCAATAATATAATGATATAGACTTAGAAGGAAAATTTAAACTGTTCAATAGAATTTTTTAAAACTTTGCATGATTATAGAGAATCATAAAAGAAACATTTCTATGAAAAAAAAAATTTGGGATCACCGTCCTACTTTTTGAGTTATCTGCCCCTGATTATGATATTTAGTACTTTTAAGCCATATTCAAGGGCAAATTTTCCTTCTTAGTCTATAATAGAAAACATGGCAAACTGTCACATACACCCTGAACTTGAATTCCATCCACAGTAGGATGGATCCACAATTTGAATTTAATATTTGAAATATTAAATAAGGTATGAAAACAATTCTTTGCCTTTTTTTGTTAGAAAAAAAAAATCTAAAATAAAGTGACTTAGTCTTGAAATTATTATCAAACAAGATTTGTTAAGTGGTACTTGTAAAAAGAATGATGAGTATGTTTAACCCTTTTCCCTCAAGAGGAAACCATGAAAAGACCTATGCGAACAACATAAAACCAGATCAGCCTGCGAGTAACTCGCAGGCTGATCAAGTTTTATGCTGTTCGCTGCTCCTCAGTGGTCTGGAAATGAGGATTTTATAATTAAATTTGGTAAGGTTTAACTGTGGTTTTCTGCAGATCAGGCTTTATGTGGTACCTATTGAGTGCGTCAAAATGAGTCTATATGAGGGAAAGGGTTAACAAAGAATTTTAGTATTACTAAAGCTTTTCAGTGTAAGGTTGACAATATTGCAGTCAAAATGAGTCTATATGAGGGAAAGGGTTAACAAAGAATTTTAGTATTACTAAAGCTTTTCAGTGTAAGGTTGACAATATTGCAGTCGGCTGCCAATTTAGCATATAGCCTTGTGACCAGGGGCTCTGTAACTCCTGAAGTATACATTGTCCATCATCTTTAAAACATACGCTCCATAATGACATCATCTAGCTCTGAAACTCTTGATTGAACCTTGTATTGATTATCCTTTTCGTTGCTTGAGCTTGTCAGACTCATTAGAATTAGATGGATCTTTGCATCTGAAATGAAATTTTAATTTTATTTTTTAGACAGAATTTATTGAATTTCATTTGAGATTGATAATCACCTTATTAATATTTGTAGCAATTGCTAAAACGAAGATGATCTCTTTTGAATTCACTCACAGGGAATGGACAAATTTCCTCATTATCATGAAATTAAGGGGTGAGCCAATTGTCATGAAGTCTGAGTCGGTTGTTCTGTCTGATGGTTTTGTCTGTATAACTCATGAACGGTTAACTCATTTAGGTATGTGTTGATGACACATGTGTAACTAAATAAAATGATGGCCAAGTTTAAACTTTTGGCAAATTCCGTGTTTTTTTTTTTTGGGGGGGGGGGTTTTACACAGATATGGCAATTTCTTTACTTAGAATTTGCCCCAAAAAATGCCTTGTTTGATCAATAAGGCTTCAGTGATATATTTCTGCTTCAGTTTGTCTTCCTTTTTATACAGATTAGAATTTGTGTCATCAAGAAAAGCGTATTAACAAAGATTACATAATCATACCAAGTCTTGTCATCATACAAAAAAAAAAAAAAAAATGAACTGCTTGAAATGCTGAACATTCATTAAATAAAAGCAGCATCAAAAGTAGGAATATTTTCAAAGAAAATCTGATGACTTGAGAAACCATAAAAAGGATGTTTTATTTTCACACTTGGAAACAGAAGAAAGGGAAAAAAAATGCCCTGAAGATGTTATTATAAAGATCCTAAAAGAAATGCTGAGTTGCAGGTTTGGAAGGTGATATTTGGAGAATGTGGTTTGTATGGATAGCATGTCTGGTTGTAATAACGCAAGCAAATATTGGCCTCCTGATCTGATGGAGGAGGAAAACAGAGACGTGGGTTGAAACCAGAATAGATTAGAAATATCTGTCATGTATTCCATGTACGGTTGGAACAATCCACTCCAAGGGCACCTGCTATATGGATGGGAACTTGACTGCTGAGTTGCTTACTACCCAGAAGGTGGTGCCGAACGTTCTTGTCCATACTGTTACCTATAGTTCATACATGAGGTTTTGCATATTGTATCATTTTATGGATGATTTATGAG
>CM037794.1:31400408-31450408 GCA_021229015.1 Solen grandis
TTTGGAATACAGAATTTCATCTGTAAAGATTTTAAAAATGGTTCTTCATAGTATATAAGTAGTAGTGTGTTTGATTGGGAAATAAACCTATGATGGCAGGGTATGGCCTTTCTGGCTTTCTTTAAATGGTTTATATAGCTTATGATGTCATTGCATGACCTTTTTAGTTTCCGTCATGATTAGTTAAGAAAACTGTGATGTCATTGTATGAGCAGCCTTAAAGTGTCTTTGATTGGCTCAGGAAGGCTATGATGTCACAGTGTACTCTGTTTAGTGTTTTTGATTGATTGGCTCTGGAAGGCTATGATGTCACAATGTACTCTATTTAGTGTCTTTGATTGGCTCTGGAAGGCTATGATGTCACAGTGAAGGCTGTTTAAAATTATGTCTTTGATTGGCTCTGGAAGGCTATGATGTCACAGTGAAGGCTGTTTATAAATTAGTGTCTTTGATTGGCTCTGGAATGCTTTAAAATTTTTTTCAGGAATGTTTGTCCACATTTTAAGCCTTGAATTACCTCATGAATATTCATGTACAAATTTATGACTTGAATATTAATTTTCAGATCTTCAGTGGTGTATGATATAATGGATTTTCTTTGCGTTGCTAACTGTAAAATTAAATAAAAAATACTGTACTATGACCACCAAACAGATGAGGCCCTTATCAGACAGTTCCTGGTAAATGCTTCTGATCTGGGTTTACCCAGCATGCCATTGCTCAAAACAAGTCTCTTTGTATTAAAGGGTTAAAAGATATGTTACAACCCTGGTGTTGTCAGGTGCACAAACAAACAATGCAATTACACATGGAGGCTGACTTATAAAATATTTTGCATTTTTATTTACATCTTTCCTATAACCCATATCAACCATTTATAAACATATCATGAAGTGCATTGTAACAATCTCTTTTCATCTAAAGGAATACTACATGCAATATAATTAACCACAGTGACCTGAAGTACAAGGTACATGTTTCAGTGATCAAATCCTGTGGATCAATTTAAAGGGGGGAGGTTTTAATAATAAATATTATCTAAGACTTACAGTTATAAGTTAGGCAATGCTTATAAAAATGAACAGAAGTACATATCAATTTTCCAGGTGTTTTGATGATGTGAGAATGATCCTGAGCAGTGTAGACCTAGATGTACGTTTTCAAGGGCTTACACAATACCGTAATAACCAATGTAAAGTGCACACTCATGTATAGTGTGCACTCATGTATAGTGTGCACTCATGTATAGTGTGCACCCCAAGTTTTAGGTTCAGAGTCTTGGAAAATGTATTTTTCCACTCTATAAAGGATATCTCTAGATAGTTTGTGGAGGCCTCAGACCATCTTAATTTGCTGCAGAGTTCTGTATACTTACTAGCTGTATGCACTTGTTCTGTATATATCAGCTTTGTGTTCTGTTTATATCAGTTCTGTGTTCTGGTTATGTATAAGCTCTGTGTTCTGTATATATCCAGCTCTGTGTTCTCTGTTTATCCTCTCTGTGTTCTGTATATATCAGCTGTGTGTTCTGTATATATCAGCTCTGTGTTCTGTATATATCAGCTCTGTGTTCTGGTTATTTATTAGCTCTGTGTTCTGTACATATCAACTCTGTGTTGTCTATATATCAACTCTGTGTTCTGTATATATCAGCTCTGTGTTCTCTATATTTTTTGGGGTAAAAATGTTGGGTCATCTCCTTGTCTGGAAGGTTGTGAGTGTTTTTGTACAAGGGTATTGAAAATAAGGGACACAAACCACAACTGCGACAAACTATAAAAGATAATATTAATAATACTCCCTGCTTGTACATGTAGATAACTTTAAAGAAGCTCATTCATAGATAATCATTGACTAAGAATTTTATTTTTAACAATATGTTTGTATTACATCTATCAGTATCCATCTACAGGCACATGGTCACCCAATGCAACCATCGGAGATTGTAAAAAAAAAAGAAGGTATTTTCCCCTATCACAGGCAAAACTGTCATAGACAGTATTGAACTTATAATATTTAGAATTATAAAACCTATATTTATATTTTCTATTTTCATTTGCTGTCACTTGGCTGATCATGTTCACTCTTTTCACATGCACTAACTTAATTATAGGCTGATATAACTTTCAAAATGCTATCCTGAACTGGTAAAGATGTGTCACTTGGTACCACAAGCATCTTTTTAGGGGATACTGTATTTTATATTTAACTGATTTTGCCCAAGTTGCATTCACAAAAATAGCTTTTTCCTGTGTAATGTGACCTACACTTGCACAGTTTATTTGTCAGGAAACAAAGACTTCACCAACATTAGCAAAGGAGTGCAAACAATTATTTTTTTAATTTCTACCAATCATCTGTAAACAAGCTGCTTTAAAGACAGGCAGGTAAGTCATTTGTCAGTAGGATTTAGGACCTGACACAGGCCATTGTAAAGTCAGGTCAAACTTATCGGAACAGTCTGAACTGTGAACCTTGTCATTTCAAAGGTTACCAACAAGTAAACAGTGTAAACCTGTCCAGACTTCAAGACTGGTTTAGTTTTACATGGTTAAGAGGGATAGGGGTTTACTGGACAACCACAGGAGCACTAATGTTACACAGTGTGGCAGAGAGCGGATTGTCACAGCTGTTTGCATTACTCTACTGAAAGATTAAGGTCCCACCCACTGAGATATCTAATGTCCCCCCATCAAGGTCCCACCCACTGAGATATCTAATGTCCCCCCATCAAGGTCCCACCCACTGAGATATCTAATGTCCCCCCACTCCTCTGGATTTACTGGCTGCACACTTGTGTCAACCATAAAGGCATTAGTTTCAGTCATTCCAGTGAAATGTCAAGGACACATTCATATGAGGAATCAAATGAAGGTATTTCACAAAAGTCATATAAGTTGATGCAAAAATGATTGCATCTAGAGACAATAACATATGTTGATATTTTCTTATAATATTGAAACTTGGTAGCAATATGTGTGGGTGAAACTTGGTAGCAATATGTGTGGGTGAAACTTGGTAGCAATATGTGTGGATGAAACTGTGTAGCAATATGTGTGGGTATAGTGTCAAGGTCATAAGTCAGTATTGCACCAACAATGCAAGATTTGCTTCTCCATGATACAGCTTGAGATCTTGGTACAAAACTATTGTAATGCTTCTTATTTTTTGTAAATATCATAGTTTTTTGCATCAAACTCTGTAGCTCTTGATTGCGCATGAAAGCTGTAAATTCAAGGTATGCTATGCAGTCATCATGCAAGTTGGCAAGAGTGTTTGTGTGCATCACATCGACCTAATTCCTTTTAAGCGCTAGAGTTGTATGTTCCAGTATCAGTTTTATATCAAAGTACTTGTGTATATATACTGTAAGTGTCTAATGGGATCAGATGATTGCTGATGTTAACCTACAGGTGTTAATATTTCAAGACTTTCTTGTATCTTACCATATTTGTGACCACTCAGCCATGCCATTGTACACCATGGTATGCCATAGGAAAACCTGATCAGCAATTTTCAGTCTGAAAAAAACAAATATTGGTTAGGGTTCTAATTAACTCCTGATTTGGAGTCTTTGACTCACATTTTCAGAAAAAGACCAGCAGCTTGAATATATGAGCGGACTCAAATTATTCAACAAATTGTTCTAAAAGACTCAATCTTTCCTTCACCTAATGACACCCTTAATGGTATTACCTGCTGATCACAAAGCTAATGATAGGTACTGGATGGCATGCAGCCTTATCAGCCTGTGAGAGGTTCCATGCTGGTGGCGCTCAGGCTATATCCTCTATAGTTTCTATCAAATAAAAATGATGAAACCATTCAAACTTCCTAGGCGACACATCCAATTCCTTGGATTTGTAATTATGAAAATGTTTTAAGGATAAAAAACCTATTCTAAAATTAGCCATGGGCAAAGTTCTAATATCAGAAACAAAGAAAACATGCTCTGAGCATTTTCTCTTCCAGGGTTTTTGTATCACATTAACTTTGATAATGTCTTGTGTTAGCTGCACATTATTTTTTTTTTGACATTATTGATTAAATTCTTAGAAAACCAAACTTGGCCTGGATTTCAGATGAGATTAACAACACTGATAGGCTCAGATGAATATTAAGAATTTTGTTATTCTTTAATGGTGTTTGATGTTAAAAGGTCAGATTTGATGAGTAAATGAAATTGGCTAATATTCTATCTTCACTCAAGAAAATGCCTTGCTGTTAGGAGTTTTAGGCAAGATAATTTAACCCTTCCCCTCATATAGACTCATTCTGACGCACTCAATAGGTACCACATAAAGCCTGATCTGCAGAAAACCACAGTTAAACCTTACCAAATTTAATTACAAAATCCTCATTTCCAGACCACTGAGGAGCAGCGAACAGCATAAAACCTGATCAGCGTGCAAGTTACTCGCAGGCTGATCTGGTTTTATGTTGTTCGCATAGGTCTTTTCATAGTTTCCTCTATGAGGAAAAGGGTTAAGACATACTTATGTTACATTGCTCTGTCTGCCCTCATAAGATAAAGATACCATTTTGTACTAAAGCTTCTTTCCTATGCATTGATAGCAACATATTATAAACCCCTCTTAGTGAGCCATCCATGAAGTTTTCCATTATAAAAGTAGACACTTAACCCACAACCGTTGGATTTGTGCCCCTCGATGCTGTGGCTTCGAGTCCCAGTGTGGTTATTTGGATTCTTCCATGTGAAGAAGCTCTCCAGTCAGTAAAATAAAGTAGATCAAACGGATACCCAGTTGCTCTGTGTAATTAGTTTTGTGACTGAAGTTTCCCCTTATTCAGTGACTACCAATTACTGTCATGACAATGGTAAATTTAATAATGACCAAAAAGAAAGAAATATCAGATAGTGGCTCATGTCAGGTAACTTGCCAGTGATTGGTGTTTATATCACAGTGCTAGACATGGGGATACGAGACAGTGTGAAGTCTATATGGGATGGGATTAAAAGGAATTAAGGGGGAACTTTCGGAACAGACCATTGATATTGACAGCCTCTGGTGGCACTTCACATTCCTGGTGTCTGATGGAGCCAGAGTTTATTGTCTGTAGATGGCACAATCTGCCACACCATTGTATGCAGACATGCCATTGTAGTGTCCTGCACTGCCATGCTGCTGGTGTCTGTGCTTGATTCTAGGTGTATGTAGACAATCTTCATCTAATCAGTTGGAGAATTTTATTACTTTTTTTTTGCTGTCTCTTGACTTTGGAGAAATGCTGCCTCAATGACATCCAAAGTATTGCCCCATGACTTTAAAGACATTTTTTATCTCACTGTTGCCCTATTACATTGGAGACATGTTTGACCTCCTTAGTTGTGTTCCATGACATAGGAGACATGTTTGACCTCCTCATTGTTGCCCCATGACATTGAAGATATTTTGTTGTTATCAGTGTTGCCATGTCGCCCTATGACCTTGGAGACACATTTGACCTCCTCAGTGCTGGCCCATGACATTGGAGATATGTTTAACAACTTAAGTGTCGTCGTGTTGCCCTATGACCTTGGAGACAAGTTTGTCCTCCTCAGTGCTTGCCCATGATATAGGAGAAATGTTTGACTTCCTCAGTGTTGCCCCATGACATTGGAGATATGTTTAACAACTTAAGTGTCGTCTTGTTGCCCTATGACCTTGGAGACACATTTGACCTCATCAGTGCTGGCCCATGACATTGGAGATATGTTTATATACCCATGTGATAGAACTGGGGGCTCTACAGGAATCACACTCATCAGTACTGGCCCATGACATTGGAGATATGTTTATATACCCATGTGATAGAACTGGGGGCTCTACAGGAATCACACTCATCAGTACTGTTTATATACCCTGTGATAGAACTGGGGGCTCTACAGGATCACACTCATCAGTACTGGCCCATGACATTGGAGATATGTTTATATACCCATGTGATAGAACTGGGGGCTCTACAGGAGTCACACTCATCAGTGCTGGCCCATGACATTGGAGATATGTTTATATACCCGTGTGATAGAACTGGGGGCTCTACAGGAATCACACTCATCAGTGCTGGCCCATGACATTGGAGATATGTTTATATACCCGTGTGATGGAACTCATCAGTTCCCATCATATCATGTCCTACACTCAAATTACATGAAGATAAGACAGGATGAAGGGATCACTTTTAGTGATTGTTTTAGTATGACCTTCTGCTTGGTGCATAATGACATTTGTTTTAGTATGACCTCCTGCTTAGTACATAATGACATTGGAGACGTTTCAATGTTGCCCCATCACACTGTAGGCATTTATGAAGTCTATCTTGCCACCCCTTGAAATTGGAGACATTTTTTACCCCTCACTGCTGGTGACCAGTTGATGGGAGCATCCGCCCCAGAATCCAGAGGTTGTGGGTTCGATCTCAAGCTACAACATACCAGAGTTGTAAAAAATGGTACTATAATGGGTCCCTTGCTTCAGCTCAGCATAGAAGGGTAGTTCTAGGACCGGTCTGCCCAGTGTCAGGATAATGTGACTGGGTGTGGTATCATGTCACATGTCTGGCATGATACTGAAGTGTGACAGCACAATATCTGTTTCAAGTATAATCTCCAAATGACTGAAATACAGTTGACAGGATGTTAAACCCAGTAAAAAAGCAATCAAACTTCTGAACTGGTGGACAAGTGACTGAGGAGGGAACAAGGCCATGTATGCACCAACTTATCATTAAACCTGTAGAGCTACCCATGTGTAAGAGAATTTGATAACTTATGCTGTTTGTTGTCACTCAGGGTATTGAACCTTAAAGACTCAATTGTTTTAGAGTAAGTGAGTCTATGAATTGGATTAATCTAAGAATCAGACCTTGCACTAATTGCATATGATTGTAGATGGTGGATTGAAGACCTCTACTAACATGTATTTGTATCTTAGATGCATCTTTTTTAATTTCTGTGACATGTTACAATATATCTAAACTAATTCCAATCACATCTTTAACAGAACTTTATTTCCAGGTGATCAACACCTTGGATCAGTTCCTGTCAGGAAAGTCCTACTTCCATCCGCATGCTTATTGCGTGCCAGATCTGTGTTGTCTACATTCATTGAACCAGCTAGACCCTTGGTTCCATCCAAGTCAGATTGTTTTAGAGTTTAATTATATCTGCAATCTTACAAGAGATGAGAAAGTGCTAAGACTGATGGAAGTTTCTTTAAATTAGTTTTATTATTGATGGTTTTCTGTCCTGATGAAAATTGGAAAGTCTTCCTAATCTCCAGGATCTAAAATATCAAATTACTTGAAAGTTGCATATCTAGGTTTTGTGTTTCATATTTTTCAGTGGATGTAGAGAGCTCTCATATTTTTTATATCATTAGATTTTAAGACATGCAGCTTTAATTTGAAATTGTTGTGTGCAGGATATTTGAACAGTGTTGCCACAAGTGTTCCAGACAATTGCATTGTTTTTGTCATATAATTAGAATTATTTTTTAATGGATATTTGCAGTATTGTTTTTCAGTTTATCTTGTCAGCATATTCAGGGTTTCCTTATTTGCCATGACAGGATTAACCCTGTACCTCAACAAGAGGCCATGACAGGATTAACCCTGTACCTCAACAAGAGGCCAAGACAGGATTAACCTGTACCTAACAAGAGGCTATGACATGATTAACCCTGTACCTCAACAAGAGGCAAGACAGGATTAACCCTGTACCTCAACAAGAGGCCAAGACAGGGATTAACCCTGTACCTCAACAAGAGGCCATGACAGGATTAACCCTGTACCTCAACAAGAGGCCATGACAGGATTAACCCTGTACCTCAACAAGAGGCCATGACAGGATTAACCCTGTACCTCAACAAGAGGCAAGACAGGATTAACCCTGTACCTCAACAAGAGGCCATGACAGGATTAACCCTGTACCTCAACAAGAGGCCATGACATGATTAACCCTGTACCTCAACAAGAGGCCAATGACAGGATTAGCCCTGTACCTCAACAAGAGGCCATGACAGGATTAACCCTGTACCTCAACAAGAGGTCATGACAGGATTAACCCTGTACCTCAACAAAAGCCATTTTGACACACTTGCATACATAGCACAACCATCTAGACAGCTCCTTCAAGGAGCTGTCTGATCAGGGTCTCCCTTGTTTGCATGAATACTGTTTATCTTAGATTCTACATCCTGCATGGTAGTAAAACATTCATTGTTTCATACACCATTTGAAGTTCAGTAAACTAATATTCATCATGTCTTAAATTTGAACAAGAGGTATAGGGTTAGTCATTTTTTATTTTTCTTACCACTTATTATTTAATTTACAAAAGGAATGAAATAAACTGATGAAAATATGCATTTTTTTTATTTACAGAGTGTATATATGGCACATGCTTTGAAGCGGATCTCGTACGCTGCTTGTGACCCAGAATTCCGACAGTTTGCCTTCCTTGCCCGGGAACCAAAGGGCCATATCAACATTCAATTCTGCCATGCCTTCATCACACACACACCTGACGAGGTATGGTGGTTTTTATTTCTTTTATTCCATAATTTATGGAAAAGTCAGATCAGACTGAAATTTGTCCCTTTTCCTTCATCTTCCAGGTACTGAAGAGTAGCAAACAATTTAATCCCTTAATAGACATGTATTGAGACCTTGGTATAAAGAATAGACCCAGATCAGGGTCCATTCTATTTGTTTAACTCTACTGACAAGAAAGTCTGGCTTTAGACTGGTTTTATTGGTCACTTTCAGTGGCCTCTGTTGAGTAGTGGCTATAGTCTCTGACTTTCTGTAAATTTGCTTGATTATTAAAAGGGAGATAAATGCTGTATATCACAATGGTGTTATCATATCTGGATTACTTCCCTTACTTTGACCTTGAACAACCTGGCAGTGTTTAAATATTCATCAACGTTTAATGGTTCTGAAATGAACATTCCATGCATGTTTGTGGCTGGTATGGCTTACTCAGCATTGTTTGAAAGCTTCAACTTTGTCTCACACAAGCAGTCGATTGTTAAGCTCAAACTGGCTTGTTTTACAGGGTCAGACTTTTATACAGTCATATTACTTAGTAGTCTGACCTGATTATAGTGCATTCTTCATCTCTTGAAGAATATTTTTACAAAATAAAGTAAAAATTGTTATTTAGTCTGCTGTTCCTGACCAAGTGATGAGTCTCTGTTATGCAGTGCAATCTCTGAAGCTCAAACTTAAATCCCTGTTGAATCTTATAGCCACACTGTAAGGCTGAGCTTTAAAATCTTGCTTAAATACATCTGATTTTGGAGAAAACAAGGCTTGGCTATATTCATTGTTAGTCACAGCTGGTACCAGTAGGATCAGTGTAAAGCTTGATCCACCAGTAACTTGCAGACTGATCTGGGTTCAATACTGTTGGCCATTCCTCAGTATTCCTGCGGTGAGAGGGTTTCTGTCATTAAATGGGATTTGTAGATTATTAAAAATTGGACGAGAATAAAGACATGAATGAATAATTAGAATCAGTACATACTGTGAACCAGCTCAGTTTCAGTACAGTTCATCTGGTGACCCTGATTGGAACTCTACTTTGATTACTTGAAGTTCCATTTATTTACTTTGCACTTAATATATATGTATGTAGAATTTACTCAAACAAGAACATTGAGAAAAGATTTGTATTAGAACCTGACTGAAATTTTATTAACCTATACATCATGCATAGTAATACTTAAATACACATAGGGCTAAATTTCATCATTCGTGTTTCTGTAATAGAAATACTCAAATATCAAATATTGTTAGTTATGAAAGTCATAATATAATGCTAACTTAGTATTTCATAAGATAGGAATGGTGATATGCAAATCTATCCCAGTTAAGTAATATCAATAGCATTAAAGATTGTTGGTGGAATTCGAACCTAATCTTACTGGGAATTAACTTCAGTCTGATATTGCCTTTCTGTATGGGTTGCCTTGGTGAAAAATGGAGTAACTATATAGTTAAGGGTCAAATTATAGAGAAACCATAATTATTATGATGGTGCAGCCTGGTTTCTTGTGTTCTTGATCCTTTACTTCATATAGACTCATTTTGACACATTGAAAATTAGAGCAGACCCAGATCAGACAGCTCCAGGAAGGAGCTGCATGGTCAGGGTTTCCTCTGTTTGCGCATACAGAATTGTGGCTCAGTTTCTACACAGTCCATGTAGCAAAGAAAGATTCATGATTTCATAATTACCATTTAAAGTTCAGTTAATTAATTCATTATATGAATATTCATGAGGTACAGGATTAAGGTGTGATAAGCAATTAACCCTTTCTCTCATAGAGGACACCATGAAAAGACCTATGCGAACAGCATAAAACCAGATCAGCCTGCGAGTAACTCGCAGGCTGATCAGGTTTTATGTTGTTCGCTGCTCTTCAGTGGTCTGGTAATGAGGATTTTACAATTAAATTTGGTAAGGTTTGAGTTTGGCTTTCTGCAGATCAGGCTTTATGTGGTACCTATTGAGTGCGTCAAAATGAGTCTATATGAGGGAAAGGGTTAAGTTCTTGGAACTTACTTGCTCTGAAAATGATGTATGATAAATAAAGATTTAAAATTATATGGTTAGGTAATATTCCTGTAAATCTGATACATGTAGCTGACCATGTGGTATAATTTTTTTTTTTTTATTGTATGTACAGTTTTTGACATCAGGTTTTCTACATTTACAGAAAGGATTATTTTCCCTTCCAATCCAGATATTTTGTTTGCATCATTTGGCTGTAAACTAACTACAATGTGGGATGTTGCTCTGAGTGTTTTGAAACGCTGCCAGTCCAGGAACCTAGTTATATGTATCATATTTGTCAGAATAAAGGGTAATCTGTAGGTCTATATTATCTTTGAGTAAGGACCCAATAATACACAAAGTTTATTTTTATTTCCAATCTAGACCGTGGTGAAAATGGTTTGTGTGGAAATGAAGTATTTGAACCATGCACAATAGCTACCATACATGATAATGCATCACAGTGTATGGTTCTTGTGTTGTAATGGTGACATGGGAGAATGTCTGACAGATCAAATGTTACATTTAATCCACTCACTGAAATGACAATGGTCTTGTAAAGGATCAGTGGCAGATATTGATATAGAGGGTTTATCTGCAGCGTTTGACAAGGGAGTCAGCCACCTCTGATAACTGAAGGCTGTTTATATCTGACACATGGCCTTCTGGAATGTCAATTATTCCTATTATCAGGTAACGGGTCAGCTGGGGTCAAGACAGAGAGAGCTGATGGTACTATACCGACAGAGGTTTAGTTTTATGCTAAGTTTTATATCCCCATTATGGTAATGTGGACTTGAGCGGCTGTGGGAAGGATTTAAATATTTCTTTATGTGTTGTGTGAATGTGAGGGAATACAAGGCGGATAAAAGCAGTTTGAGAGTGTGATATCACTACAGATGGAGTGTTAATGATACCAGAACTATCTAGATGATACCATAACAAATGGATTGATACCACTACACATTGATACCAGAACAAATGGAATGATGCCATCATGGTTAATAATACAAGTAGAGAGTTAGATTGACACTTACGTTTTTGGTATGATACCTTCATTCCAAAGTAAGTTGGGTAAGTATTGAGGGTATTATAATAGGATATAAAGGTTTGTTTGTTGGGTTTGACATCCCACCAGCAATATATCAGTCATTTGGAGAAGATGTCAACTTGAGACAGATAAGGTGCTGCCACACTGCAGTATTAGCCATTAGACATGTGGCATGATACCACACCCTGTCACATCATCCTGACACCGGGCCAACCAGTCCTGGAACTACCCTTATATGCTGAGCATCAAGAAGGGAGCTATATGACAGTACCAATTTTCATGACTTTGGTATGATGGTAGGGGATCAAACCCACAACCTCCTGCTCCTGAGGTGGACACTTGACTCAGCCAACAGGGACGGTAGATATAAGTGGGATGATACCATGTTTTAGTAAAAATAGAATAATATCTTCATAATTATAGCCCCCTATTGAATATTATGGGAGTATACTGGAATCAGCCTGTTGGTATATCCAATAGTCAATCTGTCTGAAAGATTGTGGTGCAAACTTCTTCAGTGATGGAGATATGTCAATGAAACTTGGCATGTGTGATCAACATGATGCCTTAAGTTGTAAATGACATATTGTAGAGCTTGCTTATGAATATGTTTTAAAATTATGGCCCTTAAAAAATTCTCTACAGATATGATATATGGAGAATGTTTGTGGAGCAGACTACTTCTACAGTTAATACCCCATGAAGGTTATATAGGAATCATGCTCGTCATGCCAGGTCACAGCCTGTCACATCTCATCCTGTCACGTCCTGTCATGTCAAGCCATGTCTTACACTCACATTACATAAACATATAATCAGGTGGGATCCAAAACCACTGGCTTGAAATGAATGAAACTTCTCGGAATGATCAGTATAAAATCTAGTTGTGCATATTGATGGCAAATTTGGTCGAATGAATTTTCACAAAGGTATGGCCCTTTGTATTTTTGACACACTTTCCTCACGTTATCTCCAAAACCCCTGCCTTGAATTGGATGAAACTTCATTGGATAGATCAGAATCAAGTTGTGCATGGCATAGGTATATTTGTATGGGTGGGGTGATTTATTTCAGAGTTATGGTCCTTTGTATTTTAAGATACATGTATATATAATGTGCATGCATTCTTGTCTACACTTTATCTCCAAGTCCCCAACTTAAATTGGATGAAACTTTATAGGATTGATCAATACCAAGTCAAGTTTTGCATATTATCAGCATGTTTTATTTCAGAGTTATGGCACTTTGTTAATTTAGCTGTAAAGATTTTTTGTCTGGGGCAATTAACTTGAATAAAACTATCAAAAGGATTTACTTTCAATATGGATCGATAGCGATTAGATCTCCCTTTATTTCATGATTATCTTATGATTGCATGCAGGGACTCTTTGGTGATATGGCCTATGCTTTATTTTCTGTGACTAAAGCAGTATGCAGGGGGTATTCCATCACCTTCATCATAATTCTAGTTAATAACTGATGCAAATTTTGTGCATTGTTTTCTATAATCATTTATCAGCATTTTTAATTTTTTAAATCAATTTTTAAATCCTGTTACCTCATTCAAATGCAATGACATTCTATGAAAGACATTCTTAAGGGGAGAATGTTATATGAGTTTTTAGCTTCCTCTGTTTACTTAGAAGGAACAGTTATAGGAACATAAAATTGATTCAACATACCACTTGTAATTTAAGAATGTCATTTTTTTGCCATTCTATCGTCAGATTCAGACTTTGTTAGAGAGTCCTTGAATGAAATTTGAGTAAATAGAAATCAAATTAAGTGGCTGTGAAATGTTTATCCACAATGTATTGCCACTTTAATTTAATTAAAAGCATACTTGTCCCTGCTGGTTTGTTTGATTATATGTTTTTGCAGTTTTGTACCACTATTTGAGTAATTGGACGTGATTTCTTTCTTAATTTATCTTTTATGTTTACATAAGGATCTTTTGAATTTTCACACACTTATTCCACAGTTATTAAAAATGAATACAGATTTTGATGCATTAGGGAGAAATTATATTGCGAAGGATCAGTCATTATGTTAGTTTCCTGTTTATTAAATGCATTACATTTACTTCGCCAATATTTTCAAGTACCTGTGTCTTCAGATCAAAGAGAACTGTTTAACCAAATATTTATATTTATCAAAACATGATCTCAAACAAAACTAAAAAAGTAATTACTCTGCCAATGCTGTGGTAACAAAACTAAAGTAAACATCAGAATTAAAACCAGAAATTGTTCTTAGAGTTCCTTGTTTACAGGAGTTTATGTGTACTGATCAATAGTGTTGAGGTGTCTTAAAGGGCAAGGCTAGATGGTTTACAAACATAGTTTTTGCAACATGCACAGCGTGGGAGGGAACAGTGCCACATGTGGTAGTGAAGAAAATAAAATACAAATATTTACCAAAGGCTTGCATGAGACCTGGGGATATTCAAGATTGGCATGAAGTCAAAGATCTGTGTAATTTTGGGATTTGTATTATGGAATTATCATTCATATGGGACAGTTGTATGTATAGAAACTTTTCACAGCAGTCATGGTTGCTATGGTGACTAAATGACACATATTTCAGTATTTTATCCTACATATGATTGATAAAATTTAAGGGAGAATGCAGACTGGTTTTCCTTTTTTGCCTATATTTCTGTCAGATGGTCCTTTCTTCTGTCTACCTGGCTCCCACTGTTCATGGACTTTACCAGTCTTTGCAACCATATTCAAGAGGTGCATTGCATGTAGACAAAAAGTTGCAGCATAGTTTTCAGGGTACCCAATATAGACAACATCTATCTTCCATCACAATAAATCTCACTTTACAATTAAAAATCAGCAGAGGATCCATGTATTTATTTATCACATGGAAACTCCAAACAGAAGCATGATTAACTTCTAAACTACTAAACCCTCTGTCATCAAACTTCACTACATGTTCACTATCACAAGAGCTAAATTCCAATCAAGGGCCATCACTCTTAGGTCTATTTTGACCAAATTTATCTCCCTTTTAGAAAATTAACTTTTAGACTATTTAACTTCTTTCATCAAACTTCACATACTTGTTCATTTCTACTAATGCTACATTCTCATCAAGGTCCATAACTCTTTTGTACATTTTGGTCATATATATCTTCCCTTTTCAAGTGGTACTCTTTTTTGGGTGGACCCGGATGGTCATGAAAGAATCTTGTCCTCAAGGGGTTCTAACCTACAACTTAAGGATCTTAAGTCATGTATATACTATAATTGGACCACTGTGTCCCACATCTTGATGCCCTGATGTCAGCTACTCTACATAAGCACCATATTTGTGCCTGTCTTCTTGTCTGTGTCACTGACCAGGTGTATGGTGTCTGTATCACCAGGTCGGTCACACCCTGTAATTAACGATCATCACCGACTCATGTGACATTGAAAACTGGTATAAAAGCATTCTCTGTGTCACATGATTATACCATTCTAAAAAAACAAAAAAAAACAGAAAAACCTGTGATGACCCAGGATAAAACCAGATCAGTCTGTAAATCACTCCAAATCTGGAGATGGGATCCTAAAAAAAGAACCGAAATGGATTGAGATGACTGCTAACGAAAGATAACAAGAGTTGACTGCATGCAAAACTGTCTTATGTGCATATAGAAATAGAAGGAGATAGAACAGTTTCACAGTCATCCCTTGATTTTAAAGGGCTTAAGGCATTGTTTAAAGATAACAATAACATCATACCCCCTCTGTTGTAATTAACAACTATTAGTGAACTTAACTTCTGAAACACTTTTAGCTCTTGCCTTGAGGACACAAAGATTGTGCTGTTTTCTTGTTACTGAGTGTTGTATTTATGTAACAAGCTGGCCAAGAGTTGACTGCTGTTCTGGTGCATTTTTCCATGATGAAATGAGAATGTTCTCTTTGATGACAGGCAGGTTATTCATGTTGATCATCAGACAGGGAGATAAATTGTGCTGAAGGAACAGATATACAGGCCGTTGTCGTTAATATCTTGGTAGACCTTGTGAACATGATCCCTATATTAAGTATATTGATATTAAGAAAAGAAAATCTGATATGCTGTATTTCAAATGCTGTTTGAGTATGACTCTGTACCAAGGACAAGCCAGCAGCCTTGGCAAACATATCTGTTCACGTTTGTAAGGCTATCAATGGACAAACATGCATATTGCTATTTTATGTTTGTTAGAATATGTAGATTAGATTTTCTTGTTTTCATGAATACAGAAGGAAGCTGAAGGTACTTATTTGATTGGTTTTGCTATGAACTGTTTAAATCCATTATCCTATCAGGTCCTTTGTTTTTGTTTCTATCAATAATAAGATGCATTCATCTTAATAACAGTTATGCCTTCTCAGAGTTATTTGCAAATATATAACTCTTTTTGGATATAGACATTTTGGTCAGCACAACTTAAACTTTTACTCATTTTGACACATTGGCAAGCACTGTCTGAGCAGGCCTGGTTCAGACAGTTTCTATATCATATCTATAGCTCGGTTTCTACACAGTCCGTGTGACAAAGAAAAAAAAAAGTTCAGTAAATTAATATTCATCCAGGCATAAATTAAAAAAATAATAATTTAAGTAAATTACATGAATATTCATGAGGTGATGGGTTAAACTTATAAGTGGCAGAATAGTCAAGTAGACTAAGAGTCTGTTCTTCGCGGTTTAGGCTGCAGATATTTTTCCCCCTCTTGATCAGGGGCCATTCATATGGGTCTCCCCCAGTAAAAATTTCTTAATTCATGCAGTTTTCCCCACATTAATTGCTTATTTACCACAGTGTTTCTTTTTTTTTTCGAATTTAGGAAATTGGTGACAATGGTGATGTTGATGATGACAATGATGTTGGTAGTGGTACATCAAAAACTGTGCATTAGATTACAGTATTTCTGTAACAATGTTTTTTCTCTAGTTTTACCTACATGTTGAAGTGTCTATCCAACCTGCAAACATAACAGATAGCTGTAATGAATTGGAGTCGCTTATACATATTGTATTCATAATATTTCCTTCAGGCAGTTCCACCATGTCTGTGTATCTACTTGCAAGATGTAAATATACTCAGCAAATAATTGCGGTCTCCCTGCAGCTATTTGGTCGACCTTATTTGTGTATCCCTCTATAATGGGGCCCTAGTCTTTGATCTGTTGGATAACAGTGCATGAAATATTTACTGTTTATCTTCACTTTGCTTCATTTACCTTCCAACTCTGCTGGGGACAGGGGGAGATATGTTGATACTATCACTATCTGGGGTATTTCAAATCATTGGGTTTTCTCAATAGTGAATCTTGAATGACGCACAAGGGTCAAGTTGAGCTACGTGATGCTACATACCTTGTTTGAAATAAATTGATATTATAAATGGGGTACAGATTATTAAATTTATTCATTTGATAAAAGTACTTAGTTTTTTGTTTTTTTTAGTACAGAGCTTAGCCAAGTGGATACAATGTAATAGGTGTGTATTGGTGTTTGTCGGGAGATCAAAGTAAGGTTGTATTAACACTCAGGCATGGGGTTGTCAGATTGAGTGTAATTTGTCAGTGTTAACGGTTAATACAGAAAACAGACTGGGTTGTGGGACAGTGTCAGGAGTTGGACTGTCAGGCTGTCGGAGGTAAGATACATTATTATACCCAGACAGTTATCAGTCGTACAGCCATGTCTAGCTGATTACAGACCGAGGTTCGTAGTGCAGCGAGGCACCTGGATAGAACCAGCCAGCTGGTGGCTAGATCTGAGTGACCAAATGGGACTTGAACCCAGTGGTGAGGGGCTAATCAATAAAGGAACTATAGGCCAAGGAGTACGGTCTTGCCCTTGTCAGGTTTTATTTTTGAGGTTAAGTTGAACAAGGTCACTGTTACTTAAAAAAAACAACAACAATTAAATGGATATATTGGAGGTTGTGGACTAGGACATTCATTCCAGTGTAATCACTATTGAAATCCACTCTGGTTATATTTTTGTAGAAAACTTACTTGGAGAGGATTTCAGTTAAGAATTAAGTCAAGTGCTGTAATACAGGTTCTTATCATCTTCAGAAATCACTAATTTTTTTAACTTTGTCAGTTTCACTCATTTTTTTTTTTTACATTTTCAGTTAATTTTTGTGAATGAGATATTGTTTCATTCTTTCAGTCTGATTGCTGATAAATATTTAAACTAATCTCTTGATCAATGCATAATGCATATATAAGAAAGGTATGAACCATTCCTTGTTCTGACTGGTATATATAAAAACTGACGAGAGAAAAAGAAACGCCTCATTCCAACTTCAGTATACAATTTTTCATTATTTGTGATTCAGAATTAGAAAAGAACAATTCCATTCGCAAAGCTGATTATTTAAAAGAATTTATGGTCATTAGAAAATTATTTCATTGGCCGTGATGGTTGTGGGATCAAATTAGACGGTGGCATAAGGTTAGAACTAGATCGCAGTATGGCCTACGGCAGGTAATTCCCTGTTCTCTAAGTCGATTTCTGACTGTATGTCGACTTATTGGGCGTCCACGGTTATCTACCACTACATGTGACGTAGATTATGCTATCACAAATCTGTCACCCAAATGGCGTTAAGGTATATAATTGTTCTGTCGTAGTGACGTTACAAACGGTCTACCTGACCGTGGCCAATCGACAAACATTCCCATGTCTCTAACACGTCAAACAAGACGCAGAATCGTACAAGAGACGTTAAAACGTCTAGCAACTTGTTCTTGTGTTTGCCCACATGGCATGGCATGGCAAAAACTTTAGCCCTCTTCCAAATTTAGCCTCAGCATTATCAAAAACCAATGTTTAGTCAGAAAATCTCTGAAATTATGGTTGTATGTTGGCTAACACATGTACTTGTGTAAAATTCACTCAATCAAACTACATGGTTGACTTGCACGGGTTGCATGAGGAAAGCATGAGCAGACACTTGAAGTGGACAATTGGCTGTATAGAATCTTACAAGTTCTTGTTTGCCATGTTTGCCGGTCACAACACATATACATTTAATACATTTCACTACAATTTAAAGCAATGTAAAGAAAATAACATCAAATTTCAATGAGGCATTTCTTAGTCTCATCAATATAGATGGGAACCCCAAGGGAACAGCACTTGCATCTTGTTTTACACACACTGTTTCATCTTATTCATAATTGATTTGATCCTATAAAAATAAATAAATGTCTTGCAAATTCTCCAGATTGTAAACTGAAATTTAAATGTCAATGAAATATTTATGAATGATTTCTAGTCATCAACTTGATTCTGATTTTAGTTTTCAAATAGTGAGGGTGTGCCAGCTAGGTTCCAGGGGTAGGCAGCAGGCAGCTGCAGTGTTGTTTTAAAATGTGGCTTTGGCCTAATTGAAAAAATCAGGAACAATATTTTGCTTCTTTTTTTTTTTTAACTCAGCCAGTCTTGGACAATACTAGGTGTGTTTGATACATCAAATTGATATACATGTGCTTTAAGCACTTAACATTAAATGTGTCTGTATGTGATCATTTGTGTTCTGTAGAGGGTTGTAGTAGTTTTAAATTGTCATTGTGATAAAGTGGTTGTCATAGCAACTGTAGGACTAGGTGGATGTACATGTTAACAGCAAAACTCAGGTAGAAAGTGTTTCAAGGATTATTTTTAGCTGAAATAGGAATATTCATGCTGTTAACATTAATTGACCTCACATTTAAATAGTGAAAGGTTTTTGAAATTAGTTGCTCAAGTAAGGTTATTATTATATGGAGAATTTGACCAATGTTTGTTGAAGCTGATTTCTTTTTATTTTAATTTGGAAACAAGTTCTGAAAAAACATAGTGACTGGGAAAGGAGGCGGCCCTAGGCCTGTACCATAGCTTTATTTGAATAGAAAAATGTCCCAATGAAATTACAAAGAAGTCACTTAATTTATTATAAATAATGCATTATACAGAGATTTTTGTGACAAAAAATGCAAACTATGCCCTCCCTATATGTTGCATTGAAAAGAATAGGTTCAAACCCACGGCCTTGTTGGGTCTGTTATTATTATTATGAAACTGATGGGTAATATTTAATTAACCATGATAAAATTTATCATGTATTTCAATGTGGGTGAAATGTAGAGAGGTTTGTGGAGTGTGAGTGATGCAGATCATGTGTGACAGTCTACAGTGTCACCCCTCCTGCAGTGTCCCCCTCTCGGCTATACCAGGTGGAGTGTCTATACTTCAGTAACGGTAACGGGGAAATACTGGGATACTTTCGTGTCTTCAGTTCATATTGTGATATCTTATGAAAACCAACTGCAAAATACTGTTCTCATAAAAATGAAAAGGACAATACAGTGAAAGGTCAGAGCAAAACTGGAACTGGAGAAAAAAGTTTTAGTCTACAACAATATTGAATGTGCAGAACTTGATTAGCTGGGAGGATTATATATTGGCTGATCTGGGTTGATATCCGTGGTGTGTGAGGTTGTGTAGTGAGGGTTTAACATGAGGATAGAAGACAGGTGGATAAGTGTGACACAGGTCTAACCACTAACCACACTCTTCAATGGTCATGGTGGGATGGGAGATTTGCTTTCGGTGTAATCCTAAAAATATTTCTCATGGATTTTAAATCATTAGAATTTGAGTAGTCGATCATGGAGTGATAAAGTTTTTATGGAGAATTATTTCACAGTTGTTATATAGGTAAGTCTCAAAGTGGTTATTTGTTAATTGTTTAATGTTGCTGTGTATCAATCAAAAACCTCTGTCAAGATTTTTGTGTGTATGATAATGTTTGTAAAAATTTTAATACCTGACTTGGAGGAGATACATGGTATGGAGTAGGTAAAAGTGAGTGGTGTTAAATGACCCATTAACAAGTTGATGGTTTTAATGAGTCAGCGCTCACCCAGGGGATGGTTATCCTATATTGTGTTAATATATTATGTCAGGTACTGAGTTGAAGCTTGTATTTCACAAATCAAGAGCTGTTCAGGATTTATGTTTGCTAGTCTGGGTTGAAATGTGCTTCCCGGGATAGGTTTTATATGGTTTGCAATTTCTTAGTGCTTATGAGGTTAAAAAACACTGCAATCTTGTTATGGTATTCTCCTTAGCTGGTCTGAGCTTGTATTAGATTCTACAGTGTAAGATCACAAAATACTGACTAGAATAGTTATACTGTTGGTGGGATGTTTATTTCCAAGGAAATAAAACAAACCTTGGAGCATAAGATGAGCATTATATTGTTAACTAATGACAAACGAGAAGAATTAGGCCATATATGCAGGCCATCTCACTTATAACTGTGACAAAGAGATGAGGTGCATAATTGATTGCTATAGAACCAATACATCATCTTACATCTGTCTCACTGTTTATAATACTTATAACTGTTCACCTAATGGTTTATATATAGTTCTTTTCATTTTCATGAGAATGAAATCTACATCCACAGAACCCACGTGACATTTCCCCAATGTATAAATGTACATTTGCTTGGTTTTGACTTACCTACAGAATGAACCTTATTAAGCATCTCAGTCTCTTGATAGATGATGTCTCATAAGTCGGTAATGTAAAAACCAGAATGATTAATTGGTCTTTACTGGGACATATACATGGCGGAACCATGTCACTTCTATTACATTGTCTACTCTTTGTATATATCATTGTTCAAATTATGAAACTGTATCCATATTTTATTATGATATTTTGAGCCTTATGTGAGGAAAGTGATAAATATAGATAAAGGAAAAGCAGGGATTTATATCTTCAGCTGTTTCTTGTCTTTAAAGACATTATTAGAATCACACCATGATACCTGACACTCAGTCGGACTGTCCTTCCACTGGAACAACCAGTCTTCAAGTACTACCCTAAACTTTCAGCTGTCAGTGCCAAGCAGGGAGCTTAACCAGCACTCCTTTTAGTACTTTGACATGTCACTATAGGGGATTTCATTTCCAAATGTTTTATCGACTTGGCCACTGGGAATGGTGCTATAATAATGAAAGTCTGTAAAGATTCAGGGGTCCAGAATTAGATTAAAAAGTGTTCATCTATAAAAATAAGTCTCACTGCAATACTTTTTTGGGGAGAATGGGCAGTATTAAAAAAACAACCCAGTATGTAATATTGAACTCGTTCTATGCATCAAAACCCTTTGCGTCTGGGATTTGAGTCCCAGTTTGAGATGACCTTATGTGTACACTTGTACTGCCAGACGGAGTTCCCGTCACAGCTCTAATCAATTTGTCATTAGGCTCATTCAGTATGTCAGTTGGGTGATTGTTAGCCCGCACACATTCTGTTGACAATATTGCCACCTGAGCCATGTGATACTCCTGATGTAACCAGCAGCCCCGGGCATACCGTCACAGTCTGGAGGGCGACTGACTGTAATGAAGAAGGGCTGGGGCGCTGACTGCCCGGCCAGAATCTGTGTCACCCTGTATACGGTGGCAAGATGACTTATGTCCAGATGTCTCTAACAGTTGTCCTGAAATTTGGTATCATGTTTAAAGGAGATATTTAATTATTCAAATGTGCGATTCTCTTATGCCTTCATATTGTTGACTTGAGTCATAGGTAATTTATGATATAATGAAACTTTGGTCCTGTAGTAATGTTCTTTTTGGAAACCTGTGCTTCCAAAGGTTGAACTTTGAATCCCTGCTTATTTGGCAAGATATTTTCAAGACTTCCCCAGTTGCAAAGTACTGGTCCAGCCCAGGAACCATCAGTATCAAAGGATTTGTGTATATTGTAAACACTTGTTCCCCAATTGACATGTAAAGAGATTTTAGTGAAGTCCTATACTGATGTATGATTTATTGATATAAGTTCACATCTTTATAGAATGTAAATTATATTTGATGGCATGCTTAGTGCTTAAATATTTTTGTTGTTGAAAACCCTTGACCCTTGATTTTTAAAAGTTGCTTATATCAACATATAGTACCGCAGTATGCTTAACATGAAAGAAGAAGTCATTAAAGTACATTAATCACCATTTTTTATACGCCGCCGGAGGCGGTCGTATATTGGCGTCATCTTCTCCGTCTGTCCGTACGTCCGTATCTTGTGAACGCAACTCCTCCTACGTTTCTGAATGAATCTTTTCAAAACTTGGTCAATGTCATAACTATAATGGGTAGATGTGCATGAAGTGGCGATTTTCCGGTTCATTGATTCCTTGTGAACGCAACTCCTCCTACATTTCTGAATGAATCTTTTCAAAACTTGGTCAGTGTCATAACTATAATGGGTAGATGTGCATGAAGTGGCGATTTTCCGGTTCATTGATTTTTACATGATTTGTGTCCCTTTGAAACTTAGTCTCTGTAGTTGAATGATATTGCAGCCTTGTGAACGCAACTCCTCCTACGTTTCTGAATGAATCTTTTCAAAACTTGGTCAATGTCATAACTATAATGGGTAGATGTGCATGAAGTGGCGATTTTCCGGTTCATTGATTTTTACAAGATTTGTGTACCTTGAAACTTAGTCTCTGTAGCTGATTGATATTGCAGCCTTGTGAACGCAACTCCTCCTACATTTCTGAATGAATCTTTTCAAAACTTGGTCAATATCATTACTATAATGGGTAGATGTGCATGAAGTCGTGATTTTCCGGTACATTAATTTTTGCAAGATTTGTGTCCCCTGAAACTTAGTCTTTTTAGCTGATTGATATTTCAGCTTTGGGAATGCAATTTCTTGTATGTTTCTGACCTAATCTTTTCAAAACTTGGGCAATGTCATTACTATACTGGGTAGATATGCACAAAGCAGGGGCTTTGATGTTCATCAATATTTGCAATAGTTAGCCTTTCTAAACATGGTCTCTTTAAAACACAACTCAAGTTTCTAAACAGGTAAAAGTGCATAAGGCAAGGATTTTCTGGTACAGTGATTTTTGCAAGAGTTATGGGGAGAAAGAAAAAAGGATTCAAATTGATACTGCTATTTGACCTACTGTCATATTGGAAGCATTTTTAGGGTTCTATCTCTGTTCAGCTAAATTAATTGGTTTATGAGGTTATGCTTACAGAAATGTTAAAAGCAATAATTAAAAGACCCCTCTTGGTCTTTATATTTTGTGGCGGCGTATATTGTGGCATCACTGGCACTCTTGTTTAAATTTAGATCAGCAATTAGTTGCAACTTCTTACATCTAAAATGTATGTCTATCAAGAGGCATCTGACATCTTTATCATCCTCTTTATGTGGATGACACTTCAACAGGGTGCTATAGTTGTACACCACGATGTCAGTGACATGGGACACCAGTCATTGATCTTATAATCTCATAACACCGCCCACACAGATCATGTAAATCCAGCCTATGTTCAGAAATGTCCGCCTGTGACTGCTGGGGCAGGGTAACAATGTGGAGGGGGTGATATTGGGTGAAGAGATTCCAGGGTTTCTAGTTACGCAACACATCACTCACATTCACAATGTTCAAATGTCAATTTTACTGTCTGTCTAATGTCGGGACATCATCCCCTGTGTTGATAGGTGTTTTACTAAGATGTTTTAAAAATGTCCTCATGTAACAGCCTATAAGTAACTATTTGTGTGAAACTCAGTTGGCAGAGCACTTGCCTTTTATACAAGGAATCCTTGGTTTGAGCCCCTGGCAAGCTGCACATTTTTCTCACCTGGTTACATTAACTATGGTCTAGGGTCATTTGGCCCTTTTGCATTCAGTGAAGCCATTAAAACCATGGTGCCCCAAAGATAAGAGTTACATACTTTTCTGTCTTCAGGATATGTAAGAAGTTTTTACTCTTTCTTTTTACATCCATTAAACAAATTCAGGCTCAAATTCCACCAAAAATGCTTAGCTCTAAGTAATGTTTAAATTCTTAAACTAGGTAGATACATTGTACACATTCCGCCATTACTACTTTATGAAATATTCAAGTACCCAACTAAGTTGAAATGAATTATTACCTTGATAACTAACAATAATTGATAAGAAATGAAACATTTGAGTGTTTTTATAAGAGAAAAATGACTAAAGAAATTCACCCTTAAGTATTTAAGTTTTACTTAGCGCTAAGAATTGTTGGTGGAATTCGACCCTGATTTGTTTACTTATCCTTCTCAATGAATCCTGGGTTGGACTAAAGACAGGAATGCAGCATTCTTGCCCCTAATTGGGTTAGTCCCACAACTCTTAAATTTGCAGTCTATCTGGATAATCTACAAGTGATAGAGTGTTAAGTGAAATATTCTTAGAAATTATCATGAGTGTGATCAAGTAAATTAGTTTATATATAGTTAAACTCTGGCATAAAACTTGGTGACAGACCTGGGTAGATTTGTTGTAATCTAGAAGTAAGTACAGAGATAAGTAGGATGTTTGGACACCGATTTAGGTTTTCAACTTTTATTTAATCTGTGGGTTTGTCTGTTGTCTTGTGTAACTGGGGCTGTTTGCGTGTTTGTGAAGAATTAGATAGACTTAATTGGTATTTAAGAGAACATGATGAAGAAAAGTTTGAGGGTTATATTGGGTTGAACATAGAAACCAGTGCATTGTTGATTTATAGGTCCTCTCAAAGAGTTTATAAATGAATGTATAATTATTATGTGACTCCCTCTCCATACATCTGTTATATTACACCTTTACCTGTCCTCCATGTGATATATAACCCTGTCCTTGCATCTGTAATATTACACCCTGTCCATGCATGTGATATATCACCCTGTCCTTACATCTGTAATATTACACCCTGTCCATGCATGTGATATATCACCCTGTCCTTACATCTGTAATATTACACCCTGTCCATGCATGTGATATATCACCCTGTTCTTGCATCTGTAATATTACTCCCTGTCTAAGGGGCCGCCGTGGCCGAGCGGTTACAGTCGTGGACTACAAATCTCTCAGCCCCTCACCGCTGTGGGTTCGAATCCCGGTAGGGACTTCGGATTTTTCATGTGGGGAAGCCTTCCAGCTGGCTTGCGGTAGGTCGGTGGTTCTACCCGGGTACCTCTATGTACTCGGGGTCTTCCTCTACCTGTAATTAGCTGGACGTCGCTATATGATTGAAATACTATCGCAACGACATAAAACCCCAATACAGCAACAACAACACCCTGTCTAAGCATCTGTGATATACCAGCGGCAATCATTATATTCAAGACTATATAATTATCAATATCAATCACAGGTCTTTTCAATGTAGACCCCATGTGACCTAATGCACTTGTTACACCTCTCCAACCAAGAATCAAAGGCATGACATAAGCAGTCACTTGACAACACTCGCAACACCACCGTAATAGCACTACCAATCTCTTTCAGAGACTCAAATCTATGACCACGCTTGTTCTTTAACATCAGAAAAAGAAAGAAATCAGACAGCCAAATCTAGACTATGTGCTGTAGATGCTCTGTGTTAATAATGCTTCCAAATTACCTAACTCTTTTACTTACTTTCTGGCTCAAGGAAGTAGAACCAGGTTTTATCACATGTAATTACCTTATTAAGAAACATTTCATTTCTCAGAAAAACGACTCAAAAAATCTTGGCACAAACTTACTCAGACCTGTTTTTGCTCTGGTATTAAAAGTTTTGGCACCTACCAGCAAAAACCCGTTGCATAGCCAGTCTGTTGGTTAAAACATCTTATGCTGTGCCATAACCTGCCTAACAGTGAACAAATGACTCTATGAAAATCTCATTAAAATCATATCCTAATTTGTTCTCCTATACTATCCGGATTAGGATCTGACAACATTGCATTAAAGGTCATGTCAGATTGACCTTTGAAGTTATTTATAAGCATTATAAACAAGTGCTTTTTAACCAAATCAATAGCACGTTTCAAACTGACTTTAACACATTATAAAAGGATGCCTCAACAACTGCTGTGAAAAAAGTTTTTACTATATTACAGATACCAGAATTAAAGCCTGAACAAAGAGAAGTTGATAAGGCACTCTTGGAACTGTGTGGTAGTTCTCCCAACAGGATTTGTTCATATATATTGATGCGGTTACTTCCCCTGGCTATACCTAATGATTTTGTAGGTGCGGATTTGATTGGCTTACAAAAAGGTCAATCTGAGATGACCTTTGACACAATGTGGTCAGATTCACTTAGCGAAATATGAGCAAATATACTGAATCTGATTTTGATGAGATTGACTCTATGACATAGTCAAAATCATCTGTTTTGATATAGTTTTTCCATCCAGGATGGGGGTCATCTTGGATGAGGATCTGCCATCACTAAATCAGTGAAACCACTTGTGGACAGCAGATTTTGAGACAGCAGACTTACCATAATCTTTCTGTAAATCCACTCTTGTTTCGTAATAGATTCAATGAGTTTTGCATAGAAATTGATAACAACAGCTGCTCTACAATTGTATTGACCAATCCTTGACAAACATAATTATGCACGAGCGGTTTTAGCAAAATGACGTGTTCAAGTAGATCATTGCGTCATAATGATAATTGACTAAAATCGTTAGAAAAGGGAACTTGCACTTTACTGTAAAATAAATAAATTATTGTGTTCTATCTGGTCCTTATGGACTGACAAAGAAAATATGGCTAAAGTTATCGACTATAATTATCACCCATTGAATCACTCTGTCCTTACATCTTTAATATTACACCCTGTCCATTTACGCAGAACTTATTATATTTTGTTTTATTTTTACTCATTTATGTTGTTATTTAACAGAACACAGTAAATAATGGGAACTTACTCTGTTCTTTATTGACTTAATTCAAGAAGAGTATTTTCCCTTTACTTCTGTATCTGCTGTTTTGAAACATGATCATAGATGGCAGAAGCAGCTTATTTATAAACATATTAAAAAGAAACTTTATAAGATACGTAATGTTTTGATTATGCTGTACAGTTTGAACTCATAGTTTAACTTAATTTATTCAGAGAGTTGCGTGGCGTGAATTTTTCTGAGATCTTTTCTAGGACTGTTCTAATCCAGGAACCATTAAGAGAGATAAGTATTAATTGTGAAAACCTGTTTAAAAAAAATAAGCTATTTATTTCACTGAACCCAGACACAACAATTGTCATCACCTGAATTCTTCATGCTTTGGAGTTGACACAATTGTCTTTTGTTGTTCAGAATGTTTGAAAAGTCACAGCTTGAAAACAGAACTGAATAATTGTGTAAAAAGACTCAGTTTAACGGCACACCAGTCCTGGTGGCTAAGTTAATGATGAAGTAGTGGGTTCAGTCCCCAGCAACATTAGTCTAAACCCATTGAAAATGTAAATGGTTTGTTTCCCTTACTTGGAGCTTAGTTCTGGGCAGTCCTATTTAGACAGGTCCACTTAGTGTCAGGATGTGATCGGGGGTGGTGTCTTGCAGCTGTAATATCTCATGTAGACAAAATTCCAAATGACTGAAATATTGTTGGTGGTACTTTAAACCCAAGCAGACAAACTACGATGACACAGTAGCAGCTGCTGACATGTAACATAAGCATGCAGGAAGAGTGTTATGTAACACACTCTTACACAAGAGTCTCATGGCATCCTATTCCCTAAGTGGTCTGAATTATTCATCAAGGTCGGTCCAATTAGGTGTTCAGAGAACAAAGGGCAGGCGTAACCTGGGTGTTGTCAGCAGCACAGAAGTCAGGCGACACTTTGTTTGGATGGGGGTCTCACTCTTGACCCATTAATTTGACACTCACCTCACCCAGCTGGCAAAGAATTTCGTCATCTTCATTTATAAATATATAGATTTATGTGTGTTTGTGACCATATATCTAGCTGAAGGAATGTTGCTTTAGTCTTACAGTAAACTATTGTTGATGGCTAAGATTCTGGAAATCATAAGGATACAGTTAATTGTTTGTATAACGAGAGAATCTGCATACTTAGCACTTGTTGCACTGAATGGTAAGTGAATATGGCATAGTACATAATAGGAGATGTTGAAATCAAGAATTTTTACCTTATGTGGATTCCTTTGTGTTTCTCTTTAATCCTTACACAGGTATATCTGTGCATTAGGTCATTTTCAGGATAAAACTGGATATAAATAGCTTGCCGTTCTTTTTAATGTATTATAGATCATCAAAATCGTTTGTATCATAAATAAACAGGATGGCTTTGTCTATATTATTGTCTTCAGTGTCATTTCTATGCACTTCTGCCTGATAATTCCATTTAAACTTGGCTTTTTAAGTGAAATTTCAATCGGGATGAGTATAAGCTGGAGAGAATAGTATGATGTTACAAAAAGAAGTTTCAGGGAGAAAGTACTCTTCAAAACTGCCTTTTGCAGCAAAATTGTAAGCAAACATGGCTGATAATGCTTTTGTTTTCAGATTTGGGGAATGGATATTTCTTAATTGATCATAAATGGAGAAAACCTAATGTTTTGTTTGTTGTTAATGTTTTTGTGCCAGCTAAATGCATTGATCATCTGTTAAATTTTTATTTTCCAGTATTAAAAATAAAAAGTCTTAAATTGTTGTATACACGAAAAAGAGAACATAAACAGAATATATTGCAAAATTTTGCCAGGTATAATTGTTTTTTAATCACTTAAGAAAAATTTTTATGTCAGGTTCAATTTTGATTATTTATGAGAAGCACAGAATAATTAATACTCAACCCCCCCACCAAAAAAAATGTAGGTTATACTAAGATCAGTCAAGAAATTAAAAAATTGCTATGATTTAATTTCTTGTGAGATTATATTATGCCCATTTACTTACTGTGATAATCATTAGCATAAAGGCATATGTAGGATTGACAACTTTCCAAAACATTTTTGCACTAGATGTTACAAGATTAGAGGAAGTGTGAACCATGTAACATTGTTTTGATCATTTTTTGTTCTGTCTTCTTCAGGCTGAGGAACTTAACACTATCATCGGTAATGCCTTTAAAATGGCGTATGCCAAGCAGAAGACACGACAACCGACGTTCAACGAACTGATAGAGCAGCAGCTGGTGGAACAGAAGGCAAAGTTTGCCGAGTATCAGGAACAGGCCAACCGCGCGTTGCAACAGCGACTTAACGAGATTGCCACACCAACTGCGATCAAGAGAATGGAGATGCGACGACAGTCGAGTAGCGATGATTTATCAGGATCCAGTTCTCCGTCCTCCACTGAAAAAGAGTACATAGTAGGAAAGAACAAGATCTGGGTGAGTCGTGATACCTGGCTTGCATTCTTAACATTTGTCTTTTTGAAATAAGTAAAAAAAAAAGTAAATGCATTTTACAGTCTAAGTTTCATGCCTTGGGCACGTTCACCAACTTTACAGCTTTTACCCCTGGTCATCGGGCTACTTGTATCTATCTATCGATCTCCCTGGGGAGTCTTTCACTCCGCTTATGGCAGCCCACACCATGGCGCCACGGAATTATACCGCCCTCTCAGGTACCCATTTACACCTGGGTGAAGTGAAACAATGCGGGATAAATTTCTTTCTCAAGGAAGTTAGTAGAGTCCTTGGCAGGACTCGAACCTGGGACCCCTCGATCCTGAAGCGCGTGTCCTACCACTGGACCACTGCTCCCCAAAATGATAGAACAATAAGGTATTACCTGCACAGGGATATTCCATAGAATACTGGCCAATGTCTGCTGACCCATAGTATCAGGAGGTTCTGTGTGAAGCTAGTACAATAGAACAAAGCTTCACATTTTTTGCCATTGATTCTAAATGTAGTATTCTAAATTTGTTGTCAGGATTGTGAGACCTGGTCCAGTGTTTTCGAAGATATTTAAGTATGATCTCAGACTCAAACTCTCACAAATCTCTATTGAACCTATCTTTTTTAGTTTGAGCATTAAAGTCATACTTCAGTATAGTAATCAAGAATACAGGGCCAGATAATGGCTTCAGTAAGACATCAATTAAATTTTATTGTTTATAATATACAATATGGATGTGGTTACAGGATTATGATTCACTTAACTCTCCTAGAGTCTGATATTAATATATTTTATTCCATGCTTTCAGTGAAAAGTACCCAGGAATGATCCTGTCCTACACTGTAGGAGATTAATGTTGCGGTTTTCATTGTGATAAAAGTTTCCAGCAAGCCTATTTTAGAATATTGATTAAGCGGGGACCTAAAGATAGTAATAAATAGTGTCAGATTGATAAAAATGATGTCATATTGTGTAATTGAAGGTCTGCATGGGGAAGAAAAAGAAAATTAAAACTTGAATAAAGCTTTTCCGTTTGTGCAATTGAATGTTGGGATCTCACAAATGTAATGAAAAATAAAAGTTCTATATTCCACTTGTAATTTAATTTCCTGAGTGAAATGTACAATTCTGTTTTTGTTTTTGGAGGGAACTCTCCAAAATTACCAAGTGGAACATCTTGCCTGTAGTTAGTTTTAAAGCCTGGGACAGGGTCTTGATTTAGCCTGTTCAAGGAAATGATTACTGGTCTTATCTGAACTCTAAATTTGATTATTATTATTTTCCAACACAAGCAACAATACAGAGGTCCTCTAACTTTCCAGTTGGATTTAAGCGTTTTAAGAAATCAAAGTACAATAGACAACTGTGGGAAAGTGTTTTGCTGTAAACATATGATAATCCAGTATACAAATACAGATAGACTGAGGTTAGTAACTCCAGAGTACTGTAGTGGTACCATGACTCTGTGTAGGGATGCAAAAAAAGTCAAGAGGCTCTGATGCATGGGGTGGGGGGGGATAATAAACCAGAAGGGCCTTGCTCATGCAGGGAGAGGTAACAAGCCAGTAGGTCTAAGACTCTGTCATATACATGTAGATATCAATTATAAAAATCTATTTTGTGTTCTTCTTTTTTTCATTATATTACATGGGGTCAAAGTTACCATACTTTTACTAAATATTATTTTTATATTTTCAGCTCAAACTTCGAGAAATCTTGTGTAGTTGGCCAAATGAAAAAGTACATCAATGTCGACTCCCTCTCTGCCTTGTTTACATCACTGTACATGCTTTATACTATGTGTGTGTGTCGAGTCACCGTTATACCCCACCCACTCCTCTTTCTGTTGTGGTCATGGTCACGTCTCTGGTTGTCATAGTAACAGCACCTGGTCATCTGTATGTCATGATGCCCATCTGATCCTGTCATATATCTCTGTTCAGTTTCTGATTATCATTTATACCCATCTGGTGGCCAAATAGAATAACTGCCCCTTATCGGAGAGGTCATGGGTTTGATCCCCCACTTGCATCATACCAAAGTCATTTTAAATGGTCCTTGTGTATGATCTCCATGGCATATAAGGGTAGTTCCAGGACTGGTTGGTCAGTGCCTAATGTGACTAGGTGTGGTGGTGTGCCACTTGTAAAATTATGCATGAGTGATATCACAGTGATACAGCATTATATATATCAGTCTGGGATGGAGGGAAGGTCGTGTCTTCACTGGTGTCACTTGGTTCAAGTTATGATCCAAAACAAGAGATCAGTTCTGATACTGGTAAAATAGGCTAACCATTGGTCTGATGATTGTAATATTTTCATATGAATTCCCTTCACTGCAATAACCACTGTCTGGTCAGTCTCACTTCTCTCATCCAGATTGCATACTAGTCAAAATTTAGGAAATTATTTTCTATTACACTATACATGTACAACATAACATTGTCTTACATGGCAGTTTAATGTTAGGTAAGTTATACAGAGAGAAACATTTTATGATATCATGCCACTGGTATGTTTACCACATTATTTCAGATGAGTTTACCTTAAAAAGAAAAGAAAAAAACAGTGTTATTGGGGGGGGGGGGGGGGGGGGGTAAAAGTTGGATTTTAATTAACCCTTGTAGGCTGATACCTATTGAAGCAGCTCTTTATAATCTTCATCCCCAATGACTTCACAAATTGTCACTCAGACTCAGAATGGTTCATTGTAACAGATATGAAGAACATATGGCTTCAATTTAGAATGCCCCTTCTAACACAACTGGACATAATGTAAGACTTTAAAAGAAAACATTAGAATGAATTCATTTAGTTAAATCATCAAACGTTAGACTAAGGTGTGAAACTTCAGGTGGTAAGTGTTAGCATGCCTTGAGATTTTGTTCGTTAAAGGCATTTTTGCACTGTTCATGCAATTCCATTAATTAGTGAAATGCTAGAGAATAACTGGTCTTGTGAAATGAGTCAGTAATGTAGTTAGAGAGCTATGGACGTCACAAGTTACACGTAACTTGGTATTAAACCTTGCAGCATGGTGGCTGACAAACTTAGAAACACCTTAGATTTAGTCTTTACTCTTTCAGCTCTGAGAATGCTCTGAGTACTGGGCTTTTATAGATGTTGCTGATAAAGAAAAAAAGAGTAAGAACTGGCTCAGATGTAGCTCTCCAGAGCTTCTAGTTTGATTATGGTATATAATATCAGTTTTACCAATTTATAGGAAGTTGAGAAGCTGTCCTGTAATGACATATGCTAGGATACGGTTTCAATTTGGCCAAACTGTGTTGGGGCTGTGCAGCTATGTCTGGCATCAATTACCATTTGCAAGTGGTGACATACCGCACTGTGGCAGGTCATCATTCAACTGATTGGTTAAGTCTGGTATCATGCCACTGTCTTAGTGGTGACATAATGCACTGTGGCAGGCCATTATTCAACTGATTGGTTAAGTCTGGTATCATGCCACTGTCTAGTGGTGCATCATTCAACTGATTGGTTAAGTCTGATATCATGTCACTGGCTAGTGGTGACATACTACTGTGGCAGGTCATCATTCAACTGATTGGTTAAATCTGATATCATGTCACTGTCTTAGTGGTGACATACTGCACTGTGGCAGGTCATCATTCAACTGATTGGTTAATCTGGATCATGCACTACTTAGTGGTGACATAATACTGGCAGGCATATTCAACTGATTGGTTAAATCTGGTATCATGTCACTGGTATGTGGTGACATACTGCACTGTGGAAGGTTTTTATTCAACCCCAAGTGGACAAAATCTGGATTATGCCACTTAAGCATGTGGTAACATATTGCACTGTAGCAGTTCTAAATCAGGCCTGGAGCTTTTAAAGTCATGATTAGAATATTAGAATATCTCTGTATAATATAAAGATTCTCATTAAGTTATAATAATAATAATACAAAAAGTGGAAATCTCTGAAGGATATGCTCACCCCATTGTGGCTTTTTATTTGATACCACAAAAGGTGCCTTTTTGTTTTGAAGTTAAGAAATTAAAATGAATAGACAACTGACTCTTTTATTTCAGGTATGAACATTTCCTCAACAAATAAGTAATGGTGTGTAGGGGTTTCCAGTCAAACTGCCTGGAAAACCTCCTTAGTATGCCTCGTTTTCTAATGTCTTGAGGTGATGACTTATCACAGATGGTTCAATCCAATAGACAAACGTCTTCAAAACTTCCACTGTATATGTTGTGAACCCAAGCACCAGGGTACCACAGTCAAATGTGGGTCTCCCCTATTATACTGTACTATACTATACACAACTGTAATTGTCACCTGTTGTTTCATTCCGCAAATCCTTCATGTGTCTGATTCACTGTTTCAGTGTTCCTTGACTAGACATCCTATGAAGGTATTTACCGTCATCTGACAACACTTGTTCCCCACTCACACCCTCATTTGGCTTCTCCCACCCTCCAGGCGGCCGTCTGCTGCCATCTTTCTCACTGACCCACTCTTGTAACCAGTTGTGGCACTACAATGATTGTTCTCATTTGATTAGCTTATTTCTATTGTTTTATCAGATATGATAGTGTATTATACACTTTGCAAATTCCTAAGTACTCTGTGCATATTTGTTTCAAATTCCCCTTTCTTATTTTCCCCTTTATTTGTCAATTCGGAAACAGTTTCATTTGTACCATAAAGCCATTATAAAAAAACATGTGTGACGTTAACTTTTGTTATCATGAAGATTTTTTTAAACAATAAGAGAAAAAAACAGACTACTTGAAAGTTTTGCCAAGTGTATTTCTCTCTGGTTGGCTTATTTACCTATTTGATATTTTTTTTATTATTTAGCATATTGATGATGGTTTAACTTAATCTCTCTTTTTTTTTTGCTTTGTTATTCACTAACCATTTTTACCTGGTAGCCATTGAGAATAAAAATAGTTTGCTTCATAAAATAAGTTGTTTTTCTGCTTTTATATTTTTTATTTGTATGCTCGCTTTCATGTAAAGGGAGTTAACTGTTTAAGACTTAGAACTGAAATTTTGAAGAGACAAGTGATTATGTCCCTTGTTAGATTTATCAAACTTGATGGTGTGTTGGTAATGTTGTGGTCAACACTCTTACTTTTCACCACTGCAACCTGACTTTGATCTGAGGATGGTCACATGGTATACCCTGGTACATTATTACCAGTGAACCCCAGTGTGCAATCACATGGCGACCATGCCAGCACCACCGAGTGTGCTACAGTAGCAAAGTAATACCACTTCCTGTCCAATTGTTGTAAAATAGATCAATTTTAACTTTAATTATCATATCTTAATTAAATATTCTGCAGGCTTGTATATCAAAGTCTGATTTTACAGAAACTAGAAGTAAAAAGAAAAAAAAAGGGAAAAGAAAAATTTACCTTTCAAGCAGATTGGGCTTGAGATGGGTTAAATGTCATAATCAAAATTGTTTAACCTTTCAAGATGTCAACAGCTAGTTTAATATCTGATTAGTAAAAAATAACAATACAAAAACATATAGAGAACATCATGTAGTGCATTATTTTTATAGAATAGGAGGGAAACATTATTTTTTTTGCTTTTTCTTACCAGATGTCAAATATTCACCAACTGTTTAGATGTTTTCCACTCATTGAAATACCAACTCCTGATGATTGTTAAATGATGTTACCATTTCATTTAGACATTACTTGCATATCTTGTTTTATTAAAACTGAAATGTCACAGTTCAGAAGTGTAGATATGACAAGATTTGACAAGATTTTATATACCTACGGCTATACAAGTAATTGTGTCATGCTACATATTTATGCTATATCTCCCATGGGTTATCTCCCTACATGGGTTACTCATGAAGCCCGACTTTCCCACCCTTTCTTACTGTGTCACACCTTTGAGTGATAATGAGTGACAATTATGCATCACATATGCAAGTAGCAGGCCCTGGCTGTCGTTATGAAAGGATTACAAACTGATGTTCTTGTGATAAATGATGATATAGGTGGTTTTATTATATTAATATGCAGCAAGATGTTCAAGGTTCAGATTTAATGCAGGATTATGGAAATGCACACATAAATGCAAACATATAGATTTATATCAGGTAAAACTTGAGTGATGCTGTCTGAATTTTCCCCATGTTGATTTATTTATTGTATAAACTTAGGGTGTATTCAGTGAGTAAAGTGTGACCAGCCTGCAAGAACTGCAGGGAATGCTTGGACCTCTACTGATATGGTCTAATCACATAATTAACTCTTTGTACAATAATTCATTACTCTACCTTCAAGGTCAAGGTCACAAGGTCATAATGTAAAAGTTTCATAGTAAGTGAATTGACCCTTTCACAATATTGTATGTTTATTGCATCCTTTGATTTCAAACTTTGTATAATTGTTGCTTATGAAAACTCCTATTGATTTTTAGGTCTAGGTCAAAAGGTCATATGATAAACTCTTAAAATACTACCATAAGCAATCTTTGTTTGATTGATAATTTAAGATCTAAATGACCTTTTGGACCAGTCTTTGTGTGCTTTTTGCTACAAGATCCCTTGTTTTGGGACTAAATGTATCCCAGAGGTCAAGGTCACATAAAGTAATAAGTGAAAATTTAGTGGATTCTTATGCTATTTATGATATTTGTGATAAAGACTTCAGTAGCTTTCCCATTTGTCACATGTCAAGGTCATTGAGTCAGATCTAATTATTCTGGTGGCTTAATTATTTCTCATTCTATCCAGTTTGTATTGAAAGTTCTCATTCCAGGGTTGGTCAACCCCCATTGGATAGAAAGTAATTTTTCTTTACTCTTAGGTGTCTTACCACCTGTGATAAGGTGTGGGTATTAGTGTTTTCAGTATGATTTTTATTCGCCTTTTGTGGTTGGATATGTAACCGACTCCATTCTATGATAATACATTTTAGATTTCTCCAGTTTATATTGCTGTAATAATATCTGTATAGTGGGGGCTATGATTGAATCACACATGACGCTGGGTCAAAGTCAAGGTTACTGTTGCTAAAAATAGATAAATACAGTTGAGAAGAATAGGGAAGTTTGTGGTATGAATACAGATGTACTGCAGGGGTAATAATCACCTTCAATGATAGCTGCAGTAGTTATTTGTTGGAAGTAAAATAACATTTGAAAAAAAAAAAAAACAACACAAAATGTGTGTTTTGCAATGAGATTATGATTCATCACTTCTTATGACTGCAGTTTTTACTCTAGGTTAGATGCAGATGATAATGAGCTGTCATTTTAAATGCAAATTTAATGTATAAACTCCATACAAATATTTCCATTTCAACGTTGAATCTCAAGTCCTCCCTCTGGGGAGGTGCAGACTGTGTTTTGAGTTCACCAGAGGGATGAGAGACACATCAAACTTCCCAGATTGTCAGTTTATACCTGCAAGAATTGTATTGCAGGATTTTTCATCTACTTTAGAGGAAATATTACCAGAATTTCGATACATTTTATAAAAATAATCCTATTTCCATGTGATCGTGTTTCCTTGAGACTCTGTTTTTTACTGACATTAGTTTCTAAGACTTCCTTGTCTCAGTCTATAGTTTCCATTTGATTAACAGGATGATTCAATGTAGACTACGGCAGACAAGGCACACATTTGTCTTAAACCACGGTATCTCAGATATCCTATACTTTTATAGACTGCACCAGATTAGGCATGTCAGGTTGATACTTAACCCTTTCCCTCATATATACACATTTTGACGCCCTCAATAGGTATCACATAAAGCCTGATCTGCAGAAAACCACAGTTAAACCTTACCAAATTTAATTACAAAATCCTCATTTCCAGACCACTGAGGAGCAGCGAACAGCATAAAACCTGATCAGCCTGCGAGTTACTCGCAGGCTGATCTGGTTTTATGCTGTTCGCATAGGTCTTTTCATGGTGTCCTCTATGAGGGAAAGGGTTATCATGCACTTTTCGTGTAGCTCCATCTAATATGTCACAGTTTACATTTCTTATTTTGAAGTTGTCTTTTTTTGTTAGATGAATCATAAGAGAGTAAGAAACAGATTCCATATTAAAGGAAAAAACATCAAGTAATCAGATTTTGCAGTTTTTATGTTTTCTCTATTTACAAAGCTACATGTGTTTTTTTTATGCTGTACTCCTCTACACTGTATATTTAATATCAGTATGTACCCTATATTTTTCAGGCCAAACACACAGCAGGGAATGTCCAGCATAAATCTCCCACTTTGGATGGCCCAGCCAGGTGTGAATCTCCCACATTCTCCAGTCGTCCGGCAAGTTCGTACCAGCAGCAGCTCAGTTCACGTTTATCCGATCCATCTTTCTCCGCATCAAAACGAAACTCCACCCCTTCCCCACTCTCCCCATCAAAAAACTTTAATTTCAATGCAAGTTCCCCAATTAAGAGGAATTCATCACCACTTCAAAGTTTTCAGGTTGTAACGATACGTGAGTCGTTAGAGAACAATGTGAGTAATGTAAACCGGTTTAAGGGGTCACCAGTGACAGCCTTGAAGGAAGAGATAGATCGCAGGTTCAGTAACGGAGGAATGGGGACTCTTGACTCGGGGCTGGGGCTAACCTTCGGGGATGACACAGACAGCTTCCCTCGCCAGGCCTTAGTAGGTCATCACTATGACAACGAGGATCAGATTGCTCAGGTGAGAGGCTTGGAAAGTTTGCATTGAGAAAGCCCCAAACCCATGACCTGTAAAATACAATTTGGATGCAAATGTGTCAAGCTTGTGACAGATTCTATTAAACAACTCAGAAACATAAGGGCTTGTTTCTCCAAAATCTGATTTTGATTTATTGACAGATTTCCTGTTGCACCTGCTTATGTAAGATACAATTAAAAAAAAAGTGAAACTGTCTTGAAAGGGACAGCTTCATTCTGGATACATTTGTTTGTAACATTTAGAGATAACAATCTCTTACATCTAGGATCCCATTGTGTTGCAGCTCATATTTCTAGTATTCAACTTTTGGTGACTGTAAAACCATGAATTTTAATGGAGAACTAACTTTTGTTGGTTTATGGTTGGTGTTATTCATGAATACAAACCTTTCAAAATTATTTCATTTATTATCTCGTCTGTTTATTGTCATCAGTGGTGTTGGCTAAGTTGTTGTGAAAAAAACACAAATCTTGGCCTTAACATCTGAACTTTTCAACTTTCTGTCATCAAACTTACTTGTTCAGTATCATGAGGGCTATATTCACATCAAGGGCCATAACACTATAGTCAGTATTAACCAAATTTAGCTCCCTTTAAAAAAACAAAACAAAAATCCCCCCAGCAGATTAGAGTTGATATCCACATGCACTGCCTCCTTATATTTGAAGTAATTTTGAGGGGGAAAAATATCCGGCCTCTGTCAGGGATCGAATCCTAGAACCCTGGTTCAGTAGACCAACACTCTAACCACATTGCTAAAGGGCTAGCCCAACAGCAAGGCTGTTGGAAGTGCCTATGTTGGCCAATCACTACATATTAATGTATATTATATTATTTCACAATTACTACAACAGGCATATATGATTATATTGTTTTAAGAGATTGCCTGTTAAGATGATGTACTATTAAAGGGCCAAGATGGATGTAGCCAAAAAACAATGATTTAAAAAAAAATTCTTTGTGTTCCAAGGGTATTATTCTCATAAACTGATGTCTCTAGTTTATCTCTTATCAGAATGGTATAAATTAATGTATTTGCTTCTAATTAAGTTCAGTCACAGAAGTTTTGAACATTTTATTGTTTCCACAGTTTGACATTTAAAGGCGTTTACAGGGTACCATCATCTTTATTTGAATCGAGAGCTCACAGGTAATGTCTGACAACATGGAGGCTGTAGGAAACGGTGATTGTCATCATAGCGACAGTTTGACTGCTGGAGACTGACAAGCTGACAGATGGCGCTGCAGTAATCACCCAAAAGTGTTGGGAATGACTGTCCGTTGCATATTTCACATGGATCTTGATCAATATTGCAGAACCTGAGTTGGTGGGCGATCTAGTTCTATCAGAAACACAGCTGTTGAAATGTCAAGAAATACCCAGTGTTTATGTCAGAAATAAAAAAATACAAGGGAATATGTAACTTCTTTTGTGCAGACATTGCAGGAATAAATAGCACAATATAAGATTGCTAGGTTTATCAGACACAACTGCCATTACCATAGGAACAGTTGCTCTGGCTGGCCAGAATTATTCAGTGCTGTGTCACTATCCATTAAAATAGATTGTCCACAGTTTCCATGGTTACAGGCTAATATACATGTATCAAAATGTTGCATTATAATTTGTCAATGTCCTCTCTTTATTTTTCCTCATCAGAAGATTTATTAACCCTTTCCCTCATATATACTCATTTTGACGCACTCATTAGGTACCACATAAAGCCTGATCTGCAGAAAACCACAGTTAAACCTTACCAAATTTAATTACAAGACCACTGAGGAGCAGCGAACAGCATAAAACCTGAGCAGCCTGCGAGTTACTCGCAGGCTGATCTGGTTTTATGCTGTTCACATAGGTCTTTTCATGGTTTCCTCTAAGAGGGAAAGGGTTAATTGAATAATCAGATGTGCTGTTGTATGGATAGCACTTGTTCCAATATACAACTGCACAGAAACACGCTACATATACCTTGAAACTTTTTCGAACTCTTTGTTCAAGCCAGGCACCCCAGTACATAGACTGAAAAATCTGTTCAAATCATAGTCTTAGACATGGCTTTAACTCAAGACTTCATGATTATTCATGTACAAGTTTATGGCTTGATGTTAATATCAATTGACTTAACTTTAACCCTTTCCCTCATAGAGGACACCATGAAAAGACCTATGCGAACAGCATAAAACCAGATCAGCCTGCGAGTAACTTGCAGGCTGATCTAGTTTTATGCTGTTAGCTGCTCCTCAGTGGTCTGGAAATGAGGATTTTGTAATTAAATTTGGTAAGGTTTAACTGGTTTTCTGCAGATCAGGCTTTATGTGGTACCTATTGAGTGCGTCAAAATGAGTCTATATGAGGGAAAGGGTTAAATGGTATATGAACTATATGTTATATGTAAAGTCTGAGCTACAATATTGTATAAGCAAACAGAAGAGAGACCCTGATCAGTTTGCCAATGTGACAAAATAAGGATAATGAGGAAAACGGTTAATTAGATTTCCTCAGACATGTAAGAGATCCACACAAGATATCTATTTCTACAGTAAGAAGTGGAGAGTGTAAACTTAGATAAAACAAAAAACAAGAATTCAATTTTTTTTTAATTCATTTAATCCAGATAGTTGGATTTCCCTTGTGGAGAGGACACACAAAGTTCATCTGATGGTTCTCTCATGATCCGGGCTCCTCCACCACTATTCTTATTATTGTTAACAGTCTTATAGTGTTACCAGCTCTCTGGTGGGTTCTAGGGATAATGTTCTTACTTTCATGATCAAGATTTTCTTGTGACACTTACAAATGCTAGAAAACCTTACTTAGTACCACCACCTGTTTTACATATACTTATTTTATTATATCTACTGTATAGTTTGAAGGTTAAGGTTTTCTTTTCGGAAGTGACAAGGCATGTGTTTCATCCTTGATTGTTTCTGGTATAGTTTTCACTTATAGTGATTATCAGTCAATCAAAACTTCTATTGTGATATATGCTTGTGATTTATATTTTTTTAACATGCATGTACACATGTATTTCTTTTTTTACATCAATTTGGAAACAGGTTTATACAACATGTATTTACCCTATATAAGGGTCCCTAGATTGGATCAGTAAATCATATGGAAGGTCATGAAAATTCTTGTTCCCAGAGGAAAACAAACTTTTCCATGTGTACTATTGCTATATATCCTTGTTCATGGTGAAAATGTTATTGTTGTCAGTCAGAAAGAAGTTTGATGCGAAAAGTTTGAATCAATTCTGATATATATATTTCAGACGTCTGCTGCTCCGCCCCTCAAGATGCAGAACCGCCCCCTGCCAGCCATCCCTCTCCAGTCAGAGAATGCGCCCGACCACCGTGCCAGTCCGCGGTTACGCAACTGGACCAGTCTAGACGATGATGTCATCCCACATCATAGTCGGTCAACACTGCAGGCCCGCATGAGAGACAGTCCAAAACGTCGCGCGCAGCGACCTCAAAGTGAAGTCATACTGGACTCAAAAATGTACAATCATGGAAGCAATGGCGATCAGCCAGGAGTGTATATTTACGGATTTCGATCACAGACTCAAACACATTTGTCGCAGAAATTGGACGGTTCTTCATTGCAGACAAACATAGTTTCTGAAACTGCAGGGTTCTCAAAAAAATTCCCTGACCAGTCTATGCAACAACCACAGTCTCAGTCGAGACAGAAGCAATGTTTCTCTCCAAGTTTCTCATCCAAGAAACATAACTCTAGTAATGTTTACTCCCCCAAGGAAAGTAACTCTTCTGCTCAGGGGGGGTATGATAACATGCACAGTTTGCAACAGAATGGAAAATCCTCCTCACCCATCCATTTTCAAAATGGTGGACCACAAAGCCAGTATGGCTCATCAGCAGACAACTGTGGGGAGTGCCCCCCAACACCATCCAAGTCCAAGGAAAAAGGTGGCGGGTGAGTTACTCACTGTAGTATATAGAAGATATCTGTTTAATTTTAATTAGTTTATCAGAGCTCAATATACTTATTATCCTGTGTCTGTCTTTTGGTAGTTGACATCAACACTTTACTTCAAAAGACACTCTGAAATTACTGGGTAGAAATTAATTAATCTTTGCATGAATAATCCATTCATAGCTCTTCACAAGAGTTGCTAAAATAATCAGATCCAAACAGAACTCTGGTTGCCATGGCAACCAACAGAATTTCATTAAAAAAGAACTTAAAAAATCTTCTCCTTTGAATTCAGTGCTTAAAATTTAATTTCATTTAGAACAAATGGTCACCTCTTGGCTCTATAACATAATTGCTTTAATAAAGTAAAACTGAAAAATGAGGCCTCCAAAGAGGTAACCTAGTTTTCATAATTATATTCTTCATACATATATATGTTATTTTCCACTAAAACCAGTATTCAGAATTGCTTCTTGTTTTGCACTAATGATAACCTCATGGTCTTCTACTGTGCTTACACAAGCATTGTTAAATCCTATGAAAAATGAGACTTCTTGATAAATGGCTAGTTTTCTTTTATTATCTCTATAGAATTAAGAATTCTTTGTATCTGAAATTTGAATCTGGTTGCTGCTGAAGGTTACCAGGTAAAATCAAGTTGTCCTGGTATTTATTATTCATGATAAAGCCATTTTACCAACAGCATTGAATAAATGCATATAACATTATAAATTAGCTGGTGAATCACCTTGAAAATTTCACTCACATTAAAACCGGTGTAGATGTCATTAGCATTGTTTCTTAACCCTTTCCCTCATAGAGGTCACCATGAAAAGACCTATGCGAACAGCATAAAACCAGATCAGACTGCGAGTAACTCGCAGGCTGATCAGGTTTTATGCTGTTATCTGCTCCTCAGTGGTCTGGAAATGAGGATTTTGTAATTAAATTTGGTATGGTTTAACTGTGGTTTTCTGCAGATCAGGCTTTATGTGGTACCTATTAAGTGCGTCAAAATGAGTCTATATGAGGGAAAGGGTTAACAAAAAGCTCGTATTTTGTGGGACAAGGTATTTTGGGGACTTAAAATGTTTCATTAAAAGTGATCTGTCAAAGTATGGTTTGTGTACAGGAATAATTCTCTCTCTCTCTCTCTCTCTCTTTGATGTGTGTTCACTGAATCAGAAATGCCACAAAGCTACTCATTTTGCATTTTGTTTCTATGGCAACCATAGATATTCAATCCCAGGATGCATTTTAAGTTCTGAAAAATATATTTGAGCAAATTTTCCATTAAGACATTTTATTTGATTTGCAAACACAATATCTGTAAATTTGTAGAATTTGTAAATTCTCTTAATTTCACTGAAAAGTTAGTGTATTGTGTATTAAATGTCAGACTAAATTAGGGAAGATATCATTAGAAGCTTTTAGACCTCACTGATATTAGCCAGAAATACAGCATCTCACTTGAGTATTTCTTCCAGTTCTCAGATCTTGTTATCATTTGGTTTAAAAATTCCATTTTGAAATGTTGCTGGCAAACAACTCCTCCATGGCCATGTGGTTGTAGCTGCTGGCTTACTTCCACTCAAAGAGGGAGAGAAAGAGATTGAGAGAAAGAGGAAAAAAAAATAAAAAGAAATTGAGACTTTGGACACCCCACCACATATTACATACTTACATACTTATACATACACAGACACATATACACATACAGAAAGTCAGAGAGAGGTATATAAAGAGACAGAGAGAGTGTCATGATGAGTTACGTGATTTGCCACTGTCCTGGTACAGGTGTATCAGCATAGGACACCCAGTATAACAACTCCCGACCCCCCTGTACTTGCTGCCTGTTAGCTAGCGTATCTGGTTACACCTGCCTTCAATAGGAGAGATATATGACTTACAACATCTGATGGTATAGATTGAGTCATGGTTTAATGAAAGAGAGCCACCCAAAGTGTTCTGCCAGTGTGCTTTATCCAACACTCGACTGGTCCATCAGTCACCATTATGTACCACAGAAATACTAGATCAGAATGAAAGAAGGCTCCATTTCACCCACAATACATAATGCAAAGTAATACTGAAATTATTTATCCCTTTCCCTCATATAGACTCATTTTGACGCACTCAGTAGGTACCACATAAAGCCTGATCTGCAGAAGACAAATTTAAACAAAACCTCTTTCCAGACCCTGAGGAGCAGCGAACAGCATAAAACCAGATCAGCCTGTGAGTTACTCGCAGGCTGATCTGGTTTTATGCTGTTCGCATAGGTCTTTTCATGGTATCCTCTATGAGGGAAAGGGTTATTCTACCATTCTTTGGCAATGGATTTTTCAACTATAAAACAAAGTTGACATTCATCATCACCTTGATAATTGACAATATTTGTTAAAAAATGAAATATTTGAGTATAGCTATTAGAGAAACAATAACAACGAAAGTCACCCGACATACTTAGTGCTGAGTATGGAATGTGGAATTTAAGTCAGATTCAAGTATGAATAGATTTTACATTTTAAACTGCCAATGCCATGGCCCTGATGAGCAATAAACAGTATAAAACCTGATCTTCCTGCAGCTAAAGCTGATTAGGTTTTTTAATAGTTGTGTATAATTTTTCATCATCCACGTTGGGACCATATCCTTACTGCCTGGACTTAAACTATAGACTCTGGGTATACAAGTTGGACACTCTACCATGTTGCCACAAAATATAGCTCTATGTATAAGATGGATTTGTGCCATTATTTTTATTACGGTCTACTGCCTCAATATATAATCAATATAAATATATCATGTTATTCCATTGGCCACCATCGTATCACTATTTAAAGAAAAAAAAAAAACCTTAAGTCACGAAACTAGTGTACATATATATACTCAAAACACACAAGCAAAACTCATAGAATTTAAAGAATATGTTGTCTCAGTATATATTATAACCAAATGTACTAGTTGTTGAACAAAAACAAAAAAAAGGCGGGAATGAAAAACCCAAAACAAGTGCTAGAATGGGGGATCCATTTTATACACCTGTTACAAACAAATAAAATGTGCTGACTAAGTCTTTAAACCTTATGAACAAAATGTGAAATTGTTTTGACACATGTTGAATACTCGGAGTAGCTTTGTTATTGTACTACTAAAATGTGTGGGAATAAATATAATCATTTTAATTCTGGGTTATAATGCTAAGAGCATTCAGATACCTAACTGCTATTAAATGACAAACATCTTGAATATTTATTAATGTTTTCCATAGAAACAGATTGTTAAGAGTTGGATAATGAGACGCAGAATTTTAAGGCATCATTATCAGCATGTTGTGTTGTGTTAAATTACTGCTGTATTGAAAATTTCTGAGATAAGATATGAAGCTTATGCCTTAACCTCATGAATATTTATGAAGAGATTTATGATTTGATAAATATCAATTTACTGAACTTTAACCCTTTCCCTCATAGAGGAGACCATGAAAGACCTATGCGAACAGCATAAAACCAGATCAGCCTGCGAGTAACTCGCAGGCTGATCAGGTTTTATGCTGTTCGCTGCTCCTCAGTGGTCTGGAAATGAGGATTTTGTAATTAAATTTGGTAAGGTTTAACTGTGGTTTTCTGCAGATCAGGCTTTATGTGGTACCTATTGAGTGCGTCAAAATGAGTCTATATGAGGGAAAGGGTTAAAATAGTTTATGAAACAATGAATTTTTCTTTACCGTGCTGACTGAAGGATCTGAGTTTCAATATTGGTTAAGCAGAAAAGAAGAGAGCTTGATGGGACAGCTCCTGGAAGGATCTGTGTCTGCTCTAGATATGTTTGCCAATGTGTCAAAGTCACTGGTTATATGAGGTAAAGGGTTATTAATTCACTGCATGACCTGTCCAGACACGTGGGTTTTCAGTACAGGGCTCTCCGGTTTCCTCCCACAATAATGGTCACATACGCCGCCATCATAGCCATTGATAGCGATCGATATAAGTTGTGATAACTTTTGCGTAATCAATGTAAAATAAATAAAGTTTAAACCAAATTTGATACATTTTCAGTCAAATGATGTTATGCGCAATGAATATCAGTGAAAATGGTTAAACAATAAGAAAATAATCACCACTCTCACTGCCATATCCTGAAAGAAGATATTTATAGGCATGTGGCATGGCATGATTCACACCCAATCGAATTAGCCGACCAGGCCTGGAATTGCCCCTATATGCTGAGTCAGGCAAGCAAAGGAGGCATGCCAGTACTTTTTTAAAGGCTTTAGTTTAAAAGTGCCTAAGTCCAAACCCTTGACCATCCATCTGCGTGAAACAGTCACACACTGGGACCAGTTTGAGAACCGTGGAGTAAGCAGGTGGCTGAAACCTGGATTGATAAATTCTGCAAGTTTTCTGGCTGATCTGATACTGATTTCGCTGTTCAAAAAATGGTAATCTTGGAATATGGGATGACCCAGCAGTGTTGCTGCAGATCCATTTATAAAGCATGAAAATCCAAATATGAAAAAATATCTTCTTTTTTGTTGAATTATCTCCATTTTCAGATTTACAAAAAAATGGTAGAGATAAAAATGCTAAATGACATTGTGAAATTTCTTTTCTTACCTTTTTTACTTTCAGTTTAATTTGAGAATGTAAATGACATAATCAAGTTTGCTTTTTTTTGTCATATTCTTTTGCTGTGTGTGAAAAAAAAGTACCGATAGACGTAAAAAGAGGCTGTTATTTTTGTGCCTTTTAATTCACAGGACCAAGTGTGAGAAAAAAAATACATTCCATTTTTACCTCCACGTGTGATTTTTGCATTTCAATGTCCGTTGAGAACCTGTTTGGATTGCCTTAGTGGTAACAGTCTCCATTATACAAACATTCTTTAAAAAGCTTAATCACTTGTAATTTGGGGTTTGTATTTCGGCCATGATTTCACTGAGGGCAATTCATCTTCGTAACTATTCTATGATTGTGAATGATCCATTACACAAGGTAAAAACTGGACAAAAAGTTTCAGAGACATATCATTGCAAACTTTTGTGGAGGATAAATGTGGTATTTGGCAAGCGTACCATTAAATGACAATGAAAACGAGTGTGAATTGTGATTTTGTTAATGTGATCTTCACAAACGTTGATTACACTTTCAAATGATCTAACACATCCATTTTGTTTAAGGTCTCATGTTGTCCTCTTATTTATAAAAAAATGTTCTAAGCAATTGACACATTTGAGAAGATGAAGGGATTTGTCTTTTTTCTGAGAGATTGATAAACTGATTGGAATGTCTGTAATTAAGACAGATCAAGTTGTTTAACCTTGGTCATTGTCATTTGACCAAATAGGTACCATTAAGTCCTGATCTGCAGAAAACAAGTTGAACCTTACCAAATTTAATTACAAAATCCTACATTTCAGACATGAGGAGCAGCGAAGAGCATAAAACCTGACCAGCCTGCGAGTTACTCGCAGGCTGATCTGGTTTTATGCTGTTCGCATAGGTCTTTTCATGGTGTCCTCTATGAGGGATAGGGTTAACCTTGGTCATTGGTGCAGTATGGGTAAAATGACCAGGTTAGGTCCTGGTTCAAAATTGGCTTTATGATGGTTTTGATTGGTGCTCAATTCTAAGGCATAGTTTCAAAACTGATGGAAGATAATGATTGCACTACTTATTTCAGAGAGGCAGCAGCTCATGAAGACAATGTCCTAAAATAACTTAAAAACAATTCTCAGAAATGTTATACCCCTACATATCAAACAAACTTCTATTGATTTCTTTCACATATCTTTTGCTTCTGATTAAAAAGTGAAAGGAAAGTTGTCAGATACCTGCAGATGGTCTATCTCCAGCACTGGTTCATCCAGGAACATGATATGAGTGTTTGGAGTCCAGATACCATTTTATACTGAAGTGAAAGACACTGTGTTAACTTGAGTATGGACAATAGTAAAAAAAAATTGTAGAGCTGATTGTGATACTGTTCTTATAATGATGCATGTGAAACAACAAAACACCCTTCCTCAGATTGGAGTAAAATAAAAATAAAAAAGACATTTAAAATATCAAACACTTGTGTTTGGTATAGGTACGGGAACCTTACGGTGCGGCACCATCATCTGTTCAAACTCATCATAATCTAATTCCTGTCTTTAAGAATTTCATTCAAGCTAGAAGTATGGTCTCAAACCAATCATAAATAAAATACTTGGAAATGAAAATTGAATCTGCTATTTCTCAAGACTGTCATAGGAATGTACATTTGGGATTGTACTTTATTAACTCGAGATTAGTTTTACCAGGGGAGTTTGGGGCCCTGTAGTCAGGTTTTAATATGTCTTAGTTTGAAATCTACTTCAGAAAATTATTCCTGTCTCTAAATATGATCAAAACAAGGCTATAATCAGACAGTTGAAATGACAAGTTCTGTAGATTCCTGAGGCCGGTTCCAGTATGTACATGTAGTTGGTTTTAGTCTTCTCCGCCTCTCCGTTTTATTTCCTCGACATGGTGATATTACGAACGGTACCACTAATCTTGTTAGTGACGCTGTAACATGTTTCCTAAGTTTAGACACAACACTCAAATAGATTGTTTACCCACAGAAACGTGCAACTCTTACTCAGTTCTTTGACAGGCTGTTATTCTTCTGTCTTAAATGAGCTGGGATGGACAGTTTCAGCCGTTTTAATTTTCCCTGACGGAGATATAAAAAAACACATTTTTGGCCACAAGTTGTATTAATGTTGAGCTTATTCTGTTCCAAGTTTTTGGAAGTCGGCAAAAGGTGTAAACTGTACCATTTGGATGGCTGTTTTGGAATGCTTAGAAATACCGGGAGGAAATTAACCACCACACTTTTGCATTTGGTTTGAGGAACAAACAATGGTTTGTCTTCACAGTTAGATGTTTATTTAGAACCAGCTAATTTGTCTGTCTGTACTGGTAACATATTCATGGAACTTTTAAATCAATTTTTCACTTCAATAAAATGGGTAATTTCTGTTAGAGATTATTTTAGTTTTGCCTTTCCAGGGTAATTACCATAGGTGATTAACTTTAATTTTCGATGGTCTTTTTGTGTAGCATATGTTCCCTATGGTTACAAGAATTACCATATTTGAAAATAGATCGCAGCCATTAAAATGTATGCAATAATGAGAATAAGACTGAAAATGGATAAATATATTTGCTTTAGGGGAATGGAATTGCTTTCAAATTTTTAGGCTGAATGTTGGAAAGTCTTAAGGAAGGTGGGGGGGGGGATCTAAGTATAGATGTCTAAATATAGCCCTGAAATGTTGTCCCAAGCAGAAATGACATGGGCTACAATAGAACTACATTGCAAGCAACCCTGTTCAAAAATGTACCTTGATTTTGATAGTTACCTTCGACCAATATAAGAGGTGTAAAATGAGAAACCCGTTTTGGCATCATGCTAGTTGTAACATACTGTACTGAAGATCTATCTATATTTGTGGAATACGTTGCCAATAAAATGTGCATACAGTATAAAATAGTTTGAAAATGGAATACTTAAAGATATATATGAGAGAAC